>CM074719.1:14598839-14773839 GCA_037306005.1 Rhinophrynus dorsalis
TCTTGTATCTGAAGAACAGCACATACACTGTCTGACACCCCAGTCTTGTTCCACTGGTAGTCACAGACCCTCACACACATACACTGTCTGACACCTCAGCCTTGTTCCACTGGTAGTCACAGACCCACACATACACTGTCTGACACCCCAGCCTTGTTCCACTGGTAGTCACAGACCCACACCTACACTGTCTGACACCCCAGCCTTGTCCCACTGGTAGTCACAGACCCACATTCACACTGTCTGACACCTCAGCCTTGCTCCACTGGTAGTCACAGACCCACACATACACTGTCTGACACCCCAGCCTTGTTCTGCTGTACACTAGTAGTCACAGACTCACATATACACTGTCTGACACCCCAGCCTTGTTCCACTGGTAGTCACAAATACATACACATTTATACACATACTGTCTGACACCCCAGCCTTATATCAGTGGTAGTCACAGACCCACACATACACTGTCTTCCAGACATGTTCTACTGTCCACTTGTAGTCACAGAATCACACATACACTGTCTGACATCCCAGCCTTATTTTTTCATAATGTTCAGTCTATTTGACAATGTCGCCCATGTGAAAGGGTCCTTACCTGTTCGAGTGATCCTGAAAACAGCCTAAGATGCCAAGAAGTCAGCTGGTGTCAAGAGAAGACATATATCCATAGAAGATGGTAGGTATTTAAGATGATCAAGAAGTCTTCAAGAGATTGTAAAGCAGCGTATTGGGGAGATTTTAAATGCCCATGGGTTAAAGGGCAGTTATAATGTTTAAAGTGGACTTTAATTCAAGTTTGCATACTTGACAACTGCATTAACAACTGCCTATACATCGCGTTAGCCAAAAGACCAGCAAATGTACAGTTAAGGCGATATTCACACTAGCTACCATCTGCTTATGTATGGTAATTGTGGCACCTGTGTGTTACCAGTGGCATTCCTTATGCTAATTAAGCTTTTCAGTGATATTCCATATGCTATTTTTTCAGCACCATATCATTTGCTGATGATGGTTTCCAACTGATGTTTCATATGCTAATGAATCTCTATGCAGTACCAGGAAATTTTCACTTACACTTTTGCCAGAAATAAAATTGTGGATGTCTTTTAAACTAGACATCTGCTAGAATTTTGGTTTACATGACACAGAGGCAGTTTTTGAATGAATGTTTTCAAATATGTAAAGACATAGTCAAAAAAAAAAAACAGCTCTGATTAATCTTCTTTCGTATTTTGGGCATGGAGAGTGTTATTTCAGTACTGTCAGAGTTGTAGTACAAGAGTAATTGAAAGATAAAGTATCCCCCTCCTCTCCCTTTTACTGAAGTAACACTGCTCACCTCAGAGCAGCAAGACTGTCCGGATGGATCACAGAGAGGGACAATCTTCAGTGATCATAAGGGAAAACTTGAAAAACCTGTCAAGGGGGGCAGGGTTTTCCTTATGATCACAGAAAGAAGATTGTCCCTTGCTGTGAGCTGTCTGGTCAAGAGACCAGATTCCACATCTGAAGTGAGCAGTGTTACACTAGGTAAAAGGGGCGGGAGGGGGATACTTTATCACTCAATTACTCTTTAACTACAACTCTGACAGTACTGAAATAACACTCTCCATGGCCCAAATACTTAGAAGGTTAATCGGAGCTGCTTTTTTGTGAAACATTACTATCCATTTAAATATATATTTTCATATTGAGCCTGATCTGCAATTGAAGAGTAGACACAAGCGAGGAGGGTTATTCCAGAAAGGTCTAGGTTATGTTCATCTGATGCTCTAGATTGGTTTGTACAAAATCTTTATTGCTTAATACTGACTGACACTTTGTATGAAAAATGAATATATTTGACTGAGCTCTTTGAATGCTGAATTTTACCATCTTCTACAATGTACACTACCATTCTGGGGTCACATAGAAATTTATGGAAGCAGTTTGACCGTATGGTATGTAAGAAGTGCCCATCAAGACAATCTAAATTGTGGGCGGTGCTTCAGGAAGCATGGGATGAACTCTCTTCACATCACCTCAACAAACTGACAACTGAGTTACAGTTCAAGAGTAATTGAATTATAAAGTATCCCCCCTCCCGCCCCTTTTACCTAGTGTAAGCCACCTCCCCTCAGATGTGGAATCTGGTCACATGACCAGACAGATCACAGCAAGGGACAATCTTCTTACTGTGATCATAAGGAAAACCCTGTCTTGACAGGTTTTTCAGGTTTTCCCTTATGATCACTGAAGATTGTCCCTCTCTGTGATCCATCCGGACAGTCTTGCTGCTCTGAGGTGAGCAGTGTTACATCAGTAAAAGGGATGGGAGGGGGATCCTTTATCATTCAATTACTCTTGTACTACAACTCTGACAGTATTGAAATAACAGTCTCCATGCCCCAAATACTATGAAGATTAATTGGAGCTGATTTTATTGTGAAACATTACTATCCCTTTAACCCCTTAAAGACTGGCCATGCTCACATGTGGATGGCACTTACGGACCATGGACCATTTTAAAAAAAAGTCTGGACTGGGGTTAAGGGCTTCTCGAATGGCGCTCAGGAAGCCCTGAAATCCAAGACATTCCTGGCACGTCATGGGTCCATAAGGCTTGCCAACTCATGACGTGCCAGGACTGTCATGGGTCCTTAAAGGAGCAGTAAACTTTTTTATGAAAAGGTATATATTGTAGGGATTTTCCTACTGAGTAAAATAAGGGTACTCCCACTGCAGAGAGATTTATATTTCCAGTGTTATTACAGTTTAAACCTATGGTTTTTTTTACATAAACAGTGCCCTCTAGTGGTCAAATTCTAATTAGATTTCCTGTTAGATTCTAATGGAGAGGAAAGTCAGAAAAGTCAGAGACATACAGTTCTCCATAGAATGTGATAGAAACTGCTGAGTCACTTCCTGTCAGTTAGACCTATCAGGAAGTAAACACAGTAAATTCACTTCCTGTCAGTTAGAACTATCAGGAAGTAAACACAGTAAATTCACTTCCTGTCATTTAGAACTATCAGGAAGTAAACACAGTAAATTCACTTCCTGATTATTTGAACTGTTATAATTTTTGAATAAAAACATCTGACAGTGATGGGAGTGACCTTGTTTTATTCAGCAGGAAATGCCCTGTAAATATGTTTTTTCATAAAAAAAAAGTTTTACTGCTCCTTTTAAGCGGTTAACAACAACTTTTTGCCCTACAGATTTATGCATTGCAGACAGACCGATCACAAAACATATCACTTTACAAATCTTCCCAGGAGAGGTTTATTAATATACTAACATCAGATATAATAACATAACACGTTACACAAAGGACACTGCAACGTACAACAGAATAACATCCCTATACCAAATTGTCTATGTGTTGTTAATGGGATATTGTGATATTTACAATCTACACTGGGTACAGCCAGTCATTATTACAGACTAATATAAAGTCTGTTATTGGGCAGGATAAAAATATACTGATTATCCAGGGGAAATGAAACCCTTAAAGGGTTAGCGGAGGATATCTCTCAAACCGTAAAGGTCTGAGAGATAGGACTTTCTCCAAATACTTTATTTTTGTAAAAATCTACCATATAGAATACACTTTATTTTGGGCATTACTAACCCTTTAAGATGATTTAAATGGGGCTTTAACCCTTTGAGCGCCAGAGGGGTACGCAATGCATTGCAGAAAGGGTTAACCTCTTGAATTCTACAGAGCTCTCCGAGGCATTGCTTTGCAATGCAATGGACACCTCACAAGGAATCAAGGTATTAAATAAATCGTAAAATAATATAAACTGACCAGGCTCTTTTTTATTTTTTGCCAATCCAGTTTGAATGTTTTTAAGTGATTTAATTGCTCTTTAATTTGCACTCTGTTAGGAGTGTATTCACTAAGAAATCAGACATGAATGTATGCGTTTTGCTCACATTTGCATTTTTATATATATATTCATATATAATAACATGTAAACTACAACATATACAGTACTAAGGGTACTAAGCCATCATTCTGGATGCATGTTGAACATAATATTAATGGCTAATATATTAAAGGAACAGTACATTTGTAATGGGGAATAAAACCTTTATATTAAAGGGCTGTCCACCGCTGGGAGCATTTTCTTTCAAAAATTAACATAGCTCAAACCTTTTATTTTTTTTCTTATATTAAACTGCAGTTTTGATGGTTAGAAGGTGGCGCTTGCTATTGTCTAGTCACAGACTCAAACTCTCCCAGAATGCACTGTAAAAGAAACATTTTTTTAGACACCAGTTGGCGTTGCCTCAAAACAGTTTGAGCTGTAATAATGTTTGAATGAAAAGACTACCACCCGTTGCCCTTGTCTTACTCTGCAGAAAACGAACGACAAAATTTTTTTTTTCACAAAAATACATTTACTGCTCTTTTAATTAATTGGACCAAATTTGGGGCAAAGCAACTTCACCATAAGAGAAAAAAAACAAAGAGGCGCTTCCTCCTGTGATATCTTCAATACAAATCTGTTGTCACCTCACCACCACCTTTAAAGGGATAGTAATACTTAATTATTACAAATCCTTATATTACAGACACATTAAAAATAAATGTATTGCTCCCAGTGTCATCTCTCAAAACTTTATGGTTTGAGAGATAATCGCTCCTAAAGTTGCCCTCTCCCTCCCCCTTCCCCGAAGTCAGCTTTGTAGCTGACTGAAGGGAAATCCGGTCAAAGATCATCAGGCGGCTCTGCAGCAGAGCCGCAATCGCGTTAATTAAAAAAAAAACCTTTCACTAAAACGGTCTTCTACGTGGTGCTTGCAAACCAAGCACAAACCAAGGACAAACCAATCACAAACCAAGGACAAACCAAGGACAAACCAAGCACAAACCAAGCACAAACCAAGGACAAACCAAGCACAAACCAATCACAAACCAAGCACAAATCAAGGACAAACCAAGGACAAACCAATCACAAACCAAGGACAAACCAAGCACAAACCAAGGACAAACCAAGCACAAACCAATCACAAACCAAGCACAAACCAAGGACAAACCAATCACAAACCAATCACAAACCAAGGACAAACCAAGGACAAACCAAGGACAAACCAAGCACAAACCAAGGACAAACCAAGCACAAACCAAGCACAAATCAAGGACAAACCAAGCACAAACCAAGCACAAACCAAGGACAAACCAAGGACAAACCAATCACAAACCAAGGACAAACCAATCACAAACCAAGCACAAACCAAGGACAAACCAAGCACACGTAGAAGACCATTTCAGTGAAAGTTTTCTTTTTTTATTAACGCGATCAGGCTGTGCTGGAGAGCCACCTGAAAGTCGTACGACTCTCTTCCCTGCAGTCATCTAGAACACTGACTACGGGGAAGGGGGAGGGAGAGGGCAACTTTTAGGAGTGATTATCTCTCAAACCATAAAGGTTTGAGAGATGACACGGGGGGCAATACGGTTTTTTTTAGTAGGACTTTACTATAGGGATTAGTAATACTTAAGTATTACTATCCCTTTAAAGTGATACAAACAAAAAGGCTGGAAAATCACTTATGTGAAACTCAGCAAACAGGCTTTAGGATTAATAAAGCTGTTCTCCGCTCAGCTGTAGGGCACAATCTCCGGCTGCTCTCCAAAAAATCCTCCACTCTCCAAGGGATATATATATGTAAAAAGACAAAACAGAACAAAAAGGAGTCACCAATAATGCCTTATCAACGCTAATATATACAATACAGCTAAAAAAGTAATACACTCACATGTATATATGGCTGTGTAGACACATATACACAAACACAGCTTCCAAGCATACAGGGAACTCTTACTGTCCCTGCTCGGTATTTACAGGATCTCTCCGATAGAAATAAGCTGCTCCAAAAACACATCCGATAAACAATTCTTCCAAGTTTAATACTTTTAAAACCAATAATATAATCCTACTAACATACGCGTTTCGCAGCACAACAAGCTGCTTCTTCAGAAATAGCAGGTTATCATACAAATAAAATCTGATAACCTGCTATTTCTGAAAAAGCAGCGCGTTGCGCTGCGAAACGCGTATGTTAGTAGGATTATATTATTGGTTTTAAAAGTATTAAACTTGGAAGAATTGTTTATCGGACGTGTTTTTGGAGTGGCTTATTTCCATCGGAGAGATCCTGTAAATACCAAACAGGGACGGTAAGAGTTCCCTGGATGCTTGGAAGCTGTGTTTGTGTATATGTGTCTACACAGCCATATTAGATACATGTGAGTTGTATTACTTTTTTAGCTGTATTGTATCAATTAGTGTTGATAAGGCACTATTTGTGCCTCCTTTTTGTTCTGTTTTGTCTTTTTACAACTTCACCATAAGGGACATCTAAAACTTCCCACTGATTTAACTGGAACTGTTAACCCTACACATTGGAATTTTTACATATACCTCCTATGGCGTAATTACTTTGCACCCAAATTGCTCCAGTTTGTCACCGTATATATATCAGTCGCGTTGACGTGCTGTACTGCACAGAGTATCTGCTTTTACTATGGAAACATACACAGTTTTGTGACTTCATAAACATAAGGTAATGTCTTTGGAATTCCGATATGCCCATTTTATATTATTAAACATTAACAATAAAGTCCGAGAGGTAAATCACTATTAATAATTGCTTTGTTTTCCTCTTAGTGGTTTCCGCTAGCACATAGAGTATAAACAATAACTGCTTGGATGAATCTTGCTTTTTTGTGTCCAGTTGCATTGGGAAGAACGTCATGCCTTCTACATTCATAGCACAGACAAGTTCCTGAGCGAGGTCTCAGTGATCTTCCTCCTTGCTACAATGTATCCTTTTCAACTGTGTTTTCTTTTGAACCACGTAGTCCACGGCTAGTTGCTCTGGTGATTTTGACACTACAGATGCTGTCATTCCTGGTTCACTATCAAAATGTCAGCCACTATTGGAAGACAAAGAAAATAGCACATTAAACATGTTGCTGCAATGAAAAGTGCAATATCAGAATCTAGCCCTTATCAAAAGGACGAGACTCAGATATTGTGGGCTTAAAGTGTCGCCCATTTTAATAGTTAACATAGAAAATTATAATCTACACATAGGGTTGCCACTCAGCCGGTATTTTACCGGCAGGCCGGTAAACAATTGGCTTCTGTCCAATGTTAAGTCTATGGAGGGAATGCCATGGCCAGTATTTTTTTGAAGAAAAGGTGGCAACCCTACCTACACACTGCATGCTCTGCTCTACTCTGCGCATTTCATCTTGCACCTCTGACACACAGCGCGTGCAGGAATCTCACATCCAACCACTGCTACTGCTTACATCCATGCATGTTAACCCTTTAAGTGCCAGAATGGTTCTGGAGAAAGCATACCCCTCTCGCATTCAAAGGGCTAACATACCTGGATGTAAGCACTAGCAGAGGTTGGCTGTATGATTCCCACAGGTGCTGTGTGTAAGAGCTGCAAGATGAAATGCACGGAGTAGAGCAGAGTGTGCAGCGGATACGTTATAATTTTCTATGTTAACTATTAAAAAGTGAGATGCTTTAAACCCGCAATATCAGAATCTCACCCTTTTGATGAGGGCGAGATTCTGATATCGCTCTTTTCATTGCAGTGACATGTTTATTGCACCGTTTCCTTTATCGCCCAATAGTCGGAGCCGTTTCCAAAGGATACCATCACCCCCAACCACCTTAAAGCTGGTTTGGAATGACAGAGTTGTAGTTCCCTAACAGTTGGAAAGCCAAAGCTTACCTACTCTTGACAAAGTCCTCGTAAGTACAACTATTAAGAGTTAATCATATTATCTGTAATGGTCCCATCCGTGACAATCTTTGAATTTCCCATTTGAGGGGTTGGCAGTTCTGTGTTTTGATTTTCGGCATTGACTTGACTAACAGATTCCTGGGATTCAGACTCGTCAATGTTGGAGGCTGTTCTGAAGCTAGACTCGCTTCCCCCATCACTGTTCTGGAGTGGGAGTAAAGCCCTGTGCCTCATCAGACTGTCATCACTGTTCTTGCCTTCCAGGGAGTTCTTGGGTTTCATTGCTTTGTTAGAAACTGCATTCTTTTGGGGTTCGTCAAAGCTCAATGACAGAGTGACTGTTCCACTGCCAAAGCTCACTTTCTGTTTACATCCTCGATTTCTTTCTCCAGCTGCAATCTGTTCTTCGTGGTTGCTCTTACTACTGATTGAAGATGATGGAGTGGAACCTGTAGATCCTCCCAGGCTATTGGACCTTTTGTGAGAGACGTTACTACGTCTCAAAGTAGCCCTTGCTGCCACTTTAAAAGCATGAGCTACTGTGCTACAACGGACCTCTTCAATTGTGTTCCTAGATGGTTTGAAGAGGATAATGTAGACCTTGTTAAAGAAAATGCAAGCCAACAACCCAAAGCTTGAAGCCAAGATAGCGATGACCTCAACTGCAGACACAAACTTCCCATAGGTGCTTGCATAGGCCGGGATGAACGATATCCAGACAATGAAGAAAATGAGCATGCTAAAAGTGATGAACTTGGCTTCATTGAAGTTTTCTGGCAGTTTTCTGGCCTTAAATGCAAAGAAGAAACAGATGGCGGCCAGCAGACATGTGTAGCCAATCAGGAACCCCAGCGCCATCAGAGAACCTTCATGACATGTAATGAAGATGATCTCATCTTCCAGATCTTGATTTTTGTAGCTCCATGGAGGAGCAGTGTATAACCATATTATACAGGTCACAATCTGCACAAAAGTACAAAGGAACACCAGGAGGAACTGAAGGTTCAGCCCCCACCATTTTCGTTGAAAGCTCGTAGGGATTTTTGCTTCAAACACAAGAAGGATGCGGTTGGTTTTCACCAGGATACAAGAGATGCATAGCACGAAGCTAATACCAAAAGCGGGCTGTCTTAATCGACATGTCCAATCCTGCGGCTCTCCTATGAAAAACAATGAACTGGAAAAGCAGCAAAGCAAGGAGAAGAGAAGGAGGTTGGACAGCTCTCGGTTTGTGGCCTTGACAATGGGTGTGTTGCGGAATTTTATGAAGACTCCAAGCACGAAGGAAGTGAGGCATATCCCCAAGATGGCAAACATAGTCAGCGCAATTCCAAAGGGCTCTGTCCACGACAGGAACTCGATCTGCTTTGCAATGCAGAAAGTGTGGTTTTCGTTAGACCAGTAATCCGTATCACATTTTTCACAAGCACTTGCATCTGCGAAAACAGGAATACGTCAACTCTGTTATGATTTTATTTCTTTTTAGTAAGATACGTGATGAAGTGGTCAGACAAAATAAGTCCTTGGATGCAAGAGACATCTCGCAATGTGTTGACATTCAAGGAGTTAAAGTTATAGGTCCATATTCTATAAGCTAAAGAGAATTAATACGTTGCAGTCCTCTCTCATATTCAATGGATTTAAAATGTCATTTAAATAAATAGGAAATGATATCTGCACATAGATAGAGAACTGGTTAAAGCGGAACTACCATGTCACAAAATCTTTAGCTTAACTAAGTCCCCTTCTGGCGACAAGCTGCTTAGTAGCGCTAGTCGCCAAAATTATTACCTGATTTAATAGATAAAAGCTTTATTCCCCAGCTGTCAGCAGCACGGAGCGTGGACATCTTGCCAGAATGACGTCCGTGCACCAGCGCTGTCAGTCCCAGCCGGGTCTAGGAGGCGTTGCTAGGAGCCTTTCGGGTCCAGCTGGGACTGACAGCGCAGGCGCCTGGACGTCATTCTGGCAAGCATATATCTATTAAATCTGGAAAGCATATATCTATTAACCCCTTCCCGACAAGTGACTTACCAGGTACGTCACGCAAAAATGTCACTTAGTGACAAAGGACGTACCTGGTAAGTCACGGAAGTCATTCGCTACAATGCAGAAAAAAAAAACGCCGTCGTTAAGTGCCGGCCGCGTGCGCTCGCGGACAGTCACTAAGGGGTTAAATCAGGTAATAATTCTGGTGACTAGCGCTACTAAGCAGCTAGTTGCCAGAAGGGGACTTAGTTAAGCTAAACATTTTGTGACATGGTAGTTCTGCTTTAAATGATAGATGGCAGAAAGTTGTTGTACATGGAACCTTTTCAAATGTGAGGTGCCACAGGGTTCAGTCCTGGGCCCAACCCTTTGTAATTTGTTTATTAATGATCTAGAAGTGTGAACTGAAAGAGGAACTATCACCCTAAATAAAGTCCCCCCCAATTATTAGGAATATAGCGATACGCTTAGAAATAGTGCTATTAACGAGCATAAGTACCACTTTATAAAGAAATCCTTCTTCTTCTGAGACTGACGGCGCAGGCGTCTTGCTGTAGAGGCATATGCGCGTCTGCACCGTCAGTCTAGGCTGACCATACCTCACCTTTAAAAAGGGACACATAGGAAATAGGCATATGTCAGGAGTACACCAAAATCAAAGCAACCCCGTGGTATGCATTTTTCATGTGTGTCTCTTTTTAAATGTGAGGTATGGTCAGCCTACGTCAGTCCCTTCCTGTTACCTTAAAGGAGCAATAAACTGAAAAATATATATTGTAGGGATTTTCTTATTGAGTAAAATAAGGGTACTCCCACTGCCGAGAGATTTATATTTGCAGAGTTATTACAGTTTAAACCCATGTTTTTTTTTTACATTAGCAGTGCCCTCTAGTGGTCAAATTCTAATTAGATTTCCTGTTCGATTCTAATGGAGAGGAAAGTCAGAAAGGTCAGAGACATACAGTTCTCCATAGAATGTGATAGAAACTGCTGAGTCACTTCCTGTCAGTTAGAACTATCAGTAAGTAAACACAGTAAATTCACTTCCTGTCAGTTAGAACTATCAGGAAGTAAACACAGTAAATTCACTTCCTGTCAGTTAGAACTATCAGAAAGTAAACACAGTAAATTCACTTCCTGATTATTTAAACTGCTATAATTTTTGAATAAAACATTCAACAGCGATGGGAGTGACCTTGTTTTATTCAGCAGGAAATGCTCTGTACAATATTTGTTTTCATAAAAAAAAGTTTATTGCTCCTTTAAGGTACTGTACCATGAAGGAGACCAGGAAGGACAGCGCAGGTGCATAGATGTCTCTAACCCTAGATGTCTGCGTGCATGCCTGCCCACCGGTCTCAGGAGTAGGGTTGCCACTTTTTCTTCAAAAAAATACCGGCCAAGGCATTCCCTCCATAGACTTAACATTGGACAGAAGCCAATTTTTTACCGGCCTGCCGATAAAATACGGGCTGGGTGGCATCCCTACTCAGAAGAAGAAGGATTTCTTAATAACATGGTACTAATGCTCGTTAATAGCACTATTTCAAAGCGTATCGCTATATGCCTAGTTATTAGAGGGGGACTTTATTTACGGTGATAGTTTCGCTTAAAAGTAATGTCTCAGTCTTTGCTGGTGACACTAAGCTATGCAAGGAAATACATACAGAGCTGGATGTTTTTTCTCTGCAGAAAGATTTGGATAAACTGAGTGAATGGGTAGAAAAGTGGATAATGAGGTTTAAAATAGATAAATGTAAGATTATGTATTTGAGTTGCAGAAACAAGCATGCTACATACATAGTAAAGGCAAACTGCTTGGGGAATACTTGTTAGATAAAGATTTGGGTGTACTGGTAGACAATAAACTAACAGTGTGCAGTGTATGTCACATTCTGCAAGAGCTAATAGGGCACTATCATGTATAAAATGAGTTACAGATGCACAGGGTAGGACTATGTCATTCACCCTACTCATAAATCCATGGGAAGGTCTTATCTAGAATATGAAGTTCAGTTTTGTGCACCAGTTCTTAAAGCGGAACTTTCAACAAAATTAAAGTGCCCCCCAAATCCTTATTAAAATAGAGATACGCATATAAATACTTTTATTATGCTGAATAAGTCCGGCATTATTGAGAAATACAATTTGTTTGGCAGGCATCAGCAGCAGGGATCTTGCTGTAGATGGTCTATGTGCCTGTCCTGTCTGTCCCTTCCTGTACCTTAAGGTACAACGGAACTCCACTAACCAATCCTGGGGGAGGCTGGGACGGACTTTCTTGCAGAAAAGGCGCCTGTGAATCTGCGCTGATGCCTGCCGAATTAGTTGTATTTCTCAATAATGCCGGACTTAGTCATCATAATTAAAGTATTTCTATGCGTATCGATATGTTAGCAAGGATTTGGGGGGCACTTTAATTTAAGTTCCGCTTTAAAAAATACATTACTGCTGAAACAATAACATGAAACGAAACCTAATAAAGAGATTTGCAAAATATTATTCCTACTATGATCATCTTGAAAAAGGAAGGAGTGCCTTCTGTTACGGTTTTTATGACACTCAGACCAATAAGTGAAAATAAAACACACTTTATTAAAGTGAATAATGATACTCACGCCCTCTAGAGGCGGTAGGTAATATACAGATAATGTAAACTGAGAGAATACAAGGAAAATAGTATTATGGACATAAATGCAAGTCAGTATGCCCTAGGATGGTATAGGCCCCAAAGGGGTTAAAGTCCAAATATACTCAGTCTCAGATGTGGAAGTTTGACATGCCCTTGATGTTAAATAGGCTGTGCTGTACAGACGAAGTTCATCAGGTGCAGAGGAACGAGCTGCCTTGCCAAGGTGGTAAATGATAAGCAGAATGGGTAACAACTTAGCCCCCATGGGCGTAGCTACAGGAACTGCTTTAGTATGTGCAAGTGCGAATAGCCCCTTAGGGCAATATGGAAATCGGCCTGCAATGCAAGAGCTAAGAGCCTCCTCAAGTGTAATCGAATGCAGTAATGCTAGAGCCAGAACCACTAGCCCCCTCGGGCTTAGTACCGAATAGCCAACACTGAACCTCTCTGCCAACACTCTGGGTATACGATCTCGTCGGTAACCAACACCGGAGAGCCTTAAGCGCCCAAACGGCCCAAGCTTCGTGAACACTCTGCAACGTAAGACTAGAGTTGCCGACGGAGAGCGGCCAACTCAGCAGCAGTATCACTTGTAACAAGGCTTGTACTGGAGATATAGAGAGTGAATATGAGGCAGCACTGCAAGAGTTAAAATGCACGTTTACTCGAGGCTTCAGCGCTACTGCAAGGCTCTGTAACGTTACTCGAGGCTACAACGCTACGGTCAGGCTCTGCAAGGAGAGGAAGGCCCACAGAATACACACAGCTCTGCACTAGAACGAGACACAGCACTATCGAAGGAATCACCAGGCTAGGCAATGGCACACTCGTGGGCAGCAAGGACTGGAAAATGTCGCGACGGCGACAACTGGAACGCAGGTCACTGGAACAAGCTGGAAGTCGATCTTCGGAGCAGGAAGTCAGCCGGACCGGGTCATACACAGGCAGGAACGTCAGACTAGCCGGGTCAGGATCCAAGGGTGGTCCGCAGACGAGCCGAGTCATACACAGGCAGGAACACTGGAGAATAGTCAGGACAAGCCGAATCATACACAGGCAGGAACACTGGAGAATAGTCAGGACAAGCCGAATCGGTACACAGGAACTCAGAACACAGGAACACAGCAAAAGCACTACTGGCCCAGGAACACCACGAAAGGGCAACTGACCAGAGAGATAGCCCGGTATAAAAAGGTCATCAGGAGGCGGGTCAAACTCAGTCAGCAAATCAGTGACATCCACAACAGAGAGTGACAGAAATCACAGGCACTGTGATAGTACCCCCCTCTCAAAGACCCCCTCTCCTAGCCTGAGGTTTGGGTTTCAAAGGATATTTAGAGTGAAAGCTGCGTACTAATCTTGGAGCATGGAGATCCCCCTGATCAATCCAAGAGCGTTCCTCAGGACCATAGCCCTTCCAATGAACCAAATATTGCAGCTTTCCTCTAAATCTCCTGGAGTCAACAATACTCTGGACTTCATATTCCTCTTGACCCTGGACGTCCACCGGCCCAGGAATCACTGGCGTAGTAGTATATCGATTGCACACCAAGGGTTTCAGAAGAGACACATGGAACACATTATGAATGTGCATAGAGGGTGGAAGCTCCAGAGCATAAGAAACCGGATTAATCTTGCGGATAATCCTAAATGGACCAATGAACCGGGGAGCCAGTTTATTGGATGGGACTTGTAAGTTGAGGTTTCTGGATGACAGCCATACCCTGTCCCCAACTTGAAATGAGACCGCTGGAAGGCGTCTGCGATTAGCGTGCCGTTGCTGCCGTCTGAAAGACTGACTGAGGGACCTCTGAACCTGTGCCCAAGTGGAATGAAGTCGTGCCAAATGCTCGTCTAGAGCAGGGATCTGCTGTGCCTGAAAGGAGTCCGGGAGCAGACAAGGCTGGAAACCATAATTCACGAAAAATGGGGAGCTCCCGGACGATGAGTTAACCGCACAGTTCCTGGCAAACTCTGCCCATGGCAACAGGTCAGCCCAATTATCATGATGATCGGAGACAAAACAGCGCAGGAACTGTTCCAGTCCCTGATTGGCACGCTCAGCGGCCCCATTCGTCTGGGGATGGTAGGCGGAGGAGAATGATAATTGAATGCCCATCTGGCCACAAAATGCCCTCCAGAACCTAGAAACGAACTGGCTCCCACGGTCAGAGACAATTACTCTGGGCACTCCGTGCAGACGGAACACCTCTCTGGCAAAAACTATCGCCAATTCCTGAGCCGATGGAAGGCCAGTCAGAGGCACAAAATGTGCCATCTTAGAGAATCTGTCGACCACCATAAGAATGAACTTGTAACCTCTAGATGCCGGTAATTCTCCCAGAAAGTCAATGGATATATGAGACCATGGACGGTCTCCGTTAGGCACAGGTTGTAATAAGCCCACAGGGAGATGCCTAGGGGTCTTGGCACGGGCACATGTGGTACAAGCTGCCGTGAAGGCAGCGCAGTCAGCTCTCAATGTAGGCCACCAAAATAGTTGCGAAAGAGACCATACTAATTGGTCCCTACCAATATGCCCAGCTGCTTTAGAGGCGTGATAGGTCTCCAAGAGACGGGTACGGAAAGACTCTTCTACAAAACACTTCCCCACTGGGGTTCCTGGAGGTGCCCGTGATTGTGATGCCAGTATCTCCTCCCCCAGTGGCGAGGTTATAGTAGTGCGAATAGTAGCCAGGATCCGATCTGGCTGAATGATGGGTACCGGGACTTCCTCCCTCTCAGTGTCAGAAGCGAACTGACGTGACAACGCATCGGCCTTGATATTCTTAGAACCAGGGAGATAGGATACTAAGAAATTGAACCGGGACAGAAACAGCGCCCACCTGGCCTGTCGGGAAGACAGTCTTTTGGCCTCTGAGAGATAGGTTAGATTCTTATGGTCAGTAAGAATTAGTACTGGAGTCTGAGTGCCCTCCAGGAGATGTCGCCACTCCTTAAGTGCCAGTATGATGGCCAACAGTTCCCTGTCACCAATCTCGTAATGACTCTGGGCGCTGGACAATTTCTTAGAAAAGAACCCACACGGCATCAAAGCTCCACCTCCTACAGGACGTTGGGAGAGCACTGCCCCAACCCCAACATCTGAAGCGTCAACCTCCAAAGTAAACGGCAGGGAGGGATTAGGGTGGGACAGTACAGGAGCAGATGCAAAGGCAGATTTCAGGGTAACAAATGCGTTTTCAGCTGCCTCAGACCACTGAGAGGGAGAAGCGCCCTTGTGAGTCAAGTCTGACAACGGCCTTACAATTGTGGAAAAGTTCTTGATGAACTTCCTATAATAATTCGCAAAACCTAGGAATCGTTGAATGGCTTTTAATCCCTTAGGCCGAGGCCATTGCAGAACTGCAGCCAACTTCTCCTGATCCATGGCAATGCCATTTTTGGATATAATGAACCCCAGGAATGGTACTTGAGAAGTATGGAATTCGCACTTTTCCAATTTACAGAATAACTTGTGCTTGCGAAGTCGGAGCAAGACTTCTGAGACATCTTTAATGTGTTGGGCGAGGTTAGCAGAATGAATTAGTATATCATCTAGATACACAACCACACAGGACTGAAGCAAATCACGTAAAATATCGTTAATCAGTTCCTGAAATACTGCAGGCGCATTGCATAGGCCGAATGGCATCACCAGGTATTCATAATGCCCTGTTCTGGTATTAAACGCCGTTTTCCACTCGTCACCCTCTTTAATTCTGACTAGATTATAGGCGGCTCGTAAGTCAAGTTTGGTAAAGATCGAAGAGCCCTTTAATCTGTCAAATAATTCAGTAATAAGTGGAATGGGATAGGCGTTCTTGGGCATCAGCTTATTCAACCCACGGTAGTCAATGCAAGGCCTGAGTTCCCCATTTTTCTTTTTTACAAAAAAGAATCCGGCACCAGCCGGAGACGTAGATTTTCGAATGATTCCCCTCTCCAGGGCATCTGTGATATACTCCTCCATCGCCCTATTTTCCTCACAGGACAGTGGGTAAGTACGCCCCCTAGGAGGCACGGCCCCTGGAGACAAATCAATGGCGCAATCATATGGCCTATGGTCAGGCAATGCGCTGGCCTCTCCTTTGCTAAACACGTCACTGAATTGTCCATATTCTGTTGGCACAGCTGGAGAGGTACACATAATCTTAATAGGGAGAGAAAGACAATTCTTGTTACAATACTCCGACCAAGAGTTAACTTCACACCTTTGCCAGTCAAATTGGGGATTGTGTGTCTGCAACCACGGGAACCCCAAAATAACTGAATGATGTGGGGAACGAATGATCTGAAATTGTATCTGCTCCCTGTGACAAGCCCCCACAGTCATAGACACTGGGATAGTCTCGAATGTAATGAAAGCAGGATCTAGGGGTCTGCCATCAATGGCCTCTATAGCCACAGGAGAGTCCTTTTTACATAACGGAATGCCTTGCAACTCAGCAAAGGACTGATCCATGAAGTATCCGGCTGCCCCGGAGTCCACCAATGCTAAGACTTCTATGACCTTGTCAGTCCAGGCAAAAGCCACCTGGATGGTGGGTTTAGTGGTGCAAGTCTCTAGGGACTGTTCAACACCACCTAGGGCCTGTCCCCCAAGGTACCCTAGGTGCGTTCGTTTCCCGGCCTTACAGGACAATTGCGTAATATATGACCTGGTTTGCCACAATATAGGCATAAGCCTTGCCTTCTACGATACAGCTTCTGCTCTTTCGTGAGCCTAGTAAAACCTAATTGCATAGGTTCAATGCCATCAGCTGTTTGCTCAAGCAGCACGGGTGGAGTGGGTGGGTTAAGGAACTGGTTCTGACCATAACTCTTTGCTTTGGTCCTTTTAGCCAAGCGTCTCTCCCGGATGCGAGAATCTATTAGCATGACATAGTCAATGTACTCGTCCAGCTCGCTGGGTACATCTCGAGCTGCTATCTCGTCCTTGATCTGTTCAGCCAGGCCCTGAGAAAAAGCAGCAAGTAAGGCCTCATCGTTCCAGCCAACCTCTGCTGCCAAGGTCCGGAATTCAATAGCGTATTCGCCCAGAGTGCGTTCGCCCTGCTGAATCTCCATCAGCCTTTTGGCAGCAAAGGCAGACCTACCAGGAACCTCAAACACACGTCTGAACTTCGCCACAAATTCTCTAAAGTTCAGTGTGCAGGGTCTGGCACTCTCCCATATCGGATTTGCCCATGCCAAAGCTTTGCCCGTCAACAGAGATATCATAAAGCCGACCTTGCTACGGTCATTAGGGAATGCCTGAGGTGCCAATTCCAAAAATATCTCCAACTGGTTAATGAAACCTCTGCATAAGGAGGGTTCGCCATCATATCTTAGGGGTAACGGTACCGCTGCCGATAACCCTCTTGTGTTAGTACTGATGGGCACCGAGGGATTCTCCGGTGTCACGACTGGGGGGACCACCGGATTCGGACCAGACTTGTCCAAATGTACTGCACGTTCAAGCAACGCCTGCAGAGCCAGTGCCAATTGGTCCAGGCGCTGCTCTTGGACATCCATTCTCCAGTGGATGTTCAGAGGATTATTTTCACCCTTACCGTCTGAGGTCATGGCCCTTTCGTACTGTTACGGTTTTTATGACACTCAGACCAATAAGTGAAAATAAAACACACTTTATTAAAGTGAATAATGATACTCACGCCCTCTAGAGGCGGTAGGTAATATACAGATAATGTAAACTGAGAGAATACAAGGAAAATAGTATTATGGACATAAATGCAAGTCAGTATGCCCTAGGATGGTATAGGCCCCAAAGGGGTTAAAGTCCAAATATACTCAGTCTCAGATGTGGAAGTTTGACACGCCCTTGATGTTAAATAGGCTGTGCTGTACAGACGAAGTTCATCAGGTGCAGAGGAACGAGCTGCCTTGCCAAGGTGGTAAATGATAAGCAGAATGGGTAACAACTTAGCCCCCACGGGCGTAGCTACAGGAACTGCTTTAGTATGTGCAAGTGCGAATAGCCCCTTAGGGCAATATGGAAATCGGCCTGCAATGCAAGAGCTAAGAGCCTCCTCAAGTGTAATCGAATGCAGTAATGCTAGAGCCAGAACCACTAGCCCCCTCGGGCTTAGTACCGAATAGCCAACACTGAACCTCTCTGCCAACACTCTGGGTATACGATCTCGTCGGTAACCAACACCGGAGAGCCTTAAGCGCCCAAACGGCCCAAGCTTCGTGAACACTCTGCAACGTAAGACTAGAGTTGCCGACGGAGAGCGGCCAACTCAGCAGCAGTATCACTTGTAACAAGGCTTGTACTGGAGATATAGAGAGTGAATATGAGGCAGCACTGCAAGAGTTAAAATGCACGTTTACTCGAGGCTTCAGCGCTACTGCAAGGCTCTGTAACGTTACTCGAGGCTACAACGCTACGGTCAGGCTCTGCAAGGAGAGGAAGGCCCACAGAATACACACAGCTCTGCACTAGAACGAGACACAGCACTATCGAAGGAATCACCAGGCTAGGCAATGGCACACTCGTGGGCAGCAAGGACTGGAAAATGTCGCGACGGCGACAACTGGAACGCAGGTCACTGGAACAAGCTGGAAGTCGATCTTCGGAGCAGGAAGTCAGCCGGACCGGGTCATACACAGGCAGGAACGTCAGACTAGCCGGGTCAGGATCCAAGGGTGGTCCGCAGACGAGCCAAGTCATACACAGGCAGGAACACTGGAGAATAGTCAGGACAAGCCGAATCATACACAGGCAGGAACACTGGAGAATAGTCAGGACAAGCCGAATCGGTACACAGGAACTCAGAACACAGGAACACAGCAAAAGCACTACTGGCTCAGGAACACCACGAAAGGGCAACTGACCAGAGAGATAGCCCGGTATAAAAAGGTCATCAGGAGGCGGGTCAAACTCAGTCAGCAAATCAGTGACATCCACAACAGAGAGTGACAGAAATCACAGGCACTGTGATACCTTCTGAAACACGTAGATTTGAGAATTAGTTGATTTCTAATTCATATATTTTTAACTGCTTATGAGTTTAGTATTTTATCATTCAGAATGATCCACTGTGGAAACTGACAGTTGGACCTAGTTTCATCAATTCTAAGTGGTGATACGTCTCCATATATAGTGTATGAAAGGGGAATTGGAATCCAATCATTTTTACAAGAGAGATGATATCGGGAAATTGCTATTAACAACAAGCAAGACACCTGTTCACTCATAAATCCAAGTGAAGACGGCGGTGGTAAGTGTTAAAGCGGAAGTACCACCCAATAATAAGATAGCATCACATCATTGCCCATCTGATGACTAGCTGCTCAGTAGCGCTAGTCGCCAGAATTCTTACCGGATTAAAGAGAAATCTCTATTCTTCCCGGACTGACAACAAGACGGAGCACGGACATCTTGCCCTAGTGACGTCCGCGCGCCTGCGCTGTCAGTCCCTTTTGGAGCTGGCAGGCTCCTAGCAACGCCTCCTAGACCCAGCTGGGACTGACAGCGCAGGCGCGTGGACATCACTAGGGCAAGATGTCCGCGCTCCATCCATGAAGAATAGAGATTTCTCTTTAATCCGGTAAGAATTCTAGAGACAAGCGCTACTGAGCAGCAAGTCTCCAGATGGGCAATGATGTGGGGCAATATTCTTATTGGGTGGTAGTTCCGCTTTAAACCAGCGTTCTACAGAGGACTGTTTGTCTGATCCGGTAAGAAATATAATTTCATATCCGGAGAATATTCCATCTGGTCACTACACCTGCCCTTAAAGGGACAGTATTACTTCAAAATTACTATCCCTCATATTGTAGCCCTTAATAAACTGAGCTAAATGACACCAGCAGCATCTCTCAGACCTTTATGGTTTAAGAGATAGCCACTTTCAAAGTTTCCTCTCCCCTGCTGTCAGTGTTCTGCTGCCAGCCGGGGAATCCGGTCCCGGGACAGGCGGAGGCTCTTAAACGGAGCTGATATCTCGTTATGGAAGGAAAAATGATTCATTGAAACAGTCTTCTACGTGTGCTTGGTTACCAAGCACACGTAGAAGACTGTTTCAATTAATCATTTTTCCTTCCATAACGAGATATTGGCTCTGCTGAAGAGCCTCCTCTTGATTCAGAGACTGGATTCTCCGGCTGGCAGCAGAACGCTGACAGCAGGGGAGAGGAAACTTTGAAAGCGGCTATCTCTTACACCATAAAGGTTTGAGAGATGCCACTGGTGTCATTTAACTCAGTTTATTAAGGGCTACAATATGAGGGATAGTAATTTTGAAGTAATACTATCCCTTTAAGTTTTGGCAGTAGTGTGGATATAATTAGGATTTATTCCTGTTTTGAATCAACAAACCTCTCCATGTTACAATATCTGTGCTCTGGATTAACCATATCCTAAACTTGTGCTTTAGATTAATTATTTCCAACTATATTACATATCACCCAGTATTATAAGAAGGATCCAACTAAAAGTGCACCAACAATATTCTACATATGTGGACTGTGATAGTTTACTATTTCAATATTAATGTTTTTTAATAAACAATATATTTGTATTTTTGATAATATTTTATAGATCTTGACTGATCATTTACGCTTTTCTCCAATTGAGGGTAACTGAATCCGGTATCTAGAACCTATAATTTTTTGGGTTTTTGGCACTGGATCCACTCTGGTATACGTTTTTTTAAGATTGTATTCAACCCCTGCTTCAATTATTGGTCAGTGAATATGCTTTTTGGATTTACTATACTCGATGCCTGTTCTCCTCTAATGGTGGCTTTTAAAGTTGCAAGGTTGTAAACCACCGGGTGGAGTGCAGCCACCGAGTGATTTTGTATATAACTTATAGAGTTGTAACAGTGTATTGATATAATTAGCTAATATCTGAGAGAGTGTGGTTATTGGTCTCTTGGCTGTAATTGTTGTTTTAAAGGGATAGTAATACTTCATTTTATCTTAATTTTATATTGTAGGCATTAAAAAAACATGAAGAACGATATAAGTCTTATCTCTCAGACCTTTATGGTTTGAGAGATATTCACAAGCAAAGTTTCCCCTCCCGCCCCTTTTACCTAGTGTAAGCCATCTCTTCTCAGATGTGGAATGCAGTCCATAGACCAGACAGATAACAGAAGGGGACAATCTTCTTCTTATGAGAACAATGAAAGCCCTGCCCCCATTCACAGGTTTTTCAGGTTTTTCCCTTATCTTAATTGAAGATTGTCCCTCTCTGCAGTCTACCTGGGCACCTCCCTTCTGCTCTGGCTGAACAGTGTTACATCAGTAAAAGGGGAGGGAGGGGGATACTTTGTCATTCAATTACTCTTGAACTACAACTCTGACAGAATTGAAATAACACTCTTCAAGGCCCAAATAGTATGATGATTAATTAGAGCTGCTTTTATTATGAAACATTACTATCCCTTTAATGTAGCACTGGTGCAGCGTTTCAAGTGTGGTTGTTGGACTATCAATTTATAGGAGGGTACGAATCCCTTTAATTGTAATCATACTGAACGGGTATTCCGACTCCCCATACTTTCTGTGGCTTAGTATTTTTGGAGAAGTCATTTATTTATTTATTTTTTGGAAGTGCCGTGTCACGGAAAGTATTTATCCACTAATCAAGCGCAGTATCATTGCAGTGTTTTGTAATTCGGTGGTTTGACTGTTTGTTTATCCATACGATACACATACTTTGGATCTTTGCCATAGATCTCTAGTGGTAAATCTTCTCCCCTTTTGACAGATTTTGGTAATATATGCTCTAGTCATCTATTTTTATTTTTCTGCATTTATGTCCTTGAATTTATATTTAATTTTAGTTTGCTACTTTAGGGCGCAGGAATAATATTTTGTAGATTTTTGGTTTATTTTTTTTAGCTATAAAGAGAGAACAGTCAAACTGGGCTTGTTTACATAAGAGATGACATATCTACAGGGGGGATACCATTACTATTTACAAATACACCTATACAAAGAACTCTCAGGGGAATTCCTTACTTAAAAACAAAAAAGGGGCTATCAATTAAAGGAGAATATCATATTATATTAAGTCTGATCCTATAGGAGCAGGCAGTAAAAAACATGGGGCTTCTACTGAAAATGTCTCCTATCAGACATTTAACCCTATCCGCTGGAATGCAACCCAGAACTATTTACTAAAAGACAAGAAAAAAACGAGGTTGTTCATTAACATTAGAGGAGGGTGCTTTTGGATTAAAACAAAGACAGGGATTTTTTTTTACAGTAAGGGTTGTAAGGATGTGGAATTCTTTTGCCTAGGGAGGCCCTTCTCCTCCTTATCATCCTATTCCTCCCACTTCCTGTCCACTCCTCCTCCTTCCCACCCTGTTCCTCCTACTTCCCTCCGATGTCTCCTCCTTCTCACCCTGTTCCTCCCACTTCCTGCCCACGTCTCCTCTTTCCCACCCTATTCCTCCCACTTCCTGCCCACCTCTCCTCCTTCTCTTCCTGTTCCTCCCACGTCCTGCCCACTTCTCATCTTTCATACCCTGTTGCTCCCACTTCTTCTCCTTCACACCCTGTTCCACATACTTAACACGCACTTCTTCTCCTTCACCCCAGTTCCGCCCACTTCCCACCCACTTCTTCTCCTTCCCACCCTGTTCCTCACACCTCCCACCCACTTCTCCTTCCCACCTGCTTCACAAGTACAATGCTGATAAGCCACACCCATTTAATTAAGCCCCACCCACTTTATGACACAGATTGTGTTGTTTACATTGCAGCACATGAGCTCAAGAGGATGAAGTTCCTAGGTATGATCCTGACGCATTCTGCAGCAGTGGATGTAATCTTGGGAATATATTTTTTGCTGTTGAAATACTAGTGCTAATTTAAACACTCCTCTGTTGGGAAGTCTTATCTTACCTGTTTCATCAGTATATTCCCCATCGGGACAGGCCACACATTCAAAACAGCAGGTGGGTTCCCCCTCAATGATCCCCTTTCTGGTACCTTCGCTGCAGATTCGACTGCAGTTAGAAAATGGGGCCTTGCAAGGACAAAAAAGAGACAAAATGTGTGAATTACAGTAATGAGTAAAATGTGGTGATAAAACCATGAGTCCATTTTTTCCCAATCTGTTGATCAGCCAAGGATGATAAGAACTGTAGTCCAACAACAGCTGGAAGGCTACAGGTTATCCTTCTCTAGCTTAAAGGAACAGTAACACCCTACACGGGAAACTTCTTGTCTCAAGTACCAAGAGAAACAATGTAGAGCCGAGAATGGAAGTGTCCAAACTATGTGTTTCACTTCATATTTTGGGTGCGGCCTAATCTGTTAGGTGTGGTTGAACGGTTAAAAGGAGGAGTTTTCAGTAAGAATAAGCCGAGCTGCCACCTCTCTGTCACTTTTATTAAAACATCAGTCTAAAAGATGCGTTTATTAATAAAAAAGTGAAGTATTAACGGAGAGGTGGCAGCTCGGCTTATTATTACTAAATATATTGACATTATATTTGGGCCTTGAGCACCCGGAATACAAAGGTATCAGTGCGTGCGGTGGCTTCTTGGAAACAGATTAAAAGGAGGAGTTTGCCAAGAAATAGATAGAAAAGTGAGGTGAATGGGGTGGGATTAGGGTGACCGGACTGTAAAGTGGGCGTGAGTTCTAGCTGAGCTCACTAAGGGCTGGATTCTATTACAGGTGCTAATGTTATCTCTGCTTTTATCCTCAGGTTTCCCCCATAGCATACCTTCCAACATTTCAAGTTGCCAAAGAGGGACACTTGTGTTTTAGGGGGTGTTGCTGGGGGCTTGGCTGGTGGGCGGTAGGGTGACCACGGGTCCCGGAACGTCCGGGACTGTCCCTTATTTCAGGGCTATGTCCCACGTCCCGGGTCCCCTTCAGCCGGGACAATGAAGTGTCCCGGAATGAAGCCAAGCCGCCCTGGATGTCAGCCTGCAAGTGGTGTGTCACATCATGGACGCCGCTCGCGGCGTCCATGATATGACACACCGCTTGCAGGCTGACATCCAGGGCGGCAATGCAGCTTACCTGGAGGCAAGCGCTCTAGTAATACAGAGCGCTGGGAGATGACATCATCTCCCAGCGCTCTGCATTACTGAGCACAGCGCGCGGGAGCTTCAGCTCTGTGCCGGAGGAGGCACAGAGCACTTTCCACGCCGCTAGACCACCAGGGACTTAAGGTATGACGGGGCAACTAGGGTGACCACGTCCCGGAATGGCAGAAGGGAAATGTGGTCACCCTAGTGGGCGGGGCATTACCGAAAATTTTTAGGCTATTTCATAACCTATTGACAGCTCCATGTGTAACCTAATAAATGACTTATAACAAGACTGAAGTATTTTATTTATATAGACTAATCTATAAACACATATACTGACATTTAAACAAACATTAGTGTGAGTTTTATTGCTGTAGAGCAATATGATACACTTATATACACATCCCACAATCTGATCTCCTAAAAAGAGGGACATCAGGGTGGGAAAGAGGGACAGAGGGATTTGAGTCTAAAAGAGGGACTGTCCCTCACAAAGAGGGACACTTGGGAGGTATGCCATAGACTTCAAAAGGAAGATATTTGATAAAACCAGTGTTAATATTTATCACCTGCAACAGAATCCAGCCCAGAGTTGGATAATCAGCCTCTGTTATTCAGTCTGAAATCCAGAGTCTACGGGGCACATTGAACAGTTCCCAGGTATGACTAACACCAGAACACGACCTGGGGTTTATATAAACTTACACAACATGTACTCAGAGCTTGCATCTCTAAATATTCCTTCCTTGTTTCCTGAGGCCTAAAATCTATCTTGCATATTTTCTATGACGGCAGCCATTTCGGTCTTTCCTAGGGCTCCCTGACTCCGATTAGCAAAGCAATATTGATAGTGCGTCATTGGGGGATAGTAATGTTTAAAAATAAATGCAGATCCGGATATTCTTTATAGTTTTCGGTCCATGTAGAGCTTTTTTTTTTTTTAATCATTCTTTATGATGTGCAGCTCCAGAGTAAGTGGATCATAAAGTGTCCCCCTCCCGCCCCTTTTAGCTATGTAAAACTGCACAGCAAGGTCGTCCGAATGGATCACAGCAAGGGACAATCTTCTTTGAGCATAAGGAAAAAGCCTGCCATCCTCCTTCAAGGGGGCAGGGTTTTCCTTATGATCACAGTAAGAAGATTGTCCCTTGCTGTGACCTGTCCGGTCAAGAGACCAGATTCCATATCTGAGGGGAGGTGGATTACACTAGGTAAAAGGGACGGGAGGGTGATACTTTATCATTCAATTACTCTTGTACTACAACTCTGACAGTATTGAAATAACACTCTCCATGGCCAAAATACTATAAAGAATAATTGGAGTTGCATTTATTTTGAAACATTACTATCCAGGAGAGGGCTGGCCTGGGGGGCAGGGGGGCAACTGCCCCCTGGGCTGGTCATATGTCTGGCCTGGTGGGCCACTGCACCTCACTAAATCTCCTGACTGCTGCTGTAAATGGAACTACACTAGTGATACCACAGAGCTTACAATTGAAATGGAGCTACACTAGTGATACCACAGAGCTTACAATTGAAATGGAACTACACTAGTGATACCACAGAGCTTACAATTGAAATGGAACTACACTAGTGATACCACAGAGCTTACAATTGAAATGGAACTACACTAGTGATACCACAGAGCTTACAATTGAAATGGAGCTACACTAGTGATACCAAAGAGCTTACAATTGAAATGGAACTACACTAGTGATACCACAGAGCTTACAATTGAAATGGAACTACACTAGTGATACCACAGAGCTTACAATTGAAATGGAACTACACTAGTGATACCACAGAGCTTACAATTGAAATGGAGCTACACTAGTGATACCACAGAGCTTACAATTGAAATGGAGATACACTAGTGATACCACAGAGCTTACAATTGAAATGGAGCTACACTAGTGATACCAAAGAGCTTACAATTGAAATGGAACTACACTAGTGATACCACAGAGCTTACAATTGAAATGGAGCTACACTAGTGATACCACAGAGCTTACAATTGAAATGGAGATACACTAGTGATACCACAGAGCTTACAATTGAAATGGAGCTACACTAGTGATACCACAGAGCTTACAATTGAAATGGAGCTACACTAGTGATACCACAGACCTTACAATTGAAATGGAACTACACTAGTGATACCACAGAGCTTACAATTGAAATGGAGCTACACTAGTGATACCACAGACCTTACAATTGAAATGGAGCTACATTAGTGATACCACAGAGCTTACAATTGAAATGGAGATACACTAGTGATACCACAGAGCTTACAATTCAAATGGTGCTACACTAGTGATACCACAGACCTTACAATTGAAATGGAACTACACTAGTGATACCACAGACCTTACAATTGAAATGGAGCTACATAACTTATACCACAGAGGTGCAATCCAAATGGAGCTAAACTAGTAGCATAAACCATTTCCCTTGTAAGCGCTATAGCATCACTAGGTAAGCTTTACTTAAATTGTAAGCTTTGTAGTAGCTCACTAGTGTAGCCCCATTTCAACTGTAACCTATGTGGTATCACTTGACTTACATCACAACATTAATGCCAATTTTAAAATTAACAAAAGGGGGTGGGCTGGAACAGTGGGCTGGAACGATAATAGAAATAGGCCACTTGAATGTATTTGCCCCCTGGGCCACAAATTGCCAGCCCTCCCCTGTTACTATCCCATTAAATGGCTGGAGAAAAGGTAACAGGTTTACTAAATAGAAGAGAGAAGGGTATCAACCTCCATACATTATTATCTCTTGTCTCCTTACAAGCAGTGCAAACAAAATTATCCAAATTGTATCTAAAGAACAGTAAACACATATACTAAACAGAGAAACTTTTCAATTAGATTTTGGGTTTTTGTCATAAAAGAACACATTTTACAGATGGTATCTGTTAGTACATCATGTTTAAAATGATATACCCCAATTTCATATTTACTTGTTACTGTGCCTTTAATCCCTTAAGGACCAGTGGTCCCGGGGTGTGCTGTCCCTTAAGGACCACATAGAAAACTTTGACGTGCCGTCCCACGTGACTGATCACGTGGGGCGGCACGCCGAAGGGGGACTGAAAGAGATCGCTCCGGTCTTGGAGCGATCAACTTCAGTCCCCGGTATTACTCACCGCGCTCCTACAGGAGAGCGGTGAGTAAAAGTACGTGACGTACCTTAACTGCCAGACCAGCGTGACGGTCCTGCCACGTCAATGGTCCTTAAAGGGTTAAAGGAAACATTGGCTCTATGTGGGTTATATAGTAAGTGTGTCCATAGACCTAGTGACCCCACCACTTTCTAGAACCTGTGTTGTAACTGTCACTTTAAGAGACCTTAGAACTCATCTTAAAAATAAAAGCAATTAACGCACTAAAGGTGCAAGCTAAACAGGCACAGTAATAGAGATCGTTTTGGAGCAAAGCAACTTCACCATATGGGAGAAAAATAATTCACCAAATTCCCATTGATTTTAATAGGACGTTTAACACGATGGGAGAGATTCACTAAGCGGTGATAAGGTGGTGATAAAGTGGAGATAACTTCTCCAGTGATATCACTTCTCCAGTTTCTATGTTATTCTGTAGAGCCTATTCACTAAGATCTCCAAAGCTGTAGAAATCTTAGTACATAGGCTCCATAGAATAATATAGGAATTGGAGAAGTGATATCACTGGAGAAGTTGTCTCCGCTTTATCACCTCTTTATCACACCTTAGTGAATCTACCCCCCGTGAATGCTAAATAATTCTCCAACGCATATGAAAACTTTATTAAAAACTGTATCATGTTAGCCAATAGACCAGGATACATATGGCTTTATGTATAATAGCAAAAAGGGTTAATTCTGGATTAAGCCAACCAGTGCTGGTGATGGGGGGAAATAACATTTTCCATGGAGTTAAATGGGGATTTTAAAGGGACTGTAATGTCCCATAAAAAATCTTATAGTTTTGTAGACAATAAAAAACCCTATGACACAAATCTTATCTCTGAAACCGCTATGATTTGAGAGATATATGCGTTCAAAGTTCCCCCCTCTCTCACCTTCTCCTGACGTCAGCGTCTAGCTGACAGCAGGAGATTCCGGTCTGGGGACCTGCCGGTGCCTCTGCAGCGGAGCCAAAATTTAAAAAGAAATACTTAATTGTAAAGGTCTACAAAGTATGACTGGTTTGCAAGTACACTTTGTAGACCGTTCTGATGAAGTCATTCTTTTTAAATAACGCAATTTTGGCTCTGCTGAAGAGCCTCCTCGAGTTGCACAACTCGAATCTCCTGCTGTCAGCTTAGAGTGCCATAGGGTTTATTTTTTTATTGTCTACAAATCTATAAGAATTTTTTATGGGACATTACCGTCGCTTTAACCCACTGAATGCTAGCGAGGTCCACTGGACACTTTTCTAGCACTCAAGGGATTAAACATCCCAATTTTAATCAGATTTCTATCCACTGAGGTGGCGGCGGAGACAGAATCATGCGCCACAGTCCCCCCTCCTCATCTGCACGGGCCGATGCCCGCTCCACTCTGAGGGAATTGGAATTTAGACTGCCCCTTATATATGGGCAGTCTTACTTCCAATTCTCTCACAGCCATTGGCTGGGATATGCTACGGACCTCCCAGCCTATCAGCTTTGAGCGGCTGTGCTTTAAACTGATTGGCTGGGAGATGCGTAAGCATATCCCAGCCAATGGCTGTGAGAGAATTGGAAGGAAGACTGCCCATATATAAGGCTCACTCTAAATTCCAATTCCCTCAGAGAGAAACAGGCATAGGCCCGTGCAGATGATGATGAGGGGGGACTGTGGCGCATAATTCCGTCTCCAGCCGCCGCCTCAGCGGCCACACACTGACGGAGACAGTGATTAGAAATAAGAATGATAAGTATATTTTTGGGATGTTTTCTTATGGGACTACGATTCAGTTGGCTTAATTTGGAAACAGTTACTATGCATGGGGGCATTTATATATTACCAACCCGTCACACTACTGCTTACTTTAACCCTTTTGAGCCCCAGAGAGGTACGCAACGCATTGCTTTGCGTATCCCTCTGGCACTCAAAGGGTTAAACTATGTATGAGTGTGTTGGATATTTATACTTTTGACTTACAGTTGTGTCTGTTTTTTTTTTTTTCAGACAGAAGACAGACGATAGAAGAGAAGAGAGAATGGAGATAGGACGGCAGGAAATGACCAGGAAGCTGAGGACTCCTCTGGACATCAGGATTAATTGTGTCACTTGTAATGGGATGTTTATTTTTACTTAGTCGGGTTAACCCTATGAATGCTTGCGGGGTAATTATACCCCATTGGCACTCATAGGGTTAATTCTACTAACGCCTGACACATTTTTCATACTTTGGATATATTGATATGGGGCTTACAGTCCAATATCAATACATCCACTGAGGACTTTGTTTTTTTTTTATTCAAGTTTCTGCGTCGGCTGTTTAAACAGCCCATAAGAGACTCAAGTTAAAAAAAAGAAGTAGGCCTTAACTTTCCTGTGATAACTTGAGTCCCTTATCAGGTTTTCATGGATAATGCAGACATATGAATTGCAATTTACGGTGTTTTCATAATTTTCAACGGATGAAGACGCCTCTTAACTTTATCACACGACGGTATTTTTTCACAGCACAGACATTTGCATAGCTTACTGTGCTGGAAAACATGCCACCGGCAGAAAAAACAGCTGACTCCAACATTTGGACTGAGCCAGGGGCTTATATAGGGGTGGGCTAAGGGGGCTGAAGCCCCGAGTGAGTCAGTGGGCAACCCAGAATGTCAGGCAATCAGCAAATATCAGTCCTGTGTTCCTGGTGTCCCTGTGTTTAGGAGATAAGACTGTGTGCTGTGTGTATAAGTGTATCACCCTGGTGTCCCTGTGTTTAGGAGATCAGACTGTGGGGTGTGTATATAAGTGTATCACCCTGGTGTCCCTGTGTTTAGGAAATCAGACTGTGTGGTGTGTATATAAGTGTATCACCTTGGTGTCCCTGTGTTTAGGAGATCAGACTGTGTGGTGTGTATATAAGTGTATCACCCTGGTGTCCCTGTGTTTAGGAGATCAGACTGTGTGGTGTGTATATAAATGTATCACCCTGGTGTCCCTGTGTTTAGGAGATCAGACTGTGTGGTGTGTATATAAGTGTATCACCCTGGTGTCCCTGTGTTTAGGAGATCAGACTGTGTGGTGTGTATATAAATGTATCACCCTGGTGTCCCTGTGTTTAGGAGATCAGACTGTGTGGTGTGTATATAAGTGTATCACCCTGGTGTCCCTGTGTTTAGGAGATCAGACTGTGTGGTGTGTATATAAGTGTTTCACCCTGGTGTCCCTGTGTTTAGGAGATCAGTCTGTGTGGTGTGTATATAAGTGTGTCACCATAGTGTCCCTGTGTTTAGGAGATCAGACTGTGTGGTGTGTATATAAGTGTATCACCCTGATGTCCCTGTGTTTAGGAGATCAGACTGTGTGGTGTGTATAGAGGTATATCACCCTGGTGTCCCTGTGTTTAGGAGATCAGACTGTGTGGTGTGTATAGAAGTGTATCACCCTGGTGTCCCTGTGTTTAGGAGATCAGACTGTGTGGTGTGTATATAAGTGTATCACCCTGGTGTCCCTGTGTTTAGGAGATCAGACTGTATGGTGTGTATATAAGTGTATCTCCCTGGTGTCCCTGTGTTTAGGAGATCAGACTGTGTGGTGTGTATATAAGTGTATCGCCCTGGTGTCCCTGTGTTTAGGAGATCAGTCTGTGTGATGTGTATATAAGTGTATCACCCTGGTGTCCCTGTGTTTAGGAGATCAGACTGTGTGGTGTGTATATAAGTGTATCACCCTGGTGTCCCTGTGTTTAGGAGATCAGACTGTGTGGTGTGTATATAAGTGTATCACCCTGGTGTCCCTGTGTTTAGGAGATCAGACTGTGTGATGTGTATATAAGTGTATCACCCTGGTGTCCCTGTGTTTAGGAGATCAGACTGTGTGATGTGTATATAAGTGTATCACCCTGGTGTCCCTGTGTTTAGGAGATCAGACTGTGTGGTATGTATAGAAGTGTATCACCCTGGTGTCCCTGTGTTTAGGAGATCAGACTGTGTGGTGTGTATAGAAGTGTATCACCCTGGTGTCCCTGTGTTTAGGAGATCAGACTGTGTGGCGTGTATATAACTGTATCACCCTGGTGTCCCTGTGTGTAGGCGATCAGACTGTGTGGTGTGTATATAAGTGTATCACCCTGGTGTCCCTGTGTTTAGGAGATCAGACTGTGTGGTGTGTATATAAGTGTATCACCCTGGTGTCCCTGTGTTTAGGAGATCAGACTGTGTGGTGTGTATATAGAAGTGTATCACCCTGGTGTCCCTGTGTTTAGGAGATCATACTGTGTGGTATGTATATAAGTGTATCACCCTGGTGTCCCTGTGTTTAGGAGATCAGACTGTGTGGTGTGTGTATAAGTGTATCACCCTGGTGTCCCTGTGTTTAGGAGATCAGACTGTGTGGTATGTATATAAGTGTATCACCCTGGTGTCCCTGTGTTTAGGAGATCAGACTGTGTGGTGTGTGTATATAAGTGTATCACCCTGGTGTCCCTGTGTTTAGGAGATCAGACTGTGTGGTGTGTATATAAGTGTATCACCCTGGTGTCCCAGTGTTCAGGAGATCAGACTGCATGGTGTGTATAGAACTGTATCACTCTGGTGTCCCTGTGTTTAGGAGATCAGACTGTGTGGTGTGTATATAAGTGTATCACCCTGGTGTCCCTGTGTTTAGGAGATCAGACTGTGTGGTGTGTACATAAGTGTATCACCCTGGTGTCCCTGTGTTTAGGAGATCAGTCTGTGTGGTGTGTATATAAGTATATCACCCTGGTGTCCCTGTGTTTAGGAGATCAGACTGTGTGGTGTGTATATAAGTGCATCACCCTGGTGTCCCAGTGTTCAGGAGATCAGACTGCGTGGTGTGTATAGAAGTGTATCACCCTGGTGTCCCTGTGTTTAGGAGATCAGACTGTGTGGTGTGTATATAAGTGCATCACCCTGGTGTCCCTGTGTTTAGGAGATCAGATTGTGTGGTGTATATATAAGTGTATCACCCTGGTGTCCCTGTGTTTAGGAGATCAGACTGTGTGATGTGTATATAAGTGTATCACCCTGGTGCCCCTGTGTTTAGGAGATCAGACAGTGTGGTGTGTATATAAGTGTATCACCCTGGTGTCCCTGTGTTTAGGAGATCAGACAGTGTGGTGTGTATATAAGTGTATCACCCTGGTGTCCCTGTGTTTAGGAGATCAGACTGTGTGGTGTATATAGAAGTGTATCACCCTGGTGTCCCTGTATTTAGGAGATCAGACTGTGTGGTGTGTATATAAGTGTATTACATTGCTGTACATCCATAAAATCTCATTAATGTTTGTTTAACCCCTTAACGACTGGCCGCGTAGGTGCTTTGCGGTCAGTAAAGGACCAAGGAGCATTTTTTTTTTTTTGGCGATTCGGATTCCAGACTCCCCAAATGGCGTGCAGCCCCGGGGGGGGGGGAGCCTGGAATTCCATGACGGTCGTAGTACGTAATGGGTCATTAAGGGTATAACAACCCATGACGAGCTATGACCGTCAAGGGTCGTTAAGGGGTTAAATGTCAGTATGTGTGTGTATAAATTAGCTGTGTAAATAAAATACTTTGGTGTTGCTCTAGATAATTTATTCAGTTACACAAATATGTGTCAGTAGGTCATGAAATCACCTATAAATTCTTGGTAATGCCCTGTCCACCAGCCACACCCCCAGCAACACACCGTAAAACAAAAGTGTCCTTCTGGCCATTTGAAATGTTGGGAGGTGTGTATCAGACAGTGTATGTGTGTGATTATAGTGTTAACAGTTGCACATTGCTGGGTTATCAGACAGTGTATGTGTAGTTCTGTGACTACCAGTGGCCAATGAAACAAGGCAGGGTACATAAAGTGTATATGTTTGTGGTTCTGTGTGTCTCTCAGTGGCCAGTGGAAAAAGGCCGGGGGTATCAGACTATGTGTATGTGGTTCTGTGCTACCAATGAAACAAGGCGTGGGTATCAGACAGTGTATGTGTAATTCATCTGTCTTCAGACTCTACCGCCACATGGCAAGTAATAATAATCTCTCAATGATTTTATTGTTAGAAATATGTATGTGCATTTTTGTGTGTGTGTGTGTGTGTGTGTGAATGTCCTGAGGTGTGAATGTTTGTGTGTGTATGCATGAGTGGTGTGCATGTGTTTGTGTGTGTGTGTGAGAATGTCCTGGGGTGTGAATGTTTGTGTGTGTATGCATGAGTGGTGTGCATGTGTTTTTGTGTGTGTGTGTGTGAATGTCCTGGGGTGTGAATGTTTGTGTGTGTATGCATGAATGGTGTGCATGTGTTTTTGTGTGTGTGTGTGTGAATGTCCTGGGGTGTGAATGTTTGTGTGTGTACGCATGAGTGGTGTGCATGTGTTTTTGTGTGTGTGTGTGTGTGAATGTCCTGAGGTGTGAATGTTTGTGTGTGTATGCATGAGTGGTGTGCATGTGTTTTTGTGTGTGTGTGTGTGAATGTCCTGGGGTGTGAATGTTTGTGTGTGTACGCATGAGTGGTGTGCATGTGTTTTTGTGTGTGTGTGTGTGTGAATGTCCTGGGGTGTGAATGTTTGTGTGTGTATGCATGAGTGGTGTGCATGTGTTTGTGTGTGTGTGTGAGAATGTCCTGGGGTGTGAATGTTTGTGTGTGTATGCATGAGTGGTGTGCATGTGTTTTTGTGTGTGTGTGAATGTCCTGGGGTGTGAATCTTTGTGTGTGTATGCATGAGTGGTGTGCATGTGTTTGTGTGTGTGTGTGAGAATGTCCTGGGGTGTGAATGTTTGTGTGTGTATGCATGAGTGGTGTGCATGTGTTTTTGTGTGTGTGTGTGTGTGTGTGTGTGTGTGTGTGTGTGTGAATGTCCTGGGGTGTGAATGTTTGTGTGTGTGTGTGTGTATGCATGAGTGGAGTGCATGTGTTTTTGTGTGTGTGTGTGTGTGTGTGTGTGTGTGTGTGTGTGTGTGTGAATGTCCTGGGGTGTGAATGTGTGTCAGTTTGAGGTGCCCTGGGAAGTTTATATTATACAAACATGACTCTAGGTAAAGATGAGCAACCTGCGGCCCTCCTACTGTTAATGCACTACACCTCTAATCATTCTGAGCCAGTTATTTACTGATTGAGGATGATGAGAGTTGTAGTATTAGTATTGTACTATTAGAAGTAATAGTCACTGCAGCACCACCCATCCTTCCTGCCGCACTCTTTCTCTTTATCCCAGTTAATGTCTGCGGTTCCAGCGCCTACCTATATAGCCTTCCCTGTTTCACTGACCCTTACCTTCCCATCCCCCCCGTCTCCCTGCTGTTATTCTGTAAACCAGCACAGGACATGTGGACATACAGACGGGCATTATGCCTGGTGTGAAGAATAACAGCAGATAAACAGTAGAAGATGGGAAGGAAAGAGGCAGACAAAGAGTGTGGCAGGTAGGATGGGGAAGAATATTGGTACGGGGGGGGGGCAGAAATGGATAAGGCAGGAAATCTGAAACGGACATAAAATAAGAGGAGTGGTGCGTGCGTGTGCACTAACCAAAAACTTGTTGGAGAGGACTCCATGTTGGTAAACTAGTAGATGGTGTTAGGATGACTAACAAAAAAGTAGAACCCTGAAGTCTGCGCACCCCTAATCTACAGAATACAAATCCTCTTATGCAGCTCCTTTCTGGCTTGTAATCTCTGGTCATTACTTTTGAGCATCAAATACAATTATCAACAAATAGATAAAATTGGTGGCCCCTGGTAAGCTCTGTGGTATCACTAGTGTAGCACCACTTCAGTTGTAAGCTCTGTGGTATCACTAGTGTAGCACCACTTCAGCTGTAAGCTCTGTGGTATCACTAGTATAGCACCACTTCAGTTGTAAGCTCTGTGGTATCACTAGTGTAGCACCACTTCAGTTGTAAGCTCTGTGGTATCACTAGAGTAGCACCACTTCAGTTGTAATCTCTGTGGTATCACTAGTGTAGCTCCATTTCAATTGTAAGCTCTGTGGTATCACTAGTGTAGCACCACTTCAATTGTAAGCTCTGTGGTATCACTAGTGTAGCACCACTTCAATTGTAAGCTCTGTGGCATCACTAGTGCAGCATCACTTCAGTTGTAAGCTCTGTGGTATCACTAGTGTAGCACCAGTTCAATTGTAAGTTCTGTGGTATCACTAGTGTAGCACCACTTCAACTGTAAGCTCTGTGGTATCACTAGTGTAGCACCACTTCAACTGCAAGCTCTGTGGTATCAATAGTTTAGCACCACTTCAATTGTAAGCACTGTGGTATCACTAGAGTAGCACCACTTCAGTTGTAAGCTCTGTGGTATCACTAGAGTAGCACCACTTCAGTTGTAAGCTCTGTGGTATCACTAGTGTAGCACCACTTCAGCTGTAAATTCTGTGGTATCACTAGTGTAGCACCACTTCAACTGTAAGCTCTGTGGTATCAATAGTTTAGCACCACTTCAATTGTAAGCGCTGTGATATCACTAGTGTAGCACCACTTCAGTTGTAAGCTCTGTGGTATCACTAGTGTAGCACCACTTCAGCTGTAAGCTCTGTGGTATCACTAGTGTAGCACCACTTCAGCTGTAAGCTCTGTGGTATCACTAGTGTAGCACCACTTCAGCTGTAAGCTCTGTGGTATCACTAGTGTAGCACCACTTCAGCTGTAAGCTCTGTGGTATCACTAGTATAGCACCACTTCAGTTGTAAGCTCTGTGGTATCACTAGAGTAGCACCACTTCAGTTGTAATCTCTGTGGTATCACTAGTGTAGCACCACTTCAATTGTAAGCTCTGTGGTATCACTAGTGTAGCACCACTTCAATTGTAAGCTCTGTGGCATCACTAGTGCAGCATCACTTCAGTTGTAAGCTCTGTGGTATCACTAGTGTAGCACCAGTTCAATTGTAAGTTCTGTGGTATCACTAGTGTAGCACCACTTCAACTGCAAGCTCTGTGGTATCAATAGTTTAGCACCACTTCAATTGTAAGCTCTGTGGTATCAACAGTTTAGCACCACTTCAGTTATAAGCTCTGTGGTATCACTAGTGTAGCACCACTTCAGTTGTAAGCTCTGTGGTATCACTAGTGTAGCACCACTTCAGCTGTAAGCTCTGTGGTATCACTAGAGTAGCACCACTTCAGCTGTAAGCTCTGTGGTATCACTAGTGTAGCACCACTTCAGCTGTAAACTCTGTGGTATCACTAGTGTAGCACCACTTCAATTGTAAGCTCTGTGGCATCACTAGTGCAGCACCACTTCAGTTGTAAGCTCTGTGGTATCACTAGTGTAGCACCACTTCAGCTGTAAGCTCTGTGGTATCACTAGTGTAGCACCACTTCAGCTGTAAGCTCTGTGGTATCACTAGTGTAGCACCACTTCAGCTGTAAACTCTGTGGTATCACTAGTGTAGCACCACTTCAATTGTAAGCTCTGTGGTATCACTAGTTTAGCACCACTTCAACTGTAAGTTCTGTGGTATCACTAGTGTAGCACCACTTCAACTGTAAGTTCTGTGGTATCACTAGTGTAGCACCACTTCAACTGTAAGCTCTGTGATATCACTAGTGTAGCACCACTTCAGTTGTAAGCTCTGTGGTATCACTAGTGTAGCACCACTTCAGCTGTAAGCTCTGTGGTATCACTAGTGTAGCACCACTTCAGCTGTAAATTCTGTGGTATCACTAGTTTAGCACCACTTCAACTGTAACTTCTGTGGTATCAATAGTTTAGCACCACTTCAATTGTAAGCGCTGTGGTATCACTAGAGTAGCACCACTTCAGTTGTAAGCTCTGTGGTATCACTAGTGTAGCACCACTTCAAGTGTAAGCTCTGTGGTATCACTAGTGTAGCACCACTTCAACTGTAAGCTCTGTGGTATCAATAGTTTAGCACCACTTCAATTGTAAGCGCTGTGGTATCACTAGAGTAGCACCACTTCAGTTGTAAGCACTGTGGTATCACTAGTGTAGCACCACTTCAGCTGTAAGCTCTGTGGTATCACTAGTGTAGCACCACTTCAGCTGTAAGCTCTGTGGTATCACTAGTATAGCACCACTTCAGCTGTAAGCTCTGTGGTATCACTAGTGTAGCACCACTTCAGCTGTAAGCTCTGTGGTATCACTAGTGTAGCACCACTTCAGCTGTAAGCTCTGTGGTATCACTAGTATAGCACCACTTCAGTTGTAAGCTCTGTGGTATCACTAGTGTAGCACCACTTCAGCTGTAAGCTCTGTGGTATCACTAGTGTAGCACCACTTCAGCTGTAAGCTCTGTGGTATCACTAGTGTAGCACCACTTCAGTTGTAAGCTCTGTGGTATCACTAGTGTAGCACCACTTCAATTGTAAGCTCTGTGGTATCACTAGTGTAGCACCACTTCATTGCCATGGGCCCCCTGGTCACATTGGCCACCTCCACATTGCCCCCATCTCCACATTGCTCCTAAATCTCCACATCGCCCCTTCCACAATGCCCCTCAATCTCCACATTGCCTCTTCCACAATGCCCCCATCTCCACATTACCCCTTTCACATTGCCCCCATCTCCACATTACCCCTTTCACATTGCCCCCATCTCCACAATGCCCCCATGTCCACATTGCCCCTAAGTCTCCTACCTCCCTGGTGGTCCAGTGGCAGAGGACAGGTCTCTGCCTTTTTCTGCACAGACCTCTTCTCCTGCACAGTCCTCTTCAGTAATGCAGTAATGAGATGATGTCATCTCCCAGCGCTCTGCATTACGAGAGTGCCGGTCTGCTGGAGGGAATACTGATCTCCCTCTGGCAAACCAGCACTCTCATAATGCAGAGCCCCAGCACTCTGCATTTCTTAATTGCGGGCGTCAGGCGAGGGGGTCGCAGGGGAAGGCCGGGCCCGTCCCAGGTGCGACCCCTACGACTCCTATAGTTACGCCACTGGCAACAGTTGAACATTTAATGGCTTACTTCTCAACTCTTTGCACTGCATTATAATTAGATTAGTAAAATAAACATTTACATTGTGTAAGGATAACCCACTCCTCACTACAGCGTTATCATCACTACCACGGGTGGCAGGCACTCTGTTGAATTTTGCTGTGAGCTCTATCCCCAGACCTTTTTGGAACCTAGAAACACCCCTGGATCGAGCCCAAAGTATCCCCCTCCCACCCCTTTTACCAAGTGTAAGCCACCTCCCCTCAGATGTGGAATCTGGTCACTTGACAGAACAGATCACAGCAAGGGACATAAGGAAAACCCTGCCTCCCTCTTGACAGGTTTTCAGGTTTTTCCTTATGCTCGCTGAAGATTGTCCCTCTCTGTGATCCATCCGGACAGTCTTGCTGCTCTGAGGTGAGTAGTGTTACATCAGTAAAAGGGGCGGGAGGGTGATAGTTTATCATTCAATTACTCTTGTACTACAACTCTGACAGTACTGAAATAACACTCTCCATGTCCCAAATACTATGAAGATTAATTGGAGCTGCTGTTTTTGTGAAAAACTACTATCCCTTTAACATGTTCCCTAATCCGGTGTCTACAGTACCCACCTCTCGTGAGAATCCGCTCCATAATATCTTACTCTCATTGATGAACAGTTGCTCGCCCTTCTTGGCATAGACATTGTAGTATCCAATGTCTTCGAATACGACTGAGCCGTCTTCATCTGACAGGTGCCAGTTGATGATGGAATAATTCCCCACCAAGTCCCCAAAGTCATTGAAGTCTACCTGCTCCCCCATGTTATTGGTGAAATTGAGGTGACGCAGGTGTTTCAGTACCTAAAACACAGAGAGAAACGTTTTACCTTAAAGTTACAGTAAATGTAAATATATATGTTACAATTACCTGCTGAGTAAATCAATGTTATTGCCACTTATGGAAGATGTTCCATTCAAAAGTTATTTCAGCTCAAATGTGTTTTTCTTTTAATCAGCGGCACCCACTAGTGTCCCTGGAAAGTTTTTTTTTAATATTGTACTCTATGGAAATGCTTGAACTTAGGTATGTGATACATTGGTAGGCAGAAAAGGGCACTGCAAGCTGATCTAGTGCTTATTACCCTATCTGGAGGGAGGGATGCGGTTAAACTGGGCCGGGACCACAGAATATCCCGTACGCTCAAGGGGGGGGGGGGGGGGATCGGAGACAGCAAGTCCAAGAGGTTGCACCTTAGAGAGGAGGTGGATATGTGCTGCTTTACTAACCTAAAGAGGGACACTTAGGAGGTATGGACCCCAGTATCTCCTAAATAGGGACACTTGGGAGGTACTGAGGTATTAGGGGTCCATACCTCCCAAGTGTCCCTCTTTAGGAGATATTAGGGGTCTGTACCTCACAAGTGTCCCTCTTTAGGAGATATTAGGGGTCCATGCCTCCCAAGTGTCCCTCTTTAGGAGATATTAGGGGTCCATACCTGCCAAGTGTCCCTCTTTAGGAGATATTAGGGGTCCATACCTCCCAAGTGTCCCTCTTTAGGAGATATTAGGGTTCCATACCTCCCAAGTGTTCCTCTTTATGAGATATTAGGAGTCCACACCTCCCAAGTGTCCCTCTGTCGGCGATATTAGGGGTGACACACACACACACACACACACACACACACACACACTATACACACACACAGTATATACACACATACACACAGTATATACACATACTATACACACACACAGTATATACACATATACACACAGTATATACACACATACACACAGTATATACACACTACACACACACACAGTATATACGCACACACACACTATACACGCACAGTATATACACACATACTATACACACACACACACACTATACACACACAGTATATACACACAGTATACACACACACACACACACAGTATATACACACATACACACAGTATATACACATACTATACACACACACACAGTATATACACATATACACACAGTATATACACACATACACACAGTATATACACACTACACACACACACAGTATATACGCACACACACACTATACACGCACAGTATATACACACATACTATACACACACACACACACTATACACACACAGTATATACACACATACACACAGTATACACACACACACACACACACACACACAGTATATACACACATACACACAGTATATACACACACACACACTATACACACAGTATATACACACACACACACACACAGTATACACACACACACAGTATATACACACATACACACAGTATATACACACATACACACAGTGGCCTACAAGTCTGATCAAGAAGGCGGGCCCCATACACAGGTACAGCCTGTAACTTCCTTATAGCACCACAGACAGCAACAAAATTCTTACATTGTCCATGGTCACAAATTATAACCTAAACTTGTTTTGGCACGTATGGTATAAAGAAGGGATTTTTTACGCACAAACACCTTTATAGATAATTGCAGCCAACTTTATGTGAAAATAGCACAAGTCTGCACCACTTTCATACATCTCCCCAGTGTATCAAGTGACATAAGGTAATGGGGAAAGAGAGGAAACACCAGGTACAGCACAGAATGGACAAAACATTAGCACCACCTAGTGTTCATTACAGGAAAGTAGAATATGTAATGCACCAAAGCAAATACCAAACACCTTGAAAAAGATTGTATGGTAGTTAACCCCTTAAAGACCAGATATATAGAAACATTTACATTTTTTTTTTCAGAAACAATTCAGCTTTTTCATGGGTCCTCACAAGAACTAAATTTTGTATTGGGCAACACGTTATGATTTCATAAATACAATAAATGTAAAAAAATATATTTTGCCACTTTCATAAACCATATATATCAAAAATATTTATTTTGGCAGCAAAAATTTTAATTATTTTTAAATGCCTTGAACCCCCTGAGTACATAAATAGAAAATATGTATACTTTTACCTAAACGCATGGTCTGTACATACCCCAAATTAAAGGGATAGTAATACTTTCTTTAGACATGCTTTAATACAGTTCTTCTTAAAAATATAAATTAAATGATCCAAGTCTTTTTTTCATAACTTGTATAGTTTTAGTGTAATATTTCCTTGTAAGGTTCCCCACTCCCACCCCTTATATCCACGTCAGAGCTCTAGACGACAAACTTGTTTTCTGGTCCCGGGACCGTACAGCTTGTCTGCAAGAGCCGAAATAACATTGCGTACGCAGAGAATCTTCATGTGAACGGTCTACAAAGTGTGCCTGGTTTACTATCCCTTAACCCATTAAAGGGATAGTAATACTTCGTTTTGTCTTTATTTTATTTTGTAGGCATTAAAAAAACATGAAGAAAGATATAAGTCTTATCTCTCAAACCTTTATGATTTGAGAGATATTCACAAGCAAAGTTTCCCCTCCCGCCCCTTTTACCTAGTGTAAGCCATCTCTTCTCAGATGTGGAATCCATAGACCAGACAGATAACAGAAGGGGACAATCTTCTTCCTATGAGAACAATGAAAGCCCTGCCCCCCTTGACAAGTTTTTCAGGTTTTTCCCTTATCTTAATTGAAGATTGTCCCTCTCTGCAGTCTACCTGGGCACCTCCCTTCTGATCTGGCTGAACAGTGTTACATCAGTAAAAGGGGCGGGAGGGGGATACTTTGTCATTGAATTACTCTTGAACTACAACTCTGACAGAATTGAAATAACACTCTCCAAAGTCCAAATACTATGAAGATTAATTAGAGCTGCTTTTATTATGAAACATTACTATCCCTTTAAGGACCGGAGCAATTCTAACATTTTTGACTATGTCTTTGTTCAACAGTGTTTTCCCTCTAAGTATTTTATTCCATCCACATAAATTATATACTGTTTTTTTACACACAAGTAAAGCTTTTTTTGATACCACACTTGGATGGATATCCCACAATTTATTTCAAAAAAATTAAAGAAAACATTTTTTTAATTTTTTCTCTTGTGATCGTTTGGTCACAATGGCTAAAGTTTTATGGAGACTGCATGAAAGATATAACTGGTCATTCATACCTACAAAATGGGCAGCTTTAAGTGGGCACTGTCCCTCTGGGGCGAAAATCCCCATGTCCCTCTTCCCACCCCTAGTTTCCACTTTTTTGTTGGATAGATTTGTGTATTGTGTATGTGTATTACTTTTAGACACCACAGTAAAATTGCCTTTATTATTTGTTCAAACTTCAGTAGTTATTTTTGCAAAGAATTGTGTTCAAATAAAGTACGTTGCTCTTGTTTCGATTTTGGTAAAAAAAACAAAAACAATGGACCTGCATTTATCTTGACCAATGATCCAGCGCTGAAGGGGTTAATACCCCCAACTCTGGCCTGAATTTCTTCCTGTGTGTCTGATCTCTGCTTCTCTCTCCCTTACGTTAAAGTTGATGTGTCACCTATGGACAACATCCCATAAATAGTTAGGTGACATAGCCAATACAATGAAAACATTATTTTTTTTTATTTAAAGTTTTGATTTTGTTTAAAATTAACTTGCAGAGTTTGTGCTGCAGCCTCTTCTGGGTGACTGCGGTTCTCTGCGGTTACAGAGCTCTGCTACCACAGTGCCTGTGATTCCTGTCAGTCTCATCCATGACAGACACTGATTTGCTGTGTTGGTTTGGTCCGCCCCCTGGTGACCTTTTTATACCTGGCTAGCACAACTGTCAGGGGCCCTTTCGTGGTGTCTCTGTGCCAGTTACTGTTGCTGTGTTCCGGATTCCTGTGTACCGACTTGGCTTGTCTTGACTATTCTCCTGTGTTCCTGCTCGTGTATGACCCGGCTCGTCTGACTACCACCTTTGGATCCTGACCCGGTTTGGCTGACGTTCCTGCTTGTGTACGACCCGGCTTGTACGACTACCTTCTACGTGCTCCGACCCGGCCTGGCTGACTTCCCACTCCGAAGAACGACTCCTGCTTTCTACAGTGACCTGTGTTCCAGTTGTCGCCGCCGCGACATTTCTATCTGCTGTTCCAGCTTTTGGTGCGACTGCCTTGCCTGGTGTATTCCGATCAGTGCAGTGCATTTTCCTTTGCAGAGTTGTGCGTACACGCACCTCCCTCAGACTGCAGAGCCTTGCTATACCGCTGAAAAGCCTCAAGTAAATGTGCTAATTAACCCTAGCAGTGCCGCTGGGTTCCACTCTATCGCTAATCCTGTAAGAGTCTCTTTCTCGGTGATACTACTGCTGAGCTGGCCGCTCTTCGTCGGCAGCTCCATACATCCTTGCAGAGTGTTTACATCCGTTTGGGCCGGTTGGGCGCCTGAGACTCTCTCTCTTGTTCATTGAGCGATTCCGCTTTACCGAGTGGTTGCAGGCACAGGCATCAGCATTCGTATTCCGGTAATCACGCCCGTGGGGGCTGTCGGCTCTAGCGTGTGCTATTCCGTTATCCGGTTAAGTCTGAGGAGGCTTGGCAGTTATCGCATTGAAGGCTGGTCACAATCTCGCCCGTGGGGGCCTTATGCACTTGCACTAGTTGAAGCAGTTCCAGTAGGTACGCCCGAGGGGGCTACGGGGACTCTTGTGCTTCTTACTGAACACCGTGGCGAGGCAGTCCAGTATCCAGCCGGTGATAGTCTTGGTCTAAGACCCCTAGGCATCTCCCTGTGGGCTTATTGCAACCTGTGCCCAACGGAGACCGTCCTTGGTCTCATATTTCTATCGACTTTTTGGGAGAATTACCAGCGTCTAGGGGATTTACGTTCATTCTTATGGTGGTCGATAGATTCTCTAAAATGGCACATTTTGTGCCTCTGACTGGCCTTCCATCGGCTCAGGAATTGGCTGTAGTCTTTTCTAGGGAGGTATTCCGCCTGCACTGAGTACCCAGAGTGATTGTATCTGACCGAGGGAGCCAGTTCGTTTCTAGGTTTTGGAGGGCATTTTGTGGCCAGATGGGCATTCAATTGTCATTTTCCTCCGCTTACCATCCCCAAACGAATGGGGCCGCTGAACGTGCCAATCAGGGACTGGAGCAGTTCCTGCGTTGCTTTGTCACTGATCATCATGACAATTGGGCTGACCTGTTGCCATGGGCTGAGTTTGCCAGAAACTGTGCGGTTAATTCATCGTCCGGGAGCTCTCCGTTTCTCGTTAATTATGGGTTTCAGCCTTGTCTGCTCCCGGACTCCTTTCAGGCGCAGCAGATCCCTGCTCTGGATGAGCATTTGGCACAGCTTCGTTCCACTTGGTCACAGGTCCAGAGGTCCCTCAGTCAGTCATTTCGGCGTCAGCAGAGGCACGCTAATCGCAGACGTCTGCCAGTGGTCTCATTTCAAGTTGGGGACAGGGTATGGTTGTCATCCAGAAACCTTAATTTACAAGTACCATCTAACAAACTGGCTCCCCGGTTTATCGGTCCATTTAAGATTATCCGCAAGATTAATCCAGTTTCTTATGCTTTGGAGCTTTCACCCTCAATGCACATTCACAATGTGTTCCATGTGTCGCTCCTGAAACCCTTGGTGTGTAATCGCTATACTACTACGCCAGTGATTCCTGGGCCGGTGGACGTCCAGGGCCAAGAAGAATATGAGGTGCAGAGCATTATTGATTCTAGGAGATTTAGAGGAAAGCTGCAATACTTGGTTCATTGGAAGGGCTATGGTCCTGAGGAACGTTCTTGGGTTGATCAAGGGGACCTCCACGCACCCAGATTACTACGCAGCTTTCACTCTAAATACCCTTCTAAACCCAGACCTCGAGCAGGGAGAGGGGGTCTTTGAGAGGGGGGTACTATCACAGTGCCTGTGATTCCTGTCAGTCTCATCCATGACAGATACTGATTTGCTGTGTTGGTTTGGCCCGCCCCCTGGTGACCTTTTTATACCTGGCTAGCACAACTGTCAGGGGCCCTTTCGTGGTGTCTCTGTGCCAGTTACTGTTGCTGTGTTCCGGATTCCTGTGTACCGACTTGGCTTGTCTTGACTATTCTCCTGTGTTCCTGCTCGTGTATGACCCGGCCCGTCTGACTGCCACCCTTGGATCCTGACCCGGTTTGGCTGACGTTCCTGCTTGTGTACGACCCGGCTTGTATGACTACCTTCTACGTGCTCTGACCCGGCCTGGCTGACTTCCCGCTCCGAAGAACGACTCCTGCTTTCTACAGTGACCTGTGTTCCAGTTGTCGCCGCCGCGACATTTCTATCTGCTGTTCCAGCTTTTGGTGTGACTGCCTTGCCTGGTGTATTCCGATCAGTGCAGTGCATTTTCCTTTGCAGAGTTGTGCGTACACGCACCTCCCTCAGACTGCAGAGCCTTGCTATACCGCTGAAAAGCCTCGAGTAAATGTGCTAATTAACCCTAGCAGTGCCGCTGGGTTCCACTCTATCGCTAATCCTGTAAGAGTCTCTTTCTCAGTGAATACTACTGCTGAGCTGGCCGCTCTTCGTCGGCAGCTCCACACATCCTTGCAGAGTGTTTACATCCGTTTGGGCCGGTTGGGCGCCTGAGACTCTCTCTCTTGTTCATTGAGCGATTCCGCTTTACAGAGTGGTGGCAGGCACAGGCATCAGCATTCGTATTCCGGTAATCACGCCCGTGGGGGCTGTCGGCTCTAGCGTGTGCTATTCCGTTATCTGGTTAAGTCTGAAGAGGCCTGGCAGTTCTCGCATTGAAGGCCGGTTCCAATCTCGCCCGTGGGGGCCTTATGCACTTGCACTAGTTGAAGCAGTTCCAGTAGGTACGCCCGAGGGGGCTACGGGGACTCTTGTGCTTCTTACTGAACACCGTGGCGGGGCAGTCCAGTATCCAGCCGGTGATAGTCTTGGTCTCCAGCATCAGCCTTATAACACCTTGGGCGTTCCAAACATCCACATCTGAGACTGACTGTTATCAAGGACTTAACCCCTGAGGGGTATACGCTATTCTACTACTGTGTAATTGTACTTACAAGTCATTTGTGCATTTACCATTATATCTATATACTAGCAACATGGGACGGCGTTGCCCGTCATGTTATGACCATTGGGCGCACGTGTGTGAAATGCAGACACACTGATAAACACAGACATATGCAGCATACAGGCAGACACATACCATACATCCCAAGTTTCCCTCTTTAGGAGGGACAGTCCCTCTTTGAGGGCCAAATCCCTCTGTCCCTCTTTCCCACCCTGTTGTCCCTCTTTTTAGGAGGTCAGACTGTGTGCAGGGCCGGCTCCACCTATAGGCGAGGTAGGCGCCGGCCTAGGGCACACACGTACTGGGGGCGCGGGCATGCAGCGGAGAAGAGGTGTGCCCACACACACCATGCCAGGAACCACAACACAGTCAGGTCTGTGTTGCTACAGCGCTCCCTCATCTGGTCGGATCTTTAGTAATGCAGAGAGCGCTGGGAGTCATGATCTCCCGCCGCGCTCTCCATTACTGAAGAGAAGACTGCGCGGGAGATACAGGTATATGATGGGGGGCAAGTTGGAGCTGAGGGGGCATAGTGGAGCTGAGGGGGCAAGTTGGAGCACATGTGGGGCAAAGTGGAGATGATGGGGGCAAGTTGGAGCTGTTAGGGGAAAGCTGGAGCTGAGGGGGCATAGTGGAGCTGGTGGGGGCAAGCTGGAGATGATGGGGGCAAGTTGGAGCTGATGAGGGTCAAAGTGGAGCTGATGAGGGTCAAAGTGGAGCTGAGGGGGGGCAAGCTGGAGCTGGTGGGGCAAGTTGGAGCGGATGGGGGCAAGTTGGAGCTGCTGGGGGCATAGTGGAGCTGATAGTGGAAAGTTGGAGCTGAGAGGGCATAGTGGAGCTGGTGGGGGCAAGTTGGAGCGGATGGGGGGCAAAGTGGAGCTGATGGGGGTAAGTTGGAGAGGATGGGGGGCAAAGTGGAGCTGATGGGGGTAAGTTGGAGCTGAGGGGGCAAAGTGGAGCTGAGGGGGCAAAGTGAAGCTGAGGGGGCAAAATGGAGCTGGTGGGGGCACGTTGGAGCTGATGGGGGTAAGTTGGAGTTGATAGGGGCAAAGTGGAACTGGTGGGCCAAAGTGAAGCTGATAAGGGGCAAGTTGGAGCTGGTGGGGGGCATCTCTTACAGGCATCTCCAGAACAGGGGCAGAGTGGCTCAGGGGGCAGAGAGAGGACAATCATGAAAAGAGGTTGGGTATAAGTAGGCGGGGTATAAAGGGGTGGGACACAAGGGGCGGAGCGAAATGGGCGGCAAAATTAGGTTTTGCCTAGGGTGGCAAAAATCCTTGCACCAGCCCTGACTGTGTGGTGTGTATTACTTTGCTCTACAGCAATAAAGCTCATATACATATTTTTGTAAACTTCAGTATATGTGTTTATACATTAGTCTGTGCAAATTAAATACTTTGGTCTTGAACTAAATCATTTATTCAGTTACATAAATAGCCAGTAATAGGTCATGAAATAACCTAAAAATTCTTACTAATGCCCCGCCCACCAGCCACCCCCCCAATAATATCACCTAAAACTAACGTGTCCCTCTTTGGCCATGTGAAATGTTGGGAGGTATGCACATACACACAGTGAGCGGCAGAGACATGCAAAACACATGTACACAGACACACTGGAGATGCACACATGGACACACATATGTAACAGAGATGTACACACACAAACACGCAACATATATGAGCAGAAACACATGTGCTCATGAGTTGTGTACCCCTCTGGCACTCAAAGGGTTAAGGTATAGAGAGGCATGTCAGAGTTAAATAGCAGTGGGAAGTGTGTTCATACCTGGGAACACTGACTTGTGAAGTCCCTAGAGGGGACTGATGTGGTGCTGATGTGGAGAGACAAATGGGGCAAGCTGGGTTAAAAGTGGGTGGGGCTTAATCGTGAGTAGAGGGCGGGGCTTAACATAAATGTGAAAAAGTGTTAGTAATAGGCTGGGGAAGGAGGAGAAGTGGGAGGGAAATGCAAGTTTACAGTGTGAGGGGTTTTAACACACTCCCTGAGGGGTAAAACTTGATACACAACCCTGTGGCAGTCAGTGGGTTAAGTGTGAATCTGATGGCTGTCTGTCCTGTGTCTTGCATGGCAAATGATGACAGTGAAGAAATAATTGAGCAATGAGGACCTACCTTAACCCTTTGAGTGCCATTTTGTTCCCCTGGGGCTGCAGCACCGTTCAGTGGCTTTACTACAGGTCCTGCTGAGGCCACTGGGAGTCAAGGTGAGTGACTGTGTGTCAGCCATATTTCTTTCTGGCATTGTGTGTGTGGTGGTGCTGTGTGAGTGGGGCATGAGTGTGTAATACCTGTGAACTTTTACTTGTGGAGTCCCTCATGTGGTGCTGATGTGGAGAGAGCAATGGGGCAATCTGGGTTAAAAGGGGGCGGGGCTTAATCGCGAGTAGGGGCGGGGCTTAACATAAATATGGAAAAGTGTTAGTAATAGGCTGGGGAAGGAGGAGAAGTGGGAGGGAAATGCAAGTTTACAGTGTGAGGGGTTTGAACACACTCCCTGAGGGGTAAAACCTTATACACAACCCTGTGGCAGTCAGTGGATTAAGTGTGAATCTGATGGCTGTCTGTCCTGTGTCTTGCATGGCAAATGATGACAGTGAAGAAATAATTGAGCAATGAGGACCTACCTTAACCCTTTGAGTGCAATTTTGTTCCCCTGGTGCTGCAGTACAGGTCCTGCTGAGGCCTCTGGGAGTCAGGGTGAGTGACTGTGTGTGTGTATCAGCCATATGTATTTCTGGCTTTGTGTGTGTATGTGGTGCTGTGTGTGTGAGTGGGGGCATGTCTGTTTGGTGCTGTGTAAGTGGGGCATGTGTGTGTGTGTGTGTGGTGCTGTGTGAGTGGGGCATGTGTGTGTGTGTGTGTGGTGCTGTGTGAGTGGGGCATGTGTGTGTGGTGGTCTGTGTGTGTGAGTGGGGCATGTGTGTTTGTCTGTGGTGTAGGAGCAAGTGGCGGCCATATTGTTTTTTTCTGACTTTGATAGTGGTGGGCGGGCTGCATAGTGGGGGTGGGCCAACTCCCTGCATGATTGAATCACCCAATAGGAGTAGTAACTCCTGCTTTATGCCTCCCCTGGGTGTGTTTTGGCAGGCACAAAGTCTTCTTTTATATATATAGATTATCTGTGTATATTTACCACCACTAGAGGGCGTGTTATTGCCTTATCTTATTTTAATAAAACTGTGTTCTTATTCACCCAATGGTCTGAGAGTCTTAAAAAACCGTGACATCTGCCTCTGCTCTCCTCCCTCCTCCAATGATGGAGGCTTCTGTCTGTAAGCTGGAGCGATCTCATTGGCAGATATCGATCTCTGTCAATGAGAGAGCTCCAGCTTACAGACAGAAGCCTCCATCATTGGTGGAAGGAGGAGAGCAGAGGCAGAGCGTCGGGCTGCAGTCTATAAGGAAGTGGCTGCAGCCCAGACTTTTGTAAGTTAAATTTAAGCGAAATAAAAAAGAAATAAATAACGTTTTCATCATATTGGCTGTATCACCTAACTGTTTATGGGATGTTGTCCATAGGTGACACATCCACTTTAATAGTAAGAAAGAGAGAGGCAGAGAGCAGTCACAAAGGCAATGTGTGAAACACATTGCGTTTATGAATGAAAATGCAGACTCCTGGCGAAATGGTCATATAACCGCTACAGATAAGAAGAAAATGGGTTTTTTATACTTACTGATAAATCCTTTTCTCATTTTAAATTAAAATAAAACGAAGATGACAATGTTATGAGCAGTTAGAAAGTTATGTTTCTTTATTAAAAAATTTTAGGCTGACCATATTTCCTTGAGACAAAAACAGGACGGGGTGTGGGACAGACGGACAGTGGGACTCCGTCACTACGATTGTAGTAAGCTGCAAGCAGCGAGAACGCGTTTGCTCCATCTCTTACTAGCGGTGTTCTCTCTCTCTCTCTCTCTCTGGCCAAAAAGCCTGTCCCTGAAGTAAATCGGACTTCCTCTCTTCGTCACTCACACTAGTGGTTTTACTGTGTTTACTGTATGGATTGATTACCATAGAGTCTTATGACTCGTCGTCATATCACTGTCTAAGAGACTCTATGGTAATTTACCATAGACTTGAGAGTCTTAGACAGTTCTGAGTCACTCTAGTCATAAGACTCTATGGTATTCGATGTGCAGAGTAAAACCACAGTAAAACCACTATTGTGACGAAAGGAAGTTCCGCTTTACTTTATCTTATGAGAAATAAGCAGCGCTCAGTTTTTTACAAAGAATTAAAAACTATATATATGTATTAAAAAACAGGACAAAATTGACATTTATATTAAAAAGACAGGACGGTCTGGAAATATGAATACAACGGTACTGTCCCTTTTAAAACAGAACGTACGGTCAGCCTAATTAAAAAGTATATTGAAGAACTGAGCTTGCATTAATATCTAAACATTACTATCCCTTTAAAATTCAAATGCGTAAGAGAAACTGAACACAGCGGCTTGAAAAGCACTGACTGAAAGACTTTCAACACCAGATTCAGATCCCATGGAGGCAGGCACGTGCACACATAGACACCAAGGGGGGCTTGAGCACCTGCCCTTTTTGTTCAAAGTGCCCTCGTGCCCTTTTAACAAAAAAAAAAAAAAAGTTGCCTTGCCGCCCGCACTAACCCCCCCACCACCCAGTTAGGTTTGTGCCTCTTTCAGGACAGACCTGTAGATGCTGCGCTCCCTCGTCAGCTCTTTGTTACTACAGAGCGCTGGGAGATTACATCATCTCCCAGCGCTCTGCATGAAGAGAAGACCACGCGGGAGCTCCAGCAGCTGCAGGTCTGTGCCAAAGGAGGCACATACAGACCTCTCCTGCCGCTGGACCACCAGAGAAGAGGTAGGAAACGGACACTGGGGGGCAATGTGGAAATGATGGGGCAATATGGATCTGATGGGGGCAAGATGGAGATGATGGCAATGTAGAGATGATGGGGCAATGTGCGTTAGGGTAAGTTGGAGCTGATGGCAATATGGAGCTGATGGGGGGCAATATGGAGCAGATGGGGGCAATGTGAGGGTAAGTTGGATCTGATAGGGCAATATGGAGCTGATTGGGGCAATGTGAGGATAAGTTGGAGCTGATGGGGGCAATAAGGAGATGATGGGGGCAATGTGGAGCTGATGGGTGCAATATGGAGCTGACAGGGGACAATCAGGAGGTGGGGAAGGTCCATGAGAGTACCAAAGAATCATCCAACACATTGCAGTCTTATGGTTTGGTCACCCCCTCTGATACACTTTTTTATTTATTTTACCTTTTCATTTGGGGGATATCAGGACCCCCTCCTGATGTCCCCCCCCCAGCTACTTATCTAGTCAGGAGATCATCAGAGGTGACTAGGGACCAAAATGACCCCCCTTCTTCCATCCTACCCGAGGAACCGAGAGGGTGTAGGTGAGATCATGGAAAGCCTTCCTCATCACTGGTGACATGACAAGGAAGGCTTTCCCCCATCTCTCCCACTCTTACACGGAAGTTCGGGAAGGTTGGAAGCAGGGGATCCATGCTGTTCTCCTGACTGCAATTATTGATCTCCTAGTCTGAATCATCAGGGAGATAAATAACCTGGGGGGACATCAGGAGGGGTCTGATGCCCAAGAGGTCTCCGTTTTTTTTAATTTAGCCACTGCATGCCGGTTATGAACTGGCCACATTTCTCCTGTACAATCAATGTGTTTGGAACAGAGAGAACAGCTGGTCAAGCCCATACATGGTACGGCCATGGCACTCTAGGGGTTAAAGGGATAGTAACGTTTCATAATAAAAGCAGCTCTAATTAATCATCATAGTATTTGGACTTTGGAGAGTGTTATTTCAATTCTGTCAGAGTTGTGGTTCCAGAGTAATTCAATGACAAAGTATCCCCCTCCCCTCCCTTTTACTGATGTAACACTGCTCAGCCAGATCAGAAGGGAGGTGCCCAGGTAGACTGCAGAGAGGGACAATCTTCAATTACGATAAGGGAAAAACCTGAAAAACTTGTCAAGGGGGGCAGGACTTTCATTGTTCTCTTAGGAAGAAGATTGTCCCCTGCTGTTATCTGTCTGGTCTATGGACTGCATTCCACATCTGAGAAGAGATGGCTTACACTAGGTAAATGGAGCGGGAGGGGAAACTTTGCTTGTGAATATCTCTCAAACCATAAAGGTTTGAGAGATAAGACTTATATCGTTCTTCATGTTTTTTTAATGCCTACAAAATAAAATAAAGATAAAACAAAGTATTACTATCCCTTTAAGGAGTTAACTCTTACAGTGCCAAAAGAGTACGCAACGCATTGCAGAGCAATGCGTTGCGTACCCCTCTGGCACTGTAAGTGTTAAAGGGGGGTAATAAAAAGTCAAAATTAGTTCAATTCTTTAAACTATAGGCAACGTCTTCAGAGCTAAGGGAACCAAGTCCCCAAAGCTAAAGAAACTCACCAATAAACAGTCCTCTCCCAGTTCTCACAGGTACCCCTACATATAATGGGGATCTGCAGGGCTGGGTGACGTCAGCTCCTCACTTGGCACTTATGAGACAGTAAGCCAAATTGCTGTCTCCTTTACAAGAACCCAGCAAATCTGAAATAAGTTCGCGTCTATGGAGAGTGACGAGATGAAGTCACCCAGCCCTGCAGATCTCCCAGATCTGCAGGACAAACCAAGAGAGAAAAGGTGAACTCTAATGTATGGAAACTGGGTTCCCAGAGCTGTGAGGGCACTGCCAATAAGGTCATATATTCGCCTCTATTGCCCCCTACACAGGTACTGGATTTCACAACAGGCAGAATATGCAACTGGTTAGGGCCCCAAATTTTGTGGACGACATACTGTGCTGGCCACACCCACATTCTGAGTTGTGGGTGTGGCCAGAGCAATCTAAGCACCGCTGTATTCATTTTATACTCCTTTACAGGCTATTATTTATCCCCTTGAATGCTAGAAAAGCAATGCATTGGAGATCTCTCTAACAACAAAAGGGTTAACAATTTTTTCGTTCTTGCTTGTTATAGACCAAAAGGGTATTTTCTGTTCCAGTAAACAGTAGATGGGACTGGGGGTGGTGTCATGTGAGGCTGAGCTGATTCTTTGGTGGGAGTGAGTTTCTTCTCATTTCCTCCCACTTCTCCTCCTTCCCACCCTGTTCCTCCCACTTCCCTCCCACTTCTTCTCCTTCCCACCCTGTTCCTCCTACTTCCCTCCCACTTCTCCTCCTTCCCACCCTGTTCCTCCCACTTCCCTCCCACTTCTTCTCCTTCCCACCCTGTTCCTCCTACTTCCCTCCCACTTCTTCTCCTTCCCACCCTGTTCCTCCCACTTCCCTCCCACTTCTCCTTCCCACCCTGTTCCTCCCACTTCCCTCCCACTTCTTCTCCTTCCCACCCTGTTCCTCCCACTTCCCTCCCACTTCTTCTCCTTCCCACCCTGTTCCTCCCACTTCCTTCCCACTTCTTCTCCTTCCTGCCATGTTCCTCCCACTTCCCTCCCACATCTCTCCCTTCCTACCCTGTTCCACCCACCTTCCTTCCTCTTCGCCTCCTTCCCACCCTGTTCGTCCCACTTCTCCTCCTTCCCACTTACTTCTCCTCCTTCCCACCCTGTTCCTCCTACTTCTCCTCCTTCCCACTTACTTATCCTCCTTCCCACCCTGTTCCTCCTACTTCTCCTCCTTCCCACCCTGTTCCTCCTACTTCTCCTCCTTCCCACCCTGTTCCATCCACTTCCCACCCACTTCTCCTCCGTCCCACCCTGTTCCTCCCACTTCCCTCCCATTTCTCCTCCTTCGCACCCTGTTCTTCCCACTTGCCACCCACTTTTCTTCCTTCCCACCCTGTTCCTCCCACAGTATTAACCCTCTCAGTGCTAGAGGAGTACGCTACACATTGCAGAGCAATGAAAGAGTTAACCATGAGAAATGGGGCTTGTCGCTACCTAATGCATTATCAGTGCACTTTGCAGCCTAATGGCACCATTACTAGTAGGAGCATGAGCGTCTTTACATACCCCAGGCTGGAAAAAAGACCCAGGGCTTTAAATATGAGAACTAGGACTTTAAAGGGATAGTAATGCTTCACAAAAACAGCAGCTCCAATTAATCTTCATAGTATTTGGGCCATAGAGAGTCTTATTTCAATACTGTCAGAGTTGTAGTTCAAGAGTAATTGAATGATAAAGTATCCCCCTCCCATCCCTTTTACCTAGTGTAAGCCATCTCTTCTCAGATGTGGAATCTGGTCTCATGACCGGACAGGTCACAGCAAGGGACAATCTTCTTACTGTGAGAACAATGTAAACCCTGCCCGCCTTGACAGGATTTTCAGCTTTTTCCTTTATCTTAATTGAAGATTGTCACTCTCTGCGATCTACCTGGACACCTCCCTTCTGATCTGGCTGAGCAGTGTTACATCAGTAAAAGGGGCAGGAGGGGGATACTTTGTCATTGAATTACTCTTGAACTACAACTCTGACAGAACCGAAATAACACTCTCCAAAGTCCAAATACTATGAAGATTAATTGGAGCTGCTTTTATCATGAAACATTACTATCCCTTTAAGCCCCTCAGACAGTACCTACCAACACCCCAACATACCTCGTATATTCACTACTGTTAACATGGGAGTCCCCTGGATATAGGAGCTGGGTTGGTTGGCCTGGGGGCGTATTATGGTTTTACTCACCCCCCCCCCCCCGGAACATTTCTCTGGATACCCATACTGTTAATTAACATTGGTATCGCTATTCAGGACAACATGCAGGGTGGGCAACCTGCCATCATGTAGCTGTTATTAGACTAAGATTACCCATCATCCTCAGCTGGCCAACAAAACTGCTGGAGAGCCACATATTGCCCATCCATGATCTAGGTCAGAGCCAACCAAACGTGTCTTCAAGTCATTCCAAACAGTACGTATTTTCACAATATCTCAACTAAACCCAAGTCAGTGTAGTTAACTCTCCTGGATCTTTGACAGTGATTGAACCACTGATTGATTTACGTTTGTTTGTGTAAATCCTGAAAAGCAGACACACTGGGGGGGTTATGCGAGGTTTGAGCTCCCCCAATATAGGCCATGAATATTGGAGGGCTGTCCTATTACTTAACCTCTTGATGACCGGTGAAGTTCAGGACCATCACCTTTTTTCCCCCTGAAGGACCGGTAATGGTCTTGGCACGTCACGCACTTTGTACCCAGTGGAACGCTGTAAGCGCACGTGTAGTCTGAAATTGACAGATCCAAAATCAGAGCTGTCTCTCTCGGACCCCCGTTCTGTGCGCCGGTACACATTACCCATCACGTGTGCTGGTGCGTTGACAATTATCAAACCGGTCCTTAACGGAAGGACTCTACCCTGGACCAGTGGTCATTAAAGGGATAGAAATGTTTCATAATAAAAGCAGCTCTAATTAATCATCATAGTATTTGGACCTTGGAGAGTGTTATTTCAATTCTGTCAGAGTTGTAGTTCAAGAGTAATTCAATGATAAAGTATCCCCCTCCCGCCCCTATTACTGATATAACACTGCTCAGCCAGATCAGAAGGGAGGTGCCCAAGTAGACTGCAGAGAGGGACAATCTTCAATTAAGATAAGGGAAAAACCTGAAAAACTTGTCAAGGGGGGCAGGGCTTTCATTGTTCTCATAGGAAGAAGACTGTCCCCTCCTGTTATCTGTCTGGTCTATGGACTGACTTCCACATCTGAGAAGAGATGGCTTACACTAGGTAAAAGGGGCAGGAGGGGAAACTTTGCTTGTGAATATCTCTCAAACCATAAAGGGTTGAGAGATAAGACTTATATTGTTCTTCATGTTTTTTTAATACCTACAAAATAAAATAAAGATAAAATGAAGTATTACTATCCCTTTAAGGGGTTAATCAGTCATAAGTGCAAAAGTGCTGTTTACTCCACAATTTACAATTATGAGAACTACAAATGTGCAACGAATTCTCAATTGTCTTCCTGCATGTTATCCACTATTGTACAGCACTGCCGAATAATTTGGTGCTATATAAATATATAATGATAATAATCTTAACCCCGTATGGACTCATGACGTGCCAGGACCGTCATGGAATTCAGAGCTCCCTGCGCAGCTGCATGGTCCATGGTCCTTAATTATACTGCCTTTCAGTAAATAAACTTTATCGAATACATATTTTTTGCTGGAATATAACTGTTGAACTTTTTACAATTTGCAGTAGAAACACTAGATGGCGATAACGTACTGCAAATACATTTCAGTTTGTACGTTTGTATCTGTCAGTTGCACCATAAGAATAATTGGTGCTATATAAATATATAATGATAATAATCTTAACCCCGTATGGACTCATGACGTGCCAGGACGTTTCAGTTGCACCATAAGAATAATTGGTGCTATATAAATATATAATGATAATAATGATAATAATCTTAACCCCGTATGGACTCATGACGTGCCAGGACGTTTCAGTTGCACCATAAGAATAATTGGAGCTATATAAATATATAATGATAATAATGATAATAATCTTAACCCCGTATGGACTCATGACGTGCCAGGACCGTCATGGAATTCAGAGCTCCCTGCGCAGCTGCATGGTCCATGGTCCTTAATTATACTGCCTTTCAGTAAATAAACTTTATCGAATACATATTTTTTGCTGGAATATAACTGTTGAACTTTTTACAATTTGCAATAGAAACACTAGATGGCGATAACGTACTGCAAATACATTTCAGTTTGTACGTTTGTATCTGTCAGTTGCACCATAAGAATAATTGGAGCTATATAAATATATCATGATAATAATGATAATAATCTTAACCCCGTATGGACTCATGAGGTGCCAGGACCGTCATGGAATTCAGAGCTCCCTGCGCAGCTGCATGGTCTATGGTCCTTAATTATACTGCGTTTCAGTAAATAAACTTTATCGAATACATATTTTTTGCTGGAATATAACTGTTGAACTTTTTACAATTTGCAATAGAAACACTAGATGGCGATAATGTACTGCAAATACATTTCAGTTTGTACGTTTGTATCTGTCAGTTGCACCATAAGAATAATTGGTGCTATATAAATATACTAGTTGAACAGCCCGTTACACGGGCCACCGTGCCTCTCGCAGCCGGTCCCGGGGCAGTCACACGCAATGGAGACTGCCCGCGCCTCGGCTGATACAGAGCCTCTGGCAGCCGGTCGCGGGGCAGTCACACGCAGTGGAGACTGCCCGCGCCTTGGCTGATACACAGCTGGACGCTCCTTCGGAGCACCCAGCTCTGTATCAGCCGCGGCGCGGGCAGTCTCTACTGCACATGACTGCCGCACGAGCAGCAGTGTCTACTGCGCATGTCGGGCGTTACACACAACTTGGCGAATGTATAAATATATAATGATAATAATCTTAACCCCGTATGGACTCATGACGTGCCAGGATGTTTCAGTTGCACCATAAGAATAATTGGAGCTATATAAATATATAATGATAATAATGATAATAATCTTAACCCCGTATGGACTCATTACGTGCCAGGACCGTCATGGAATTCAGGGCTCCCTGCGCAGCTGCATGGTCCATGATCCTTAATTATACTGCCTTTCAGCAAATAAGCTTTATCGAATACATATTTTTTGCTGGAATATAACTGTTGAACTTTTTACAATTTGCAGTAGAAACACTAGATGGCGATAACATACTGCAAATACATTTCAGTTTGTATTTGTATCTGTCAGTTGCACCATAAGTGAAGTCTTTGATTCATTACGGTCATGTGTATAAGTAAGGTATTAAACTAGGCAAGTTAAAATGTACCCTTGCATTCCCAGGGCCCAGTGCCTGAAGCATACTGTGGGCCATATTCAAGAAACTAAAAAGGTGTCATTTTGAAGCAAACCAACTTCATGTTTTGGGGGGGTAAATTAAAATTTCTCTTGATTTAAATGAGGATTTTAACCCACTGAATGCTAGAAAGGTCTCCAGCATTCAAGGGGTTAACCCTTTGAGTGCCAGAGGGGTACGCAACTCATTGCCGAGGAGCAAGGAGCAGTCAAGGAGCAGTAAATGGGCATTCACTGGCATGCAAAGGGTTAAGTTCCATCCTGAGACTAGTGTTTTTTGACCAGACATAGATCCACTATTATATGCAGGTGAATGACTTAAAGGGAAACTTCCTTCTCACCCTGCTCCTCCCACTTCCCGCCCACTTCTCCTCCTTCTCACCCTGCTCCTCCCACTTCCCTCCCACTTCTCCTCCTTCTCACCCTGTTCCTCCTACTTCCCTCCCACTTCTCCTCCTTCCCACCCTGTATCTCCCACTTCACTTCCACTTCTCCTACTTCCAGCTCTGTTCCTCCCACTTATCCTCCTTCCCACCCTGTTCATCCCACTTCCCTCCCATTTCTCCTCCTTCCCACCCTGATCCTCCAATTTCCCTCTCACTTCTTCTCCTTCCCACCTTGTTCCTCCCACTCATCCTCCTTCCCACCTTGTTCCTTCTACTTCCCTCCCACTTCTCCTCCTTCCCACCCTGTTCCTCCCACTTCTCCTCCTTCCCACCCTTTTCCTTCTACTTCCCGCCTTCTCCTGTTTTTCCCACTTCTCCTACTTTCCACCGTGTTTCTACCACTTCCCTCCCACTTCTCTTCCTTCTCACCCTGTTCCTCCCCAAATCCCACCCTCTTCTCTTCCTTCCCACCCTGTTCCTCCAAAATTCCCACCCACTTCTCATTCCCACCCAGTTCCTCCCACTTCTCCTCATTCCCACCCTGTTCTTCCCACTTCCCTCCAACATCTCCTCCTTCTCACCCTGTTCCTCTGACTTCTCACCCACTTCTCCTCCTGTTACTTCCACTTCTCCTCCTTCCCATCTCATTCCTCCCACTTCCCGCCCACTTTCCCTCCTCCTTCCCACCCTATTCCTCCCACTTCTTCTAGTTCTCACCCTGTTCCTTCCGCTGCCCGCCCACTTCTCCTCCTTCCGAGCCTGTTCCTCCCACTTCCTGCCCACTTCTCCTTCTTCCACCCTGTTCCTCCCACTTCTCCTTCTTCCACTCTGTTCCTCCAACATCTCCTTTTCATCCTGTTCCTCCCACTTTCTGCCACCTTGTTTCTTCCACTTCTCGCCCACTTCTCCTTCGCACCCTGTTCCTCCCACTTTCCTCCCACTTATGCTCCTTTCCACCCTGTTTCTTCCACTTCCCCTTTTTTCCACCCCGTCCCTCCCCCTTCTCACTCACTTCTCCTCTTTCCCACCCTGTTCCTTCCCCTTCTCACTCACTTCTCCTCCTTCCCACCCTGTTCCTTCCCCTTCTCACTCACTTCTCCTCTTTCCCACCCTGTTCCTCCCACTTCACACCCACTTCTCCTTCTTCCCACCCTGTTCCTCCCACTTCACACCCACTTCTCATTCTTTCCATCCTGTTCCTCCAATTTCCCACCCTTCCCACTTTGCTCCTTTCACTATCCCACCCACTTCTCCTCCTTTCCACCCTGTTCCTCCCAGTATTCCACCCACTTCTCCTCCTTCCAACCCTGTTACCTCCAACTATCCCACCCAGTTCTCCTCCTTCCCACCTCGTTCTTCCCACCCACCTTGTGACATATACCATTAAGCCCTGCCGCCACCCATGATTAAGCCCCACTCCTTTTGTGACACAAATCAAATCATTATATGTATATATGCGCTAAAATATTCTCCGCTGCTAATTTTCTGCAGATATTCTCAGACAGACATATTTATAAACTTGACTGTACCTCTATATAAGTAGGACTCGTCGTTGTGAACTTTAGCGACAATTCTTAAATGTACACTAAGAATGTTATTTATAAATCACCCCAATGATACTCTAACGAGAGTCACTGGAAAACAAGAAGAGGAATATTGATTCCGGGAGAAGCCCATTTACTGGAGACAGGAAGGAACGTGTTTTATTTGGAAGTTGCTGGGCTGTTGTTTGTCTATATGAAATCCTATAAAATATAAAAGGAATCCGGTGTGTGTGGGGGGGGTTGGTGCTGTTCTTAACCACAGCAGGTCTATTAGTGAGACTGAGCAGGAGAAATATCTAATACAGTATCACTATCTCTGCCGACTATTGAAAGACAACCCCCCAAACATTGTAAACCCTCTGAGTGCTAGAGGGGGGTCCAACGCTTTGCTTAGCAATGCTATGGGCACCCTTACTGGCACTCAAACAGTTGAACTACCCAGGGAAAGAAACAAAAGGTGGGACGTTTAGGATTAAAGTCTGGCCAAAAAAAATAATTTTTGAGACACACCTGACACCTCCATACTAAGTTCTCTATGGACATATGATCTCTTTTACACTTGTTGCAGTAACCCTTTGAGTGCCGGAGCGGTACACAATGCATTGCAGAGCGTGCCCCTCTGGAACTCAAAGGGTATTATTAAAGGACAAGGGTATTTTCTGTGCCAGAAATAGTGGATGAGTCTGGAGGTGGGGTTCGTACCTCCCAAGTGTCCCCATTTATGAGATATTAGGGGTCCATACCACCCAAGTGTACCTCTTTAGGAGATATTAGGGGTCCGTACCTCCCAAGCGTCCCTCTTTAGGAGATATTAGGGCTCCATACCTCCCAAATGTCCCTCTTTAGGGGATACTAGCAATGTGGGACGGCGTTGCCCGTCATGTCATGACCGTTGGGCGCACGTGTGTGAAATGCAGACACACTGATAAACACAGACATATGCAACATACAGGCAGACACATACCATACATCCCAAGTGTCCCTCTTTAGGAGGGACAGTCCCTCTTTGAGGGCCAAATCCCTCTGTCCCTCTTTCCCACCCTGTTGTCCCTCTTTTTAGGAGGTCAGACTGCGTGCAGGGCTGGCTCCACCTATAGGCGAGGTAGGCGCCGGCCTAGGGCGCACAGGTACTGGGGGCGCGGGCATGCAGCGGAGAAGAGCTGCGCCCGCACACACCACGCCGGGAACCACAACACAGTCAGGTCTGTGTCGCTACAGCGCTCCCTCATTGGGTCGGATCTTTAGTAATGCAGAGCGCGCTGGGAGTCATGATCTCCCGCCGCGCTCTGCATTACTGAAGAGAAGACTGCGCGGGAGCTACAGGTATGTGATGGGGGGCAAGTTGGAGCTGAGGGGACATAGTGGAGCTGCTGGGGGCAAGTTGGAGAGGATGGGGGGTAAAGTGGAGATGATAGGGGCAAGTTGGAGCTGAGGGGGCATAGTGGAGCTGCTGGGGGCAAGTTGGAGCTGATAGGGGTAAGTTGGAGCGGATGGAGGTCAAAGTGGAGCTGATGGGGGCAAAGTGGAGCTGAAGGGGGGGCAAAGTGGAGCTGGTGGGGGCAAGTTGGAGCAGATGGGGGCCAAAAGGGGCAAGTTGGAAGCAGATGGGGGCCAAAGTGGAGCTGATGGGGCAAGTAGGAGCGGATGGGGGGCAAAAGTGGAGCTGTTGGTGGCAAGTTGGAGCTGATAGGGGCAAGTTGGAGCTGCTGGGGGCATAGTGGAGCTGCTGGGGGCAAAGTGGAGCCGATGGGGGTAAGTTGGAGCTGATAGGGGCAAGTTGGAGCTGAGGGGGCATAGTGGAGCTGAAGGGGGGGCAAAAGTGGAGCTGGTGGGGGCAAGTTTAGAGTGGATGGGGAGCAAAGTGGAGCTGATGGGGGCAAGTTGGAGCAGATGGTGGGCAAAGTGGAGCTGATGGGGGCAAGTTGAGCTGCTGGGGGCATAGTGGAGCTGACGGGGGGCCAAAGTGGAGCCGGTGGGGGCAAGTTGGAGCGGATGGGGTGCAAAGTGGAGCTTGGTGGGGAAAAAGTGGAGCTGGTGGGGGGCAAAGTGGAGTTGATGGGGGCAAAGTGGAGCTGATGGGGGCAAGTTGGAGTTGATGGGGGGCAAAGTGCAGCTTGATAGGGCCAAAGTGGAGCTGATAAGGGGCAAGTGGAGCTGGTGAGGGGCATCTCCAGACCAGGGCAGACTGCCCCAGGGGGCAGAGAGAGGACAATCATGAAAAGAGGTGGGGTATAAGTAGGCGGGGTATAAAGGGGTGGGACACAAGGGGCGGAGATAAACGGGCGGCAAAATTAGCAAAATCCTTGCATCAGCCCTGACTGTGTGGTGTGTATTACTTACCTCTACAGCAATAAGCAATAACCTTCAGTATATGTGTTTATACATTAGTCTGTGCAAATAAAATACTTTGGTGTTCGCACTAAATCATTATATTAAGTTACATAAATAGCCAGTAATAGGTCATGAAATAACCTAAAAATTCTTACTAATGCCCTGCACACCAGCCACGCCCCAAAAATATCACCTAAAAGTAAAGTGTTCCCTCTTTGGCCATGTGAAATGTGGGAGGTATGCACATACACACAGTGAGCGGCGGAGACATGCAAAAGACACGCACACACACGACACACTGGAGATGGACACACATATGTAACAGAGATGTACACACACACACACACACACAACATATATGAGCAGAAACACATGCGTGCATGAGTTGTGTACCCTCTGGCACTCAAATGGTTAAGGCTATAGAGAGGCATGTGAGAGTTAAATAGCAGTGGGAAGTGTATTCATACCTGGGAGCATTGATTTGTGGAGTCCCTAGAGGGGACTTGATGTGGTGCTGATGTGGAGAGACAAATGGGGCAATCTGGGTTAAAAGTGGACGGGGCTTAATCGTGAGTAGGGGGCGGGGCTTAACATAAATGTGGAAAAGTGTTAGTAATAGGCTGGGGAAGGAGGAGAAGTGGGAGGGGAATGCAAGTTTACAGTGTGAGGGGTTTGAACACACTCCCTGAGGGGTTAAACTTGATACCCCAACCCTGTGAAGTCAGTGGGTTAAGTGTGTACCTGATGGTTGTCTGTCCTGTGTCTTGCATGGCAAATGATGACAGTGAAGAAATAATTCAGCAGAGGGCCTACCTTAACCCTTTGAGTGCCATTTTGTTCCCCTGGTGCTGCACTGCAGGTCCTGCTGAGGCCACTGGGGGTCAGGGTAAGTGACTCTGTGTGTGTGTGTCAGCCATATTTATTTCTGGCTTTGTGTGTGTATGTGGTGTATGTGGTGCTGTGTGTGTGAGTGGGGGCATGTGTGTTTGGTGCTGTGTGAGTGGGACATGTGTGTGTGGTCTGTGTGTGTGAGTGGGACATGTGTGTGTGTTTGTTTGGTTCTGTGTGAGTGGGGCATGTGTGTTTGTCTGTGGTGTAGGAGCAAGTGGCGGCCATTTTATTTTTTTCTGAATTTGATAGTGGTGGGCGAACTGCATAGTGGGGGCGGGCCAACTCCCTGCATGACTGAATCACCCAATAGGAGTAGTAACTCCTGCTTTATGCCTCCCCTGGGTGTGTTTTGGCAGGCACAAAGTCTTCTTTTATATATATATATAGATTTGGGCTCCATACCTCCCAAGTGTCCCTCTTTAGGAGATGTTAGGGGTCTGTACCTCCCAAGTGTCCCTCTTTAGGATATATGAGGGGTCTGTATCTCCCAAGTGTCCCTCTTTAGTCAGCACAGTCTCCCTTGCGACTTAAGTCCCTCTGTTACCCTCGTGTCCCTGTGTTTAGGAAATCAGACTGTGTGGTGTGTATATAAGTGTATCACATTGCTCCACAGCAATACAACTCACAATAATGTTTGTATAAATGTCAGTATAGGTGTTTATACATTAGTCTTTGTAAATAAAATAATTTGGTCTTGCTCTAAATCAATTAAAAAACAAATAGCAGTCAATAAATCATGAAATAACCTACAAATGCCTCTGTAATGCCCACCCACCAGCCACACCCCTTGCATTTATTTTATAAAAATATATATATATATTATAGGGCGTTTCCTGTTGAGTAAAATAAGGGTACTTTTACAGTAAGGGCAGTAAAGCTATGGAATTCTTTGCCTCGGCATGTTGTGCTTACAGATAATGTAACTGCTTTCAAAAAAGCAATGGATGCTTTTGATATTGAGAATTATAACAGTTGGCCTCTATGCAGATAAGTTGTTGATCCAGGGAAATATATCTGACTGCCATTTGGAGTAAGGAAGGATTTTTTTTTTGGCCATTTGGGGCTAAACTGTAAATGGCTTCAGTGTTTTGTTTTTCTTTTGCCTTCCTCTGGATCAACTGGGTGATATGGCATGGGCTGGACTTGAAGGGCGCAGGTCTTTTTTTAATTCATCAAGTGTGTTACAATGTAACTAAGATTTCCATACATGGCAGTAGTAACAGCGCCACCTGGATACATAACTAGTTTGTGCTACCAGAAAAATCCTCCTTAGCTCTGTAATAAGTTTTGAAACAGGCATCTCCCAGCATTGGGACTAAACGTGCTTCACGTGACAGGAGTATCCCTACAACATATACATTTTCCTAATTAGGGCTTCCTCCCCCTTTAAGTTGAATTACAGTCATGCTGGACTAAATCCATCTGCACTTTAGGGAACCCTCTCCAATTCCCATTTGATCCTATTAGAGATTTTAACCCCTTGAATCCCAGAAAAGTCTCTAATGCATTGCAAAGCAAAGGGATTAAAATCCCCATTTAAATTGATGGACTGTTTATTTGTCACCTGGTTCAGCTGATCTGCCTGAGATTTACTCCTGAGGAGAGATGCGCTAAAGGTCTATAAGGGGCCAGGTTAGCGATATGGTGGCATATTTGTGCCAATGGCATATCAACAGTAGGCACGGAGATGTCTTTGCCGTCATATACTTATCTGCCACAAATCTACCACCAATATGCCACCATTCCTCCAGCAATCTGCCACCATTCCACCACCAATCTGCCACCATTCCGCCACCAATCCACCACCAATCCGCCACCATTACACCACCAATCTGCCACCATTCCACTACCAATCTACCAGCATTCGACCACCGTATCGCCACCAATTCTCTACCAATCTGCCACCATTCCACCACCATATCGCCACCAATCTTCCACCATTCCACCACCAATACGCCTCCATTCCACCCCCAATCTGTCATCAATCCACCACCAATCTGCCACCATTCCACCACCAATCCACCAGTAATCCATCACCAATCTGCCACCATTCCACCACCATATCGCCACCATTCCTCCACCAATCTGCCACCATTCCACCACCAATCTGCCACCATTCCACCACCATATCGCCACCAATCCTCCACCAATCTGCCACCATTCCACCACCATATCGCCACCAATCTTCCACCATTCCACCACCAATACGCCTCCATTCCACCCCCAATCTGTCATCAATCCACCACCAATCTGCCACCATTCCACCACCAATCCACCAGTAATCCATCACCAATCTGCCACCATTCCACCACCATATCGCCACCAATCCTCCACCAATCTGCCACCATTGTGCCACCAATCTTCTACCAATCTGCCACCATTCCACCACCAATCCACCAGTAATCCACCACTAATCTGCCACCATTCCACCACCATATTGCCACCAATCTGCCACCATTCCACCACCATATCACCAACATTCCTCCACCAATCTGCCACCATTCCACTACCAATCTGCCACCATTGCGCCACCAATCTTCTACCAATCTGCCACCATTCCACCACCATAACGACAACAATCCTCCACCAATCTGCCACCATTCCACCACCAATCTGCCACCATTGTGCCACCAATCTTCTACCAATCTGCCACCATTCCACCACCAATCCTCTACCAATCTGCCACCATTCTACCACCAATCCTCTACCAATCTGCCACCATTCCACCACACTACGCCAACATCACCCCAAATCCTTTATGTCTTCAACAAGTTTTCGATTTTGCACTCACTACACCAACTATGGCTCATTTGCATAGGGAAATGCAGTTTAATGAGCCATTGTTGTATTCATGTGGGTATGTTTATATGTTAATGTGGCCCATCGCTACATGCACTAAACTCCAATAGCAGCTCCTGCTGTTGGCTTTCACAGTCTCAACATCCCCTGCCTGAGGCTGTCAATGTTGAGATCTTCTTAAAGAGCAGAGTCAGCTAAAGAGCAGAGACAGCAGATGCCCTCCTGTAACACTTTCAGTGCCATAGGGATGTGCATTGCATACCAATGTGACACTGAAAGGGTTCTACATTGACCAAACATTGCCAGCATTAAAGTGGATGTGTCACCTATGAATAACATAGCATAAATAGTTAAGCTATATATCGAATACTACTAAAACAGTATTATTATTTTTTTTTACGTTTTACTTAGTGTAAATTTAACTTAGAAAGTCTGGGCTGCAGCTACTTCTGCATAGACTGCGGTTACCTGCTCTGTAAACGCAGTGCGTCCGTCTGCCTCTGCTCTCCTCCGATGACGGAGGCTTCTGTCTGTAAGCTGGAGCGCTCTCATTGGCAGATATCGATATCTGCCAATGAGATCGCTCCAGCTTACAGACAGAAGCCTCCATCATCGGAGGAGGGAGGAGAGCAGAGGCAGACGGACGCACTGCGTTTACAGAGCAGGTAACCGCAGTCTATGCAGAAGTAGCTGCAGCCCAGACTTTCTAAGTTAAATTTACAATAAATAAAACGTAAAAAAAAAATAATACCGTTTTAGTAGTATTCGATATTTAGCCTATTTATGATATGTTATACATAGGTGACACATCCACTTTAAAGTATAATTGAGAGAATGGTAGATAAACTATATATCACAGCTTCGCCGCCCTTCTGTACTGTCTGACCAGCTGAGTGGGTTATCCTCCAATCAAAGGACTCGCAAGGCACTCCGTGCTTAAGTCTGAACGAATACTCTCCACTCCCCCCACTGGGTAAGTGGGGGAGCAGATAAGATGTGTTTAGACTTCAGGGTTGTAGTAATACTGGCAATGTGTAAGGGATAGGGTGACCTCATTCCATTTTGACATTCAGGGACACTGCAGAAACAAGAATATCACAGTACTTGTACTCAGCTCTAGTGCCGCTATGTGGGAGGGGTCATTATAAATCACTGGACATCATCCGCCCCTTCCTATTTTTTCAGCGCACCACACAGTTCTAAACACTAGAGGGATAACTGCCCATTGACTGCTGTGACAGAAAGTGATGCCTGTGGTGGGCTACAAGAAAATGTACATCACTCCAAAGTCTTACACTAGGGTTACACTACAACTATACTGCACTGCAGATCCTGTTTGATTTAAGGGTCAAGGCTCAGTTATCTCTCTCTAATGTTTAGAGTTCTGTCTGGAATCCATTTTCTTGTAGCCCAGCAGAGGCACCACTTCCTGTTACAGTAGACAATGGGCAGTTCTCATTGTAGTGTATAGAACTCTGTCTGGAATCCATTTTCTTGTAGCCCAGCAGAGGCATCACTTCCTGTCACAGTAGACAATGGGCAGTTCTCATTGTAGTGTATAGAACTCTGTCTGGAAGCCATTTTCTTGTAGCCCAGCAGAGGCATCACTTCCTGTCACAGTGGACAATGGGCAGTTCTCATCGTAGTGTTTAGAACTCTGTGCTCTGGAGTCTTCATTCCGTGACTTTGTATTGTCCCAGGAGGGGGCTGCCCGGGACATGGGACACACACATAAAATCCAGGACTGTCCTGGGTAATCCAGGACACGAGGTCACCCTAGTAAGGGAGGGTATCCCTTACACATTGCTAGAATTTCAACAACCCTACATGCTACTGACTGAATCACCCCCCCTTCCCATGCATCTCTAATCTTTAGTACATATAACGATGTGTGTCTCCATTACCAAGGTGATACGCTCCACATCACCAGACATACACCGGCATAGCATCACATACCTCCCAACATTTCAATTTGCCAAAGAGGGACACCTGTGTTTTAGGGTGTGTGGCTGGGTGTGTGGTTGGTGGGTGGGGCATTACCGGGAATTTTTAGGCTGTTTTATGACCTCTTGATTCCTCCTTGTGTAACCAAATAAATTACTTATAACAAGACCAAAGTATTTTATTTACACAGACTAATTTATAAACACACTAGCAATGTGGGACGGCGTTGCCCGTCATGTTATGACCGTTGGGCGCACGTGTGTGAAATGCAGACACAAGCAACACACAGGCAGACACATACCATACATCCCAAGTGTCCCTCTTTAGGAGGGATAGACCCTCTTTGAGGGCCAAATCCCTCTGTCCCTCTTTCCCACCCTGTTGTCCCTCTTTTTAGGAGGTCAGACTGTGTGCAGGGCCGGCTCCACCTATAGGCAAGGTAAGCGCTGGCCTAGGGCGCACACATACTGGGGGCACGGGCATGCAGCGGAGAAGAGCTGCGCCCGCACACACCACGCTGGGAACCACAACACAATCAGGTCTGTGTTGCTACAGCGCTCCCTCATTGGGTCGGATCTTTAGTAATGCAGAGCTCGCTGGGAATCATGATCTCCCGCCTCGCTCTGCATTACTGAAGAGAAGACTGCGCGGGAGCTACAGGTATGTGATGGGGGGCAAGTTGGAACTGAAGGGGCATAGTGGAGCTGCTGGGGGCAAGTTGGAGCGGATGGGGGGCAAAATGGAGCTGATGGGGGCAAGCTGGAGCTGATAGGGGAAAGCTGGAGCTGAGGGGGCATAGTGGAGCTGGTGGGGGCAAGTTGGAGCTGGTGGGGGCAAAGTGGAGCTGATGGGGGTAAGTTGGAGCGGATGAGGGTCAAAGTGGAGCTGATGGGGGCAAGTTGGAACTGAGGGGGTAAAGTGGAGCTGAGGGGGGGCAAAGTGGAGCTGAGGGGGGGCAAAGTGGAGCTGAAGGGGGGCAAAGTGGAGCTTGAAGAGGGGCAAAGTGGAGCTTGAAGGGGGGCAAAGTGGAGCTTGAAGGGGGGCAAAGTGGAGCTGGTGGGGGGGCAAAGAGGAACTGGTGGGGGCAAGTTAGAGCGGATGGGGGGAAAGTGGAGCTGATGGTGGCAAGTTGGAGCTGATAGGGGCAAGTTGGAGCTGCTGGGGGCATAGTGGAGCTGATAGGGGCAAGTTGGAGCTGCTGGGGGTAAGTTGGTGCTGATAGGGGAAAGTTACAGCTGAGGGGGCATAGTGGAGCTGGTGGGGGCAAGTTGGAGGTGGTGGGGGCAAGTTGGAGTGGATGGGGGGCTAAGTGGAGCTGATGGGGGTAAGTTGGAGCGGATGGGGGGCAAATTGGAGCTGATGGGGGTAAGTTGGAGCGGATGGGGGTCAAAGTGGAGCTGATGGGGGCAAGTTGGAGCTGAGGGGCAAAGTGGAGCTGAGGGGGGTAAAGTGGAGCTGAGGGGGGCACGTTAGAGCAGATGGGGGCAAAGTGGAGCTGTTGGTGGCAATTTGGAGTGGATGGGGGGCAAAGTGGAGCTGATGGTGGCAAGTTGGAGCTGATGGTGGCAAGTTGGAGCTGCTGGGGGTAAAGTGGAGCTGAGGGGGGGCACGATAGAGCAGATGGGGGCAAAGTGGAGCTGATGGTGGCAATTTAGAGCGGATGGGGGGCAAAGTAGAGCTGATGGTGGTAAGTTGGAGCTGCTGGGGGCATAGTGGAGCTGGTGGGGGGCAAAGTGGAGCCGGTGGGGGCAAGTTGGAATGGATGGGGGGCAAAGTGGAGCTGGTGGGGGCAAGCTGGAGCTGGTGGGGGGCAAAGTGGAGCTGATGGGGGCAAGTTGGAGTTGATGGGGGACAAAGTGGAGCTGATAGGGGCAAAGTGGAGCTGGTGGGCCAAAGTGAAGCTGATAAGGGGCAAGTTGGAGCTGGTGGGGGGCATCTCTTACAGGCATCTCCAGACCAGGGGCAGACTGGCCCAGGGGGCAGAGAGAGGACAATCATGAAAAGAGGTTGGGTATAAGTAGGCGGGGTATAAAGGGGTGGGACACAAGGGGCGGAGCGAAATGGGCGGCAAAATTAGGTTTTGCCTAGGGTGGCAAAAATCCTTGCACCAGCCCTGACTGTGTGGTGTGTACTACTTTGCTCTACAGCAATAAAGCAATAAACTTCAGTATATGTGTTTATACATTAGTCTGTGCAAATAAAATACTTTGGTCTTGCACTAAATCATTTATTCAGTTACATAAATCGCCAGTAATAGGTCATGAAATAACCTAAAAATTCTTACTAATGCCCCGCCCACCAGCCACGCCCCCAACAATATCACCTAAAACTAACGTGTCCCTCTCTGGCCATGTGAAATGTTGGGAGGTATGCACATACACACAGTGAGCGGCAGAAACATGCAAAAGACATGTACACACAGACACACTGGAGATGCACACATGGACACACATATGTAACAGAGATGTACACACACACACGCAACATATATGAGCAGAAACACATGCGTGCATGAGTTGTGTACCCCTCTGGCACTCAAATGGTTAATGTATAGAGAGGCATGTGAGAGTTAAATAGCAGTGGGAAGTGTATACCTGGGAACTTTGATTTGTGTAGTCCCTAGAGGGGACTGATGTGGTGAGACAAATGGGGCAATCTGGGTTAAAAGTGGGTGGGTCTTAATCGCGAGTAGGGGGCGGGGGTTAACATAAATGTGGAAAAAGTGTTAGTAATAGGCTGGGGAAGGAGGAGAAGTGGGAGGGAAATGCAAGTTTACAGTGTGAGGGGTTTGAACACACTCCCTGAGGGGTAAAGCTTGATACACAACCCTGTGGCAGTCAGTGGGTTAAGTGTGAATCTGATGGCTGTCTGTCCTGTGTTTTGCATGGCAAATGATGACAGTGAAGAAATAATTGAGCAATGAGGACCTACCTTAACCCTTTGAGTGCCATTTTGTTCCCCTGGTGCTGTAGCACCCTTCTGTGGCTATACTACAGGTCCTGCTGAGGCCACTGGGAGTCAGTGTGAGTGACTGTGTGTCAGCCATATTTCTTTCTGGCTTTGTGTGTGTGGTGTTGGTGTGTGAGTGAGGCATGTATGTGTTATACCCTGTGAACTTTTACTTGTGGAGTCCCTCATGGGCTGCTGATGTGGAAGAGAGCAATGGGGCAATTTGGGTTAACAGTGGGCGGGGCTTAATTGCGAGAGGGGCGGGGCTTAACATAAATGTTGAAAAGTGTTAGTAATAGGCTGGGGAAGGAGGAGAAGTGGGAGGGAAATGCAAGTTTGCAGTGTGAGGGGTTTGAACACACTCCCTGAGGGGTAAAACTTGATACACAACCCTGTGGCAGTCAGTGGGTTAAGTGTGTACCTGATGGCTGTCTGTCCTGTGTCTTGCATGGCAAATGATGACAGTGAAGAAATAATTCAGCAGAGGGCCTACCTTAACCCTTTGAGTGCCATTTTGTTCACCTGGTGCTGCACTACAGGTCCTGCTGAGGCCACTGGGAGTCAGGGTGAGTGACTGTGTGTGTGTGTGTCAGCCATATTTATTTCTGGCTTTGTGTGTGTATGTGGTGCTGTGTGTGTAAGTGGGAGCATGTCTGTTTGGTGCTGTGTGCAGTGGGGCATATGTGTGTGTGGTGGTCTGTGTGTGTGAGTGGGGCATGTGTGTGTGTTTGGTGCTGTATGAGTGGGGCATGTGTGTTTGTCTGTGGTGTAGGAGCAAATGGCAGCCATATTGTTTTTTTCTGACTTTGATAGTGGTGGGCGGGCTGCATAGTGGGGGCGGGCCAACTCCCTGCATGACTGAATCACCCAAAAGGAACAGTAACTCCTCCTTAATACCACCCCTGGGTGTGTTTGCCAGGCACACAGAAGTCTTCTTTTATATATATAGATATACTGACATTTAAACAAACAATAATAAGAGTTTTATTGCTGTAGAGCAATGTGATACAGTTATATATACACCCAACAATCTGATCTTCTAAAAAGAGGGACATTAGGGTGGGAAAGAGGGACAAAGGGATTTGGGTCTAAAAGAGGGACACTTGGGAGGTATGGCATCAACCTTTATTGCATCTCCTCCCCATTCTCTTTACACCACTCACACAAGACTTTAGCTCCAATTGTAAAAGAAAATCAAAACTTCCCCATCAAAATGTAAAAAAAGTCACAATTATTTAGTTATTGCAGTTACTTCAAATCTAATTACATTTTTCATGTATTTTGTTTTAAAGGAACAGTAACTTTTTTTATACATTTGTTTCCCAATACATTGTGGAGCTCTCTAACATTGAAGGGATTAAAGGTCCAATTTAAATCAAGGGTAATTTTTATTTCATGTGTATGAATCAGTTGCTTTGTCCCAGAATTGCACCTCCTTGCGTATAGTCAGGGACGTGCACAGACATTTTGGGGGGGCAGGGGCTCAAATGTCACATCCAACGGCAGCATCTCCGCGGCATGCAAGGCGTAAGTGGAGAGGATCTGACACGCAAGAGGAGAAGATCCCAGCGGCATGTAAAAAGGACCCGGCCGGCATGTTACACTTAAAAAGGACCTTTGACACAGACCTGTAGCTGCTGGAGCTCCCGCGCGGTCTTCTCTTCATGCAGAGCGCTGGGAGATGATGTCATCTCCCAGCGCTCTGTAGTAACAAAGAGCTGACGAGGGAGCGCAGCATCTACAGGTCTGTCCTGAAGGAGGCACAGACCTGACTGGGCGGTGGGGGGGTTAGTGTGGGCGGCGAGGCAACTTTTTTTTTTTTTTTTTTTAAAGGGCACGATGGCACTTTGGACAAAAAGGGCAGGTGCTCAAGCCCCCCATGATGTCTATGTGTGCAGGTGCCTGCGTATGGCCCTTGGTCTTTATCTGACTTGTAGCGGTGGCAGCACTTTATGAGATGCGCCCCCCCCCCCGTATAAACCACACTCTGAATTCACATGTCCTGTCACCTTGGAATGGCTGCCTGTGCTGGAGTGTGACACCAGCCCTCTAATGTCACAACTGCACGGTCACTAGGATCGGGATGTATTGCACAAAGCCCCGAGGCCCTGTTCATGTTCCTTCTATGTATAGCTAATGGGCAGTCTTCTCTCCCGTAACATGAGGGATTGTGTAATAATTAGCTCACCAGCTCCAACTGAATTACTGCAGGATTACAGAGCTGTGCACGGCAATAATGGTCCTGACACAGCAGAGCAGGGGAGGAACAAATGTACTGAGAGAGAGGGGGAGAGAATGGGGGGAGAGAGAAAGTGAGGGGGGAGTGGGAGAGAGACTGATAGTGGGAGAGAAAGCGAGAAGGAATGGGAGACAGACAGACTCATGGTGGGAGACAAAGTGGGAGAAGAGTGGGAGTAAGGGAGGAGGGGAGGGAGAGAGTGGCCGAGGGAAATGAAATAGAGGATACAGACATAAAATAGGGATAGAGAGAGATAAAGTGGGAGAGTGACAGAGAAAGTGGAAGAGAAGGAGGAAAGAGAGAGGGAGAGTGGGAGAGAGAGGGGGAGTGGGAGAGAGTCACAATGGGAGTAGGAGAGAGAGGGAGGGTGGGAGAGAGAGGGGAGTGGGAGAGAGGCACAATGGGAGTAGGAGAGAGGGAGAGTGGGAGAGAGAGAGTGAGAGTGGGAGAGAGGCACAATGGGAGTAGGAGAGAGAGGGAGAGTGGCACAATGAGAGTAGGAGAGAGAGGGGGAGTGGGAGAGAGGCACAATGGGAGTAGGAGAGAGGGAGAGTGGGAGAGAGAGAGTGAGAGTGGGAGAGAGGCACAATGGGAGTTGGAGAGAGAGGGAGAGTAGGAGAGAGGCGCAATGGGAGTAGGAGAGGGAGGGAGAGAGGGAGAGAGAGGGAGAGTGGGAGAGAGGCACAATGGGAGTAGGAGGGAGAGTGGGAGAGAGAGAGTGAGAGTGGAAGAGAGGCACAATGGGAGTAGGAGAGAGAGGGAGAGTAGGAGAGAGGCACAATGGGAGTAGGAGAGGGAGGGAGAGAGAGGGAGAGTGGGAGAGAGGCACAATGGGAGTAGGAGAGAGAGGGAGAGTGAGGGAGAGTTGGAGAGAGGCACAATGGGAGTAGGAGACAGAGGGGGAGTGGGAGAGAGGCACAATGGGAGTAGGAGAGGGAGGGAGAGAGAGGGAGAGTGGGAGAGAGGCACAATGGGAGTAGGAGAGAGAGGGGGAGTGGGAGAGAGGCACAATGGGAGTAGGAGAGAGAGGGAGAGTAGGAGAGAGGCACAATGGGAGTAGGAGAGAAAGAGTTGAAAAGGGAGAAAGAAAGTAGAAAAACTAGAGCATAAGAGAGAGAGACAAAGCAGGAGACAGAGAGTGAGGTGAGAGTGGGAGATGGAGAGAAAGTGAGAGTGAGAGGAAAAGTAAGGGTGGTGTTAAAGAAAGACAGTAAGGGAGGGAGAGAGGGTGGGTGGGTGGGAGAAAGTAAGAAAAAGAGAGAAGGAGTGGGATTGAGTGGGAGAGAGAGAAAAGAGGATGAGAAAGAGGGAGGCAGGACAGGAGAAAGAGATATACTGAGTGTTAGAGATAAAGTGGAAGGATGAGAGAGATAAAAGACAAAGTAGGGGAAAGAGAAGAGAGAACGTGAGAAGGAAGAGAAAAGCAAGAGTGGGAGAGAGCAGAGAGAGGGAGAAAAAAGCACGAGTGGGAGAAGAGAGTGTTGAAGAGAGAGGAAGAAGGAGAGAGAGCATGAGATAAAGGGAGTGAGTGAATGGAAGTCAGACAGATAGTATGAGAGACGGAATGGAGAGAGAAGAAGCAAGAACACTCAGGACATAGTGTATGAACCGTTTCAGGATGACCTTGTGACTTGCTCTGTGCAGGATTGTGCAGCAACAAGGAGTGAGGGCCTCGGTATTGTAATCCATTCATTTTACACACATTTTTCACACAGAGCTTTTGTCGATTCTTTCTTTATTCAAATTTCAACAAAGTAATTCAAGTAGATCTGCGATCTGGTACTGACGCCTTTTATTTCAATACATAGTACCAGGGGAGGGCGGGGAACTTGTGTCCTGGGGGACAAATACAATCTACTGGCCCATTTCTTCAGTCGCTCCAGCCCACCGTCCCAGCCCATCCCCTTAGGTACTTCTAATATTGGCAAACAAGACCACATAGCTTATAGCTGAAATGCGGCTATTCTAGTGATACTATAAAGCTTATAATTTAAGTACGGAGACATGATTGATACCATAGGTATTAAAAGGGAAATGGGTTATGCTGTTAGTGTAGCTCTATTAGGATTTTAGCTGTGTAGTATAATTTGTGTAGTTCCATTTCAACTGTAAGCTCTGTGGTATCACTAGTGTTGCTCCATTTCAATTGTAAGCTCTGTGGTATCACTAGTGTTGCTCCATTTCAATTGTAAGCTCTGTGGTATCACTAGTGTTGCTCCATTTCAATTGTAAGCTCTGTGGTATCACTAGTGTAGTTCCATTTCAATTGTAAGCTCTGTGGTATCACTAGTGTTGCTCCATTTCAATTGTAAGCTCTGTGGTATCACTAGTGTTGCTCCATTTCAATTGTAAGCTCTGTGGTATCACTAGTGTTGCTCCATTTCAATTGTAAGCTCTGTGGTATCACTATTGTAGTTCCATTTCAATTGTAAGCTCTGTGGTATCACTAGTGTTGCTCCATTTCAATTGTAAGCTCTGTGGTATCACTAGTGTTGCTCCATTTCAGTTGTAAGCTCTGTGGTATCACTAGTGTTGCTCCATTTCAATTGTAAGCTCTGTGGTATCACTAGTGTTGCTCCATTTCAGTTGTAAGCTCTGTGGTATCACTAGTGTTGCTCCATTTCAATTGTAAGCTCTGTGGTATCACTAGTGTTGCTCCATTTCAATTGTAAGCTCTGTGGTATCACTAGTGTAGCTCCATTTCAATTGTAAGCTCTGTGGTATCACTAGTGTAGCTCCATTTCAATTGTAAGCTCTGTGGTATCACTAGTGTAGATCCATTTCAATTGTAAGCTCTGTGGTATCACTAATGTAGTTCCATTTCAATTGTAAGGTCTGTGGTATCACTAGTGTAGTTCCATTTCAATTGTAAGCTCTGTGGTATCACTAGTGTAACTCCATTTCAGTTATAAGCTCTGTGGTATCACTAGTGTAGCTCCATTTCAATTGTAAGCTCTGTGGTATCACTATTGTAGCTCCATTTCAATTGTAAGCTCTGTGGTATCACTAGTATAGTTCCATTTCAATTGTAAGCTCTGTGGTATCACTATTGTAGCTCCATTTCAATTGTAAGCTCTGTGGTATCACTAGTGTAGTTCCATTTCAGTTGTAAGCTCTGTGGTATTATTAGTGTAGTTCCATTTCAATTGTAAGCTCTGTGGTATCACTAGTATAGCTCCATTTCAATTGTAAGCTCTGTGGTATCACTAGTGTAGATCCATTTCAATTGTAAGCTCTGTGGTATCACTAGTGTAACTCCATTTCAATTGTAAGCTCTGTGGTATCACTAGTGTAGATCCATTTACAGCAGCAGTTTGGAGACTGAGTGAGGCAGTGGCCCGATGGCCCAGACATGTGATCAGCCCAGGGGGCAATTGCCCCTCTGCCCCCCAGGCCAGCCCTCCCCTGCATAGTTCCACGACCCCCATGGTATTGACTGCTGTTATTTTGTTTGACTCGTAAGCCACTGTAATTTGTAATCCAATTTTATATTATTTTTATGCTTTAGGGTCTGCAATGAGCAACACGGGTTTATGCATCCCTCTGAGGATTGTTCAGCAGCCCCAATATGTCTCCAAGTGCAGGATAATCAGAAAAAAGATGATTCATAGCAAAAAAAAAGAGAGAAAAATAATAGGAGCAATTCTGTGACAAAGCAATGTCACCACAGGGACCAAATAAATCATTTTATTGGTTTATCTGAAGTTTTTAATCCCTTGAATTCTAGAGACAGAACTCCTGGATCTCAGTAGTAAAAAGGGATCCCAGGCTGTCTTGTGTTCTCCTGTGATCCCTTACTTGTTAAAGGGAGAGCGCTGTCAGTTAGTGAAATTTTAAGTACCCTGCGGCCCCCAGCAGAACTGTAAAAGGCAGCCCCCAAATACAGCTTAAAATTTAGGATCATTGTAAGGGTTATTTGAAGCTTTCCTATTCTTCCCTTCCTATTTGTGGAAAAGAAGCATTATTATATGTTTTGCACCTAGAACAACTTCACTCTTTCCTGACCATCCGACCACAGGATTAAATCACTTACTTCCTGAAAAAACGGGACTGTTGGTACTCCAAGTGAAGACCACCTGAAAAAGGAGACCCGCCACATATATCCAAGCATTCCAATGCCCCTGATGAAGGGTTCTTCCTGGAACTCCTGTGGTGCTGAGGTAGCACAGACACCCCACACTGAATGGTTCTCAGTAGTAAGGAGGAATCCCAGGCTGTCTCTGGTCATCTTGTAATCCCTTTCTCATGTATATGTGCACATGGACAGGAGAGCATTGCCAATGGAGTTTTAAAATCCCATGTAGCTCCCAGTGGAATTTTAAATGGAGGCCCCCAAATATAGGTTATCATTTGGGATCATTTTAAGTTTCGTTGTAGTGTTCCTTTTCTTTCCATCCTATTTAAGGTAGCATAGGCCCCACACTAAGTAAAAGTATTTAATTGCATTATTAATTTGTTTATGTTCCTACTCTATACCAGAGTTCTCCATTCCTCATTGCAATTCTCTGACTGCAACACGTTATACAAGAAACACAAGTGAAGAGAGACAACTGGTACAGCTCTCTTCCCAGGCAGGAGAATCCAACTATGATCGACTGCCAGTCTGGGTCTCCTGGTCCTCAACTGGGAGCATTGTCACTTATAACAATGTAGAGAAAAGGTGCACCAACACGTCAAACATCCATTGAAAAATGCGGAAATTAAAGCAATTAAAATAAAAAGCAATAATTCTTTATTGACAAAATTATAAAAAAAAAACCTTAGTCCATGTTATAACAATAGGAGAGGCTTGCATGTGGGTGCCGATCGTATATCAGATGATGCTGGCCTTTGATCAACGCATTTCACAAAATGCATTGATCATGAGTAAGCATTGTATAAGTGAAACACGTTGATTTAAGGCAGTGGTATCTGACACGCAATCGTTACCCACTTGCAAGCCTCTCCTATTGTTCTAACATGGACTAAGTTACTTTTAAGTGTTTTTTTATATTTTTGTAAGTAAAGAATTATTGCTTTTATTTCCACATTGTCCAATGGATGTTTGACGTGGTCGTGCACCTTTTCTCTACATTGTTGCAAGCTTTATAGGGGTTGGTAGGGAAACCCCAGGTTTCACACATGTTTCTGTTACGAACATTCGAGGATACAAGTGGGATATTAATGACTTATGTTAAAGTGTTAGTAAAGTGTTAGTAATGTCCACAAAAAGCTGATCTAAATGCAAAAAAACGTATCTCTCAGACCGCTATGGTTTAAGAGATACAGACATTTAAATTTTGATCTCTCCTACTGACAGCTGTAATGCTGTCAGAAGGAGATCCGTGTCGGTCGACACTTTAAGAAACTTTAATATTGTCGAAATTAAAAATATAAATTCACTGATGTATACGCAGTCTCTCAAATATGTATACTTCGAGAGATATAAGCTGCTAAAGTTCCTCCCTCCCCTTTCACTGTTGACAGCAAGAGATTTGGGTCATGCGACCCGACAGCGGCTCTTCAGCGGAGCCAAAATAGCTCTATCTAAAAAGAAATATTTCAGTGTAACGATCTACTAAGTGTGCCTGGTTTGAAAGCACACTTTGCAGTCCATTCAAGTGATATATGTCTTTTTTAGATAGCACTACTTCGGCTCCGCTGAAGAGCCGCCAGCTGGTCCTGGGACCGGGATCTCATGCTGTCAGCTAGAGGCTGACATCTATGAAAGAGGAGGGAGGAGGAACTTTAACAGCATATATCTCTCAAACGCATACATCATTGAATTTATATTTTTAATGTCTACAATATTAAAATTTCTTAATAACAGGCATTACCATCCCTTTAAGCAGGGCTCAAAATTTCCACTCGCCACTAGCCAATGGAGAGTGAAAATTTAGCCCTGACGAGTAGAAATTCAGCCCTGGTGCTATGGCTTGCAGTGGTGAGTAACTTTTCAGGTCTGGCTAGTAGCAAAGGGCTTCATATTTTAAGCCCTGATTTAAGGGTTGAGATTTGCTGCGTCTCTGTGGAGAATGTTTAACACTATATGCCTGTGTACGGTTTGAGCCGGTGGAATTCTATGTTTTATTTTAGCGCTGTCACTTACAACAACGGTCTGTTTAGATGATGCTCAGATCAGACATGCAAATATGGGTCAACCCTTTGTGTGCCAGAGGGATGCGCAGCACATTGCAGAGCAAAGCACTGCATATTGCTCTGTCAAGCAAATAGTTAAAAAAGCAACAAAGTTTCATAAGCCCCAAACAAAGTGTTTCTAGTGCTATTCCTGATGAATTAAACAAGGGTACTCCCACTGTTGAGAGATTTTTCATGTAAAATTTTTTTTTTTTAAATGAAACTGCAATTTTCTATTCTGATCACCAGATGGCACTATTCCTTTCAATTATTATGAACAGCTGTAGTCTATGAGTTACGTTTTCCCCCTGACTGTATTATAAACATGCTTTTTGGATACTAGTTGGAGCTGTTGATAACAGTTTGACTAAACAATGTTAAAGGGGATGTATCACCATAATAAAAGTTTCTTTTAATCTGTTTGCCTGAGCTCTACCAGCAATGCTGTGTTTTTATTTTTAAAGGCTATAGAAATCGAGTTTTAAAGCTTACATTTTCCCCTGTGACCTCTTCTCCTCACTCTGATCGACAATAAGCTTGCTGAATACAGCAGAAACCCTCCTCAGGGCTGGTCTGACTCCCTCAGGGCCGCCCAACTAATTTACATCTATGACACGCACTGCTTTCTGTCTGTAAGCTGGAACACTCTGATTGGCAGAGACCGATATCTAACCAATGAGACCGCTCCAGCTTACAGCCAGAAATGCTCTGTCATTGGAGGAGACTGGGTAGAGGGAGGGGAGCAGAGGTAGCGTGACGGACTGCGGAACAGAGCAGGTAATCACAGTATATGTGGAAGTAGGTGAAGGCAGAGTTTACAACTGAAATTTCAACCAAATAATGCTTAAAGGGATAGTAATACTTAAAATGTAAAAAAAAATATGTTGTACAGTTTATCCCCCTGAGTAAAACAAGGGTACTCCCACTGCTGAAAGGTGTTTCATTCAAAAGTTATTAATTTTCAAAGTTGATTTTTTTTAGGTGCAATATCACAGTGGCCTGAAATTGTACAGTGGCGCTGTTACTACACCATCCTATGGAGATTTATGGTCAACTGACCAGAGCTGTCCATAGGATCGTGTAGCAACAGCGCCACTGTACAATTTCAGGCCACTGTGATATTGCACCTAAAAAATTAAACTTTGAAAATTAATAACTTTTGAATGAAACACCTTTCAGCAGTGGGAGTACCTTTGTTTTACTCAGGGGGATAAACTCTACAACATATTTTTTTTTACATTTTAAGTATTACTATCCCTTTAAAGGAGCAATAAACTTTAATTTATGAAAACACATATTTTATAGAGCTTTTCCTGCTGAATACAACAAGGTCACTCCCATCGCTGTCAGACGTTTTATTCAAAATGTATAGCAGTTTAACCCGTTAAGGACCCATGACGATCCAGGACCCTCATGGCTTAAAAGATTAGCAGCATGCCTCCGTGCACACTGCTATCATTAATTCCAGGCTGAGACTGAGCGCTCCGAGACCCGGGCGTTCAGTATCAGCCCTTCTTGCTTGTACCAGTTCATGTGATCGCCGTAGCAGCGATCACATGTACCGGCATAGTGAGAGACAGAGGCAGCACGCCATCTTGCCATAGTGACGTCCGTGTGCCTGCGCTGTCAGCTCCAAAAGGGACTGACAGCGCAGGCGCACGGATGTCATTATGGCAAGATGTCCGTGCTTCCTGCTACTGTCCGCCTCCGAAAAACTGGAAAATCTTTGAAACCAGGTAATATTTCTGGCGACTAGCGCTACTAAGCAGCTAGTCGCCAGATGAAGACTTAATTAATGTAAAGTTATTGCGGGGTGGTAGTTCCCCTTTAAACCTTTATGGTTTGAGAGATAGAACGTTTTAAAGTTCCCCCTCCCTCCCCTTTCCCTGATATCAGCGCTCTAGCTGACTGCAGGGGATCGTCAGGCGGCTCTTCAGCAGAGCCGAATTACTGAAATCTAAAAAGAACTACTTCTTTGAAACGGTCTACAAAGAGTACCTGGTTTGCAAGGACGCTTTGTAGACTGTTCCAATGAAGTAGTTCTTTTTAGATTTCGGTATCTCGGCTCTGCTGAAGAGCCGCTTCGTGTCAGCCGACTCAAATCTCCTGCTGTCAGCTTTACAGCTGACGTCAGGGAAAGGGGAGGGAGGGGGGGAACTTTAAAATTTTCTATCTCTCAAACCATAAAGGTTTGAGAGACAGGACTTGCACTGATCATTTTTGCATTACCTACAATATTATTCTCCTTTTAAGACATAACTGTCCCTTTAACCCTTTAACTGTTTGAGTGCCAGAGAGGTAAGCAAAGCATTGCTTTGCAATGCATTGTTTACCCCTCTGGCATTCAGATGTTTAAGGACCAGAGAAATTCACAGTCCATTGGTTCGGATTGTGAAGCAATACGATGCACACCCCTCTGGTCTTTAAATGGTTACATGCATTCGACCTACTTCAGGTATACAGGACTGAATGAAGAGGTTATCTCTTGAACAAAAGGCACGTAAGGCAAAATTCACAGGGGGCATTAGGATTTCTGGCCATATTACATAAATGTGAGGGTGCAAGGTTAAAGGAACAGTAACACTTAATATGTAAAAAATACATATTCTAGGGTTTATCCCCATGATTAAAACAAGATAATTCCCACTGCTGAGAGATGCTTTATTCAAAATTGAATTTTTTTAGATGCAGTATCTCAATGGCCTGAAATTGTACAGTGGCGCTGTTGCTACACCATCCTACGAACAGCACTGGCCAGCTGAATAAATCTCCATAGAATGGTGTAGCAACAGCACCACTGTACAATTTCAGGCCACTGTGATACTGAATGTAAAAATATTCTAATTTTATCTGTAATAACTTTTGAATAAAACACCTTTCAGCTCTGGGGGACAAAAATTACAATATATATTTTTTTGCATATTAAGTATCCCTATTCCTTTAATATAATGAGGTTAGTTGTCCTTTGAAGATATAGTAATGTGTCGCAATAAAAGCAGCTACAATTAATCTTCATAGTATTTGGGCCATGGAGAGTGTTATTTCAATACTGTCAGAGTTGTAGTTCAAGAGTAATTGAATGATAAAGTATCCCCCTCCCACCCCTTTTACTCATGTAACACTGCTCACCTCAGAGCAGCAAGACTGTCCGGACTGATCGCAGAAATGGACAATCTTCAGTGATCATAAGGAAAAACCTAAAACCTGTCAAGGGGGGCAGGGTTTTCCTTATGATCACAGTAAGAAGATTATCCCTTGCTGTGATCTGTCCGGTCTAGAGACCAGATTCCACATCTGGTAGGTAAAAGGGGCGGGAGGGGGGATACTTTATCATTCAATTACTCTTGAACTACAACTCTGACAGTATTGAAATAACACTCGCCACGGCTCAAATACTATGAAGATTAACTGGAGCTGCTGTATTTGCGAAACATTACTATTCTTTTAACTAGAGATGTCCGTCTCTGATCCATCCAGTCCCCATGTCCTGTTCTCCACCAAGGTGCTGAGCATTAATTAGGAGACTTTGTACAGACGTCTCCCTGGGATGAAGGCCAGGAAGGAGGTTGGAGGATTAAGAACACTCAACATCCTGAAACTCAGGAATAATCTTACCTCTTAAACTGTCTAATTTATCTGAAACTTAATGCATTTTCTTGTTTTGGTGCCTATGAGGATTTAACCTCTTCTCTGCTGCACAGAGATTTTAATTATCATGTATCACTGTACGTGCAGTCAGACGGTAGAGACTGGGGTGAGCCTTCTGGCCATAGGGTTGCCACCTTTTCTTCAAAAAAATACCGGCCATGTCATTCCCTCCATAGACTTAACATTGGACAGAAGACAATTTTTTTACCGGCCTGCTGGTAAAATACCGGCTGGGTGGCAACCCTATCTGGCCAGTGAAGTGGGAGATCAGCTGATAATAAGATGAACCGAAGCATTTAACCCCTTGATTGCCAGAAACTAGGGTGACCCCATGTTGGGGTGACCAGACCTCACCTTTAACTGGGGACAGATATGAAAAATACATACTACAGAGCTGCTTTGATTTCATTGCAGTCCTGAAATATGTCTATTTCCTACGGAGGCGTAACTAGAAGCCACGGGGCCCTGGTGCAAGAATTGCCATGGGCCCCTCCCACCGACCAAATTAGCCCCCCTCATCCACATTGGCCACCTCCACATTGCCCCTTCCACACTGCCCCTTTCACAATGCCCTTCATTCTCCACATTGCCCCTTCATCTCCACACTGCCCCTCATTCTCCACAATACCCCTTCCACAATACCCCTCATTCTCCACAATGCCCCCATCACAATGCCCCTCAATCTCCATAATGCCCCTTCCACAATACCCCTCATTCTCCACAATGCCCCCATCACAATGCCCCTCAATCTCCATAATGCCCCTTCCACAATACCCCTCATTCTCCACAATGCCCCCATCACAATGCCCCTCAATCTCCATAATGCCCCTTCCACAATGCCCCTCATTCTCCACAATGCCTCTTCCACAATACCCCTCATTCTCCACATTACTCCTTCCACTATGCCCCTACTGACCGCCCCCCTCCTCCTACCTGGAGTCCCTGGTGGTCTAGCGGTGTGAGATGACAGATCTGTGCCTCATTCGGCACAGACCTCTGTCTGGAACTCAAGCTCCCGCGCGGTTCTTAGTAATGCAGAGCGCTGGGAGATTATGTCATCTCCTAGCGCTCTGCATTACTAGAGCGCCGGCTGCCGGGAGATCAGCTGTGCTGCGGGCGCGTGGCGAGGGGGTCGCAGGGGGCGGCCGGGCCCCTAAGAGTGACGGGCCCGTTTGCAGGTGCGACCCTTGCGACCCCTATTGTTACGCCACTGATTTCCTATGTGTCTCCGGTTAAAGGTGAGGTCTGGTCAGCCTACCACATGTCCCTGATTGCCCGTGTATTTTAGAACCTAACAACTCCTCTGCTTGAAAAAAACTGCCTCATGCATGCAAGTGCTGGCAATTTTCTCATCCCGTGTCATATAGCGATGTAGACTCAGGATAGTGTTACCGATCTGATTGATGATTTCTCTACATTTTTTTCCCACTCCAATTGGGTAGTTGGCAGGCTATTGAGGCCTTTGTGGCATGCTGGGTAATTAACAGTGTGTGTAGGTTTATGGTTAAATCGCAGTTCACATGATTATTATGAGAAGTGACGGCCCTTATCATTTCACTTCATGTCACGCCTCGCTGAACCCTGTGCGGGCTGTGGCCACGATCCCAAAGCTTTGCAAGCATTTACAGGGTAAAAAAACACACCTGAAATGGAAATCGGATCAAATACCTTTAACTATTTAAATGCTGGGGCTTGTGCAACACAAATCTGACTGCCAAGGGGAAATATGTATGAAGTTAAAAGCGGGCAGACCACACTGCACTATAGGGAACAAATTACATTCCCACTGATTTATGGAACAGATGGGGCGTGCACCACGATGCTTCGCAATGCTAGCACACTCGTCCGGTATTTAAAGAGTTAAATGGGCTTTAACCCCTTGAATGCTAGAGGTATAATATAACAAATATATTTTATAATGTTGCAAAAGACATCCGTCCTTGTCAGCCTTTGCTGCTCATACCTCCCAAGTGTCCTTGTTTAGGAGGGACAGTTCCTCTTTGACGCCCAAACCCCTCTGTCCCTCTTTCCCACCCCAGTGTCCATGTGTTTAGGAGATCAGACTGTGTGGTGTGTATATAAGTGTATCACCCCGGTGTCCCTGTGTTTAGGAGATCAGACTGTATGGTGTGTATATAAGTGTATCACCCTGATGTCCCTGTGTTTAGGAGATCAGACTGTGTGGTGTGTATAGAAGTGTATCACCCTGGTGTCCCTGTGTTTAGGAGATCAGGCTATGTGGTGTGTGTATAATGTTTCACTCTGGTGCCCCTGTGTTTAGGAGATCAGACTGTGTGGTGTATCACCCTGGTGTCCCTTTATTTAGGAGATCAGACTGTGTGGTGTGTATATAAGTGCATCACCCTGGTGTCCCTGTGTTTAGGAGATCAGACTGTGTGGTGTATATATAAGTGTATCACCCTGGTGTCCCTGTGTTTAGGAGATCAGATTGTGCGGTGTGTATATAAGTGTATAATTACCCTGGTGTCCCTGTGTTTAGGAGATCAGACTGTGTGGTGTATATATAAGTGTATCACCCTGGTGTCCCTGTGTTTAGGAGATCAGACTGAGTGGTGTGTATATAAGTGTATCACCCTGGTGTCCCTGTGTTTAGGAGATCAGACTGTGTGGTGTGTATATAAGTGTATCACCCTGATGTCCCTGTGTTTAGGAGATCAGACTGTGTGGTGTGTATAAAAGTATATCACCCCGGTGTCCCTGTGTTTAGGAGATCAGACTGTGTGGTGTGTATATAAGTGTATCACCCCGGTGTCCCTGTGTTTAGGAGATCAGACTGTGTGGTGTGTGTATAATGTTTCACTCTGGTGCCCCTGTGTTTAGGAGATCAGACTGTGTGGTGTATCACCCTGGTGTCCCTTTGTTTAGGAGATCAGACTGTGTGGTGTGCATATAAGTGCATCACCCTGGTGTCCCTGTGTTTAGGAGATCAGACTGCATGGTGTGTATATAAGTGTATCACCCTGGTGTCCCTGTGTTTAGGAGATCAGGTTGTGCGGTGTGTATATAAGTGTATAATTACCCTGGTGTCCCTGTGTTTAGGAGATCAGACTGTGTGGTGTGTATATAAGTGTATCACCCTGGTGTCCCTGTGTTTAGGAGATCAGACTGAGTGGTGTGTATATAAGTGTATCACCCTGGTGTCCCTGTGTTTAGGAGATCAGACTGTGTGGTGTGTATATAAGTGTATCACCCTGATGTCCCTGTGTTTAGGAGATCAGACTGTGTGGTGTGTATAAAAGTATATCACCCCGGTGTCCCTGTGTTTAGGAGATCAGACTGTGTGGTGTGTATATAAGTGTATCACCCCGGTGTCCCTGTGTTTAGGAGATCAGACTGTGTGGTGTGTGTATAATGTTTCACTCTGGTGCCCCTGTGTTTAGGAGATCAGACTGTGTGGTGTATCACCCTGGTGTCCCTTTGTTTAGGAGATCAGACTTTGTGGTGTGCATATAAGTGCATCACCCTGGTGTCCCTGTGTTTAGGAGATCAGACTGCATGGTGTGTATATAAGTGTATCACCCTGGTGTCCCTGTGTTTAGGAGATCAGGTTGTGCGGTGTGTATATAAGTGTATAATTACCCTGGTGTCCCTGTGTTTAGGAGATCAGACTGTGTGGTGTGTATATAAGTGTATCACCCTGGTGTCCCTGTGTTTAGGAGATCAGACTGTGTGGTGTGTATATAAGTGTATCACCCTGGTGTCCCTGTGTTTAGGAGATCAGACTGTGTGGTGTGTATATAAGTGTATCCCCCTGGTGTCCCTGTGTTTAGGAGATCAGACTGTGTGGTGTGTATAGAAGTGTATCCCCCTGGTGTCCCTGTGTTTAGGAGATCAGACTGTGTGGTGTGTATATAAGTGTATCACCCTGGTGTCCCTGTGTTTAGGAGATCAGACTGTGTGGTGTGTGTATATAAGTGTATCACCCTGGTGTCCCTGTGTTTAGGAGATCAGACTGTATGGTGTGTATATAAGTGTATCACCCTGGTGTCCCTGTGTTTAGGAGATCAGACTGTGTGGTGTGTATAGAAGTGTATCACCCTGGTGTCCCTGTGTTTAGGAGATCAGACTATGCGGTGTGTGTATAGAAGTGTATCACCCTGGTGTCCCTGTGTTTAAGAGATCAGACTGTGCGGTGTGTGTATAGAAGTGTATCACCCTGGTGTCCCTGTGTTTAGGAGATCAGACTGTGTGGTGTGTATAGAAGTGTATCACCCTGGTGTCCCTGTGTTTAGGAGATCAGACTATGCGGTGTGTGTATAGAAGTGTATCACCCTGGTGTCCCTGTGTTTAGGAGATCAGACTGTGTGGTGTGTGTATATAAGTGTATCACCCTGGTGTCCCTGTGTTTAGGAGATCAGACTGTGTGGTGTGTATATAAGTGTATCACCCTGGTGTCCCTGTGTTTAGGAGATCAGACTGTGTGGTATGTATATAAGTGTATCACCCTGGTGTCCCTGTGTTTAGGAGATCAGACTGTGTGGTGTGTATAGAAGTGTATCACCCTGGTGTCCCTGTGTTTAGGAGATCAGACTGTGTGGTGTGTATATAAGTGTATCACCCTGGTGTCCCTGTGTTTAGGAGATCAGACTGTGTGGTGTGTATAGAAGTGTATCACACTAGTGTCCCTGTGTTTAGGAGATCAGACTGTGTAGTGTGTATAGAAGTGTATCACACTAGTGTCCCTGTGTTTAGGAGATCAGACTGTGTGGTGTGTGTATATAAGTGTATCACCCTGGTGTCCCTGTGTTTAGGAGATCAGACTGTGTGGTGTGTATATAAGTGTATCACCCTGGTGTCCCTGTGTTTAGGAGATCAGACTGTGTGGTGTGTATATAAGTGTATCACTCAGATGTCCCTGTGTTTAGGAGATCAGACTGTGTGGTGTGTATAGAAGTGTATCACCCTGGCATCCCTGTGTTTAGGAGATCAGACTGTGTGGTGTGTATAGAAGTGTATCACCCTGGTGTCCCTGTGGTGGTGTGTATAGAAGTGTATCACTCTGGTGTCCCTGTGTGTAGGAGATCAGACTGTGTGGTGTGTATAGAAGTGTATCACCCTGGTGTCCCTGTGTTTAGGAGATCAGACTGTGCGGTGTGTATAGAAGTGTATCACCCTGGTGTCCCTGTGTGTAGGAGATCAGACTGTGTGGTGTGTATATAAGTGTATCACCCTGCTGTCCCTGTGTTTAGGAGATCAGACTGTGTGGTGTGTATATAAGTGTATCACCCTGGTGTCCCTGTGTTTAGGAGATCAGACTGTGTGATGTGTATATAAGTGTATCACCCTGGTGTCCCTGTGTTTAGGAGATCAGACTGTGTGATGTGTATATAAGTGTATCACCCTGGTGTCCCTGTGTTTAGGAGATCAGACTGTGTGGTGTGTGTATATAAGTGTATCACCCTGGTGTCCCTGTGTTTAGGAGATCAGACTGTGTGGTGTGTATATAAGTGTATCACCCTGGTGTCCCTGTGTTTAGGAGATCAGACTGTGTGGTGTGTGTATATAAGTGTATCACCCTGGTGTCCCTGTGTTTAGGAGATCAGACTGTGTGGTGTGTATATAAGTGCATTACCCTGGTGTCCCTGTGTTTAGGAGATCAGACTGTGTGGTGTGTATAAAAGTGTATCACCCTGGTGTCCCTGTGTTTAGGAGATCAGACTGTGTGATGTGTATATAAGTGTATCACCCTGGTGTCCCTGTGTTTAGGAGATCAGACTGTGTGGTGTGTATATAAGTGTATCACCCTGGTGTCCCTGTGTTTAGGAGATCATACTGTGTGGTGTGTATATAAGTGTATCACCCTGGTGTCCCTGTGTTTAGGAGATCAGACTGTGTGATGTGTATATAAGTGTATCACCCTGATGTCCCTGTGTTTAGGAGATCAGACTGTGTGGTGTGTATAAAAGTATATCACCCCGGTGTCCCTGTGTTTAGGAGATCAGACTGTGTGGTGTGTATATAAGTGTATCACCCCGGTGTCCCTGTGTTTAGGAGATCAGACTGTGTGGTGTGTGTATAATGTTTCACTCTGGTGCCCCTGTGTTTAGGAGATCAGACTGTGTGGTGTATCACCCTGGTGTCCCTTTGTTTAGGAGATCAGACTGTGTGGTGTGCATATAAGTGCATCACCCTGGTGTCCCTGTGTTTAGGAGATCAGACTGCATGGTGTGTATATAAGTGTATCACCCTGGTGTCCCTGTGTTTAGGAGATCAGGTTGTGCGGTGTGTATATAAGTGTATAATTACCCTGGTGTCCCTGTGTTTAGGAGATCAGACTGTGTGGTGTGTATATAAGTGTATCACCCTGGTGTCCCTGTGTTTAGGAGATCAGACTGAGTGGTGTGTATATAAGTGTATCACCCTGGTGTCCCTGTGTTTAGGAGATCAGACTGTGTGGTGTGTATATAAGTGTATCACCCTGATGTCCCTGTGTTTAGGAGATCAGACTGTGTGGTGTGTATAAAAGTATATCACCCCGGTGTCCCTGTGTTTAGGAGATCAGACTGTGTGGTGTGTATATAAGTGTATCACCCCGGTGTCCCTGTGTTTAGGAGATCAGACTGTGTGGTGTGTGTATAATGTTTCACTCTGGTGCCCCTGTGTTTAGGAGATCAGACTGTGTGGTGTATCACCCTGGTGTCCCTTTGTTTAGGAGATCAGACTTTGTGGTGTGCATATAAGTGCATCACCCTGGTGTCCCTGTGTTTAGGAGATCAGACTGCATGGTGTGTATATAAGTGTATCACCCTGGTGTCCCTGTGTTTAGGAGATCAGGTTGTGCGGTGTGTATATAAGTGTATAATTACCCTGGTGTCCCTGTGTTTAGGAGATCAGACTGTGTGGTGTGTATATAAGTGTATCACCCTGGTGTCCCTGTGTTTAGGAGATCAGACTGTGTGGTGTGTATATAAGTGTATCACCCTGGTGTCCCTGTGTTTAGGAGATCAGACTGTGTGGTGTGTATATAAGTGTATCCCCCTGGTGTCCCTGTGTTTAGGAGATCAGACTGTGTGGTGTGTATAGAAGTGTATCCCCCTGGTGTCCCTGTGTTTAGGAGATCAGACTGTGTGGTGTGTATATAAGTGTATCACCCTGGTGTCCCTGTGTTTAGGAGATCAGACTGTGTGGTGTGTGTATATAAGTGTATCACCCTGGTGTCCCTGTGTTTAGGAGATCAGACTGTATGGTGTGTATATAAGTGTATCACCCTGGTGTCCCTGTGTTTAGGAGATCAGACTGTGTGGTGTGTATAGAAGTGTATCACCCTGGTGTCCCTGTGTTTAGGAGATCAGACTATGCGGTGTGTGTATAGAAGTGTATCACCCTGGTGTCCCTGTGTTTAAGAGATCAGACTGTGCGGTGTGTGTATAGAAGTGTATCACCCTGGTGTCCCTGTGTTTAGGAGATCAGACTGTGTGGTGTGTATAGAAGTGTATCACCCTGGTGTCCCTGTGTTTAGGAGATCAGACTATGCGGTGTGTGTATAGAAGTGTATCACCCTGGTGTCCCTGTGTTTAGGAGATCAGACTGTGTGGTGTGTGTATATAAGTGTATCACCCTGGTGTCCCTGTGTTTAGGAGATCAGACTGTGTGGTGTGTATATAAGTGTATCACCCTGGTGTCCCTGTGTTTAGGAGATCAGACTGTGTGGTATGTATATAAGTGTATCACCCTGGTGTCCCTGTGTTTAGGAGATCAGACTGTGTGGTGTGTATAGAAGTGTATCACCCTGGTGTCCCTGTGTTTAGGAGATCAGACTGTGTGGTGTGTATATAAGTGTATCACCCTGGTGTCCCTGTGTTTAGGAGATCAGACTGTGTGGTGTGTATAGAAGTGTATCACACTAGTGTCCCTGTGTTTAGGAGATCAGACTGTGTAGTGTGTATAGAAGTGTATCACACTAGTGTCCCTGTGTTTAGGAGATCAGACTGTGTGGTGTGTGTATATAAGTGTATCACCCTGGTGTCCCTGTGTTTAGGAGATCAGACTGTGTGGTGTGTATATAAGTGTATCACCCTGGTGTCCCTGTGTTTAGGAGATCAGACTGTGTGGTGTGTATATAAGTGTATCACTCAGATGTCCCTGTGTTTAGGAGATCAGACTGTGTGGTGTGTATAGAAGTGTATCACCCTGGCATCCCTGTGTTTAGGAGATCAGACTGTGTGGTGTGTATAGAAGTGTATCACCCTGGTGTCCCTGTGGTGGTGTGTATAGAAGTGTATCACTCTGGTGTCCCTGTGTGTAGGAGATCAGACTGTGTGGTGTGTATAGAAGTGTATCACCCTGGTGTCCCTGTGTTTAGGAGATCAGACTGTGCGGTGTGTATAGAAGTGTATCACCCTGGTGTCCCTGTGTGTAGGAGATCAGACTGTGTGGTGTGTATATAAGTGTATCACCCTGCTGTCCCTGTGTTTAGGAGATCAGACTGTGTGGTGTGTATATAAGTGTATCACCCTGGTGTCCCTGTGTTTAGGAGATCAGACTGTGTGATGTGTATATAAGTGTATCACCCTGGTGTCCCTGTGTTTAGGAGATCAGACTGTGTGATGTGTATATAAGTGTATCACCCTGGTGTCCCTGTGTTTAGGAGATCAGACTGTGTGGTGTGTGTATATAAGTGTATCACCCTGGTGTCCCTGTGTTTAGGAGATCAGACTGTGTGGTGTGTATATAAGTGTATCACCCTGGTGTCCCTGTGTTTAGGAGATCAGACTGTGTGGTGTGTGTATATAAGTGTATCACCCTGGTGTCCCTGTGTTTAGGAGATCAGACTGTGTGGTGTGTATATAAGTGCATTACCCTGGTGTCCCTGTGTTTAGGAGATCAGACTGTGTGGTGTGTATAAAAGTGTATCACCCTGGTGTCCCTGTGTTTAGGAGATCAGACTGTGTGATGTGTATATAAGTGTATCACCCTGGTGTCCCTGTGTTTAGGAGATCAGACTGTGTGGTGTGTATATAAGTGTATCACCCTGGTGTCCCTGTGTTTAGGAGATCAGACTGTGTGGTGTGTATATAGGTGTATCACCCTGGTGTCCCTGTGTTTAGGAGATCAGACTGTGTGGTGTGTATATAAGTGTATCACCCTGGTGTCCCTGTGTTTAGGATATCAGACTGTGTGATGTGTATATAAGTGTATCACCCTGGTGTCCCTGTGTTTAGGAGATCAGGCTGTGTGGTGTGTATATAAGTGTATCACCCTGGTGTCCCTGTGTTTAGGAGATCAGACTGTGTGGTGTGTATATAAGTGTATCACCCTGGTGTCCCTGTGTTTAGGAGATCAGACTGTGTGGTGTGTATATAAGTGTATCCCCCTGGTGTCCCTGTGTTTAGGAGATCAGACTGTGTGGTGTGTATAGAAGTGTATCCCCCTGGTGTCCCTGTGTTTAGGAGATCAGACTGTGTGGTGTGTATATAAGTGTATCACCCTGGTGTCCCTGTGTTTAGGAGATCAGACTGTGTGGTGTGTGTATATAAGTGTATCACCCTGGTGTCCCTGTGTTTAGGAGATCAGACTGTATGGTGTGTATATAAGTGTATCACCCTGGTGTCCCTGTGTTTAGGAGATCAGACTGTGTGGTGTGTATAGAAGTGTATCACCCTGGTGTCCCTGTGTTTAGGAGATCAGACTATGCGGTGTGTGTATAGAAGTGTATCACCCTGGTGTCCCTGTGTTTAAGAGATCAGACTGTGCGGTGTGTGTATAGAAGTGTATCACCCTGGTGTCCCTGTGTTTAGGAGATCAGACTGTGTGGTGTGTATAGAAGTGTATCACCCTGGTGTCCCTGTGTTTAGGAGATCAGACTATGCGGTGTGTGTATAGAAGTGTATCACCCTGGTGTCCCTGTGTTTAGGAGATCAGACTGTGTGGTATGTGTATATAAGTGTATCACCCTGGTGTCCCTGTGTTTAGGAGATCAGACTGTGTGGTGTGTATATAAGTGTATCACCCTGGTGTCCCTGTGTTTAGGAGATCAGACTGTGTGGTATGTATATAAGTGTATCACCCTGGTGTCCCTGTGTTTAGGAGATCAGACTGTGTGGTGTGTATAGAAGTGTATCACCCTGGTGTCCCTGTGTTTAGGAGATCAGACTGTGTGGTGTGTATATAAGTGTATCACCCTGGTGTCCCTGTGTTTAGGAGATCAGACTGTGTGGTGTGTATAGAAGTGTATCACACTAGTGTCCCTGTTATTTAGGAGATCAGACTGTGTAGTGTGTATAGAAGTGTATCACACTAGTGTCCCTGTGTTTAGGAGATCAGACTGTGTGGTGTGTGTATATAAGTGTATCACCCTGGTGTCCCTGTGTTTAGGAGATCAGACTGTGTGGTGTGTATATAAGTGTATCACCCTGGTGTCCCTGTGTTTAGGAGATCAGACTGTGTGGTGTGTATATAAGTGTATCACTCAGATGTCCCTGTGTTTAGGAGATCAGACTGTGTGGTGTGTATAGAAGTGTATCACCCTGGCATCCCTGTGTTTAGGAGATCAGACTGTGTGGTGTGTATAGAAGTGTATCACCCTGGTGTCCCTGTGGTGGTGTGTATAGAAGTGTATCACTCTGGTGTCCCTGTGTGTAGGAGATCAGACTGTGTGGTGTGTATAGAAGTGTATCACCCTGGTGTCCCTGTGTTTAGGAGATCAGACTGTGCGGTGTGTATAGAAGTGTATCACCCTGGTGTCCCTGTGTGTAGGAGATCAGACTGTGTGGTGTGTATATAAGTGTATCACCCTGCTGTCCCTGTGTTTAGGAGATCAGACTATGTGATGTGTATATAAGTGTATCACCCTGGTGTCCCTGTGTTTAGGAGATCAGACTGTGTGATGTGTATATAAGTGTATCACCCTGGTGTCCCTGTGTTTAGGAGATCAGACTGTGTGATGTGTATATAAGTGTATCACCCTGGTGTCCCTGTGTTTAGGAGATCAGACTGTGTGGTGTGTGTATATAAGTGTATCACCCTGGTGTCCCTGTGTTTAGGAGATCAGACTGTGTGGTGTGTATATAAGTGTATCACCCTGGTGTCCCTGTGTTTAGGAGATCAGACTGTGTGGTGTGTGTATATAAGTGTATCACCCTGGTGTCCCTGTGTTTAGGAGATCAGACTGTGTGGTGTGTATATAAGTGCATTACCCTGGTGTCCCTGTGTTTAGGAGATCAGACTGTGTGGTGTGTATAAAAGTGTATCACCCTGGTGTCCCTGTGTTTAGGAGATCAGACTGTGTGATGTGTATATAAGTGTATCACCCTGGTGTCCCTGTGTTTAGGAGATCAGACTGTGTGGTGTGTATATAAGTGTATCACCCTGGTGTCCCTGTGTTTAGGAGATCATACTGTGTGGTGTGTATATAAGTGTATCACCCTGGTGTCCCTGTGTTTAGGAGATCAGACTGTGTGATGTGTATATAAGTGTATCACCCTGGTGTCCCTGTGTTTAGGAGATCAGACTGTGTGGTGTGTATATAAGTATATCACCCTGGTGTCCCTGTGTTTAGGAGATCAGACTGTGTGGTGTGTATATAGGTGTATCACCCTAGTGTCCCTATGTTTAGGAGATCAGACTGTGTGGTGTGTATAGAAGTGTATCACCCTGGTGTCCCTGTGTTTAGGAGATCAGACTGTGTGGTGTGTGTATAGAAGTGTATCACCCCGGTGTCCCTGTGTTTAGGAGATCAGACTGTGTGGTGTGTATATAAGTGTATCACCCTGGTGTCCCTGTGTTTAGGAGATCAGACTGTGTGGTGTGTATATAAGTGTATCACCCTGTTGTCCCTGTGTTTAGGAGATCAGACTGTGTGGTGTGTATATAAGTGTATCACCCTGGTGTCCCTGTGTTTAGGAGATCAGACTGTGTGGTGTGTATAGAAGTGTATCACCCTGGTGTCCCTGTGTTTAGGAGATCAGACTGTGTGGTGTGTATAGAAGTGTATCACCCTGGTGTCCCTGTGTTTAGGAGATTAGACTGTGTGGTGTGTATATAACTGTATCATCACCCTGGTGTCCCTGTGTTTAGGAGATCAGACTGTGTGGTGTGTATATAAGTGTATCACCCTGGTGTCCCTGTGTTTAGGAGATCAGACTGTGTGATGTGTATAGAAGTGTATCACATTGCTTCACAGCAATAAAACTCACATTAATGTTTAGTTAAAGGGACAGTGATGTCTCCTAAAAAATATTCTTGTTTTCTAGAGGTTAAAAAAATAAATTATATGGCACAAATCCTATCTCTCTAACCTTTATGGTTTGAGAAAGATTCGCATTGAACGTTTCCCCTGTAAAGCTGAGAGCAGGAGATATGAGTCGTGCGACTTGAGGAGGCTCTTCAGCAGAGCCAAAATCCCGTTATTTAAAAAGAACTACTTCATTGGAAAGGTCTACAAAGTGTGCTTGCAAACCAGATGCTGACGTCAGGAGAAGGGGAGGGAGGGGGGAACTTTACATTTGAATATCATAGGATTTATGCCACATAATTTATTTTATTAACCTCTACACAACAAGAATATTTTATGGGACATTACTGTCCCTTTAAACTTCAGTAAACGTGTTTATACATTAATCTGTGTAAATGAAATATTTGGTCTTGTTCTAAATCATTTATTTAGTGAAATATAGAGATGTCAATGGGTTACGAAGTAACATTCTCAGTAATGCCCCAGCCACACCCCCAATTAAGCTATTTCCAATTAAGTCCCAAGCGGGTAAAACAATTATTTCCTGATGCCAGAAGGCAGACGGAAATCTCCCTGGATACACATGCTATTTGTACTGAAAACAGAATTATATATAATGTTCTGAGCTAAAATAGTATCAATACTTTTTTTGAAAGTAGCTACATTATCTGATTGAACAACCTATCATGGCAAGGAGTTTCACATACTTACAGCCCTTAGTGTAAAAAACCCCTGTCCTTGTTTAAGTCAAATATGCCTATCATCTAGCCTTAAAGAAGGCATGTCAAACATGTGGCCCTCGGGCAAAACGTGGACCGTGTGCTAGCAATATTATGCTCTCTATAGAGAAAAACCTTTTAAGTGCCCTGCAGCAGAGAATCAAGGGGTTAAAAGCCAAATTTAGATCAATAAGTTTTTTTCTTATAAAGACTTTGCCAAAGAATTTCTACTGTTTATTTTTATACATAAGGCCCCACATTTTCATGATAGCATACCTCCCAACATTTCAAATGGCCAGAGAGGGACACTTTTGTTTTAGGTGGTGTTTATGGGGGTGTGGCTGGTGGGCGGGGCATTACCGAGAATTTTTAGGCTATTTCATTACCTATCGGCTCCTCTTTGTCTAACTGAATAAATTATTTAGAGCAAATCCAAAGTATTTTATTTACACAGATTAATTTATAAACACATATATTAAAGATTAACTACACATTTATGTGAGTTTTATTGTTGTGGAGCATATAATAAACACTACTCAGTCTGATCTCCTGAAAAGAGGGACAAAAGGGTAGAAAAGAGGGACAGAGGGATTTGGGTCTGAAAGAGGGACTGCCCCTCCTAAAGAGGGACAATTGGGATGTATGTGATATCTCTGCTTGAGCACTTTAACCTCTGAATGCAAGTAGGGTTGCCACCTTTTCTTAAAAAAAATACCGGCCATGGAATTCTCTCCATAGACTTAACGTTGGACAGAAGCCAATTTTTTACCGGCCTGCCGGTAAAATACCGGCTGGGTGGCAACCCTAAACGAAGACAGTTATCAGTGCATTGCTTTGCAATTGGCTGGGCTCTTCTCTGGGACTCAGAGGGTTAATTTATCTACTTGTGAAACCCAGAGAGAGAGAGAGAGTATGGTTGGGTCTGTTTATATCTCACGCACACACATCACATACACACACATACACACACACATCACACATACATACATACATACATACACACACATGCGCACACACATATAAATGTTGAGTATACAGCCCTTAAGCATATCTGAGTTTGACATGCCTGCCTTAAAGAAACAGTGAACTTTTTTATGAAAACATATTTTATAGATCATTTCCTGATGAATAAAACAAGGTCACTCCCACTGCTGTCAGATGTTTTATTCAAACTTTAGAACAGTTCAAATAATCAGGAAGTGAATTTACAGTGTTTACTTCCTGGTAGATCTAACTGACAGGAAGTGAATTTACTGTGTTTACTTCCTGATAGTTCTAACTGACAGGAAGTGACTCAGCAGTTTCTATCACATTCTATGGAGAACTGTATGTCACTGACTTTCTTGACTTTCCTCTCCATTACAATGTAACAGGAAAAACTAATTAGAATTTGACCACTAGAGGGCACTGCTAATATAAAAAACATGGGTTTAAACTGTAATAACACTGGAAATATGAATCTCTTGGCAGTGGGAGTACCCTTATTTTACTCAGTAGGAAAATCCATACAATGTATATTTTTTCATAAAAAAGTTTTGTGCTCCTTTAAAGGTTGCCACCTCGACATTTTAGAGTAAAATGCTCCACCAGAGATTGCCTTATATTGACAAATATTTGTAATGGTAATCACCCATTATATGCCTTTTCTTGGCACACTTTTAGGCACAGAACCACACTACACTGTCATCCAACACAGCCTTGTTCAACGGGTAGCCACAGACCAACATTACCCGGTCGGCCAGCAAAGCCTTGTTCCACTGGTAGCCACAGGCCAACACTACACTGTATGCTAGCACAGCCTTGTTCCCCTGGTAGCCACAGGCCAACACTACACCGTATGCTAGCAAAGCCTTGTTCCACTGGTAGCCACAGGCCAACACTACACTGTATGCTAGCACAGCCTTGTTCCACTGGTAGCCACAGGCCAACACTACACTGTATGCTAGCAAAGCCTTGTTCCACTGGTAGCCACAGGCCAACACTACACTGTATGCTAGCACAGCCTTGTTCCACTGGTAGCCACAGGCCAACACTACACTATTTGATAGCATTCTTCCACTGGTAGCTACAAAAACACACTACACTATATGCTCGCACAGCATTCTTCTGCTGGTAGCCACAGAACCACACTACACTGTCTACCAGCCCAGGCTTCTTCCACTGGTAGACACATAACCACACTACACTGTCTACCGGTCCAGCTTTGTTCCACTGGTAGACACATAACCACACTACACTGTCTACCAGCCCAGCTTTATTCCACTGGTAGACACATAACCACACTACACTGTCTACCAGCCCAGCCTTGTTCTGCTGTTAGCCCTGTCCCTGTTAAACACTCTACGCTGTCTGCCAGCCCAGGCTTTTTTCACTGGTAACAAGAGACCCACACTGCAGTTTCTGCCAGCCCTGTCTTGTTCAACTCTCAGCCCAAGATCCATGCTACTCTATCTGCCTATCCACCCTTGTTCCACTGGTAGCATCAGAAATCGCTCACATCACTCTGCTTTCTCCAGCTCTGTGTATTAATAGTTTCTGGCATCTTTACAGTCTTCCCTCCCTCTACGGGTTGTTTCCCCAGTGCAATTCTCATTTGTTACTTCCTCTGTATATACAAATGAAAACAATACATTTAAAGTGTCAGCCGTTTCCTTATCCTCACTAATTAATTTGTCTGTCTCAGTTTTATGGAGCACTAGCAACATGGGACGGCGTTGCCCGTCATGTTATGACCATTGGGCGCATGTGTGTGAAATGCAGACACACTGATAAACACAGACATATGCAGCATACAGGCAGACACATACCATACATCCCAAGTGTCCCTCTTTAGGAGGGACAGTCCCTCTTTGAGGGCCAAATCCCTCTGTCCCTCTTTCCCACCCTGTTGTCCCTCTTTTTAGGAGGTCAGACTGTGTGCAGGGCCGGCTCCACATATAGGCGAGGTAGGCGCCGGCCTAGGGCGCACACGTACTGGGGGCGTGGGCATGCAGCGGAGAAGAGCTGCGCCCACACACCACACCAGGAACCACAACACAGTCAGGCCTGTGTTGCTACAGCGCTCCCTCATCTGGTCGGATCTTTAGTAATGCAGAACGTGCTGGGAGTCATGATCTCCTGCCTCGCTCTGCATTACTGAAGAGAAGACTGCGCGGTAGATACAGGTATGTGATGGGGGGCAAGTTGGAGCTGAGGGGGCATAGTGGAGCTGAGGGGGCAAGTTGGAGCAGATGTGGGGCAAAGTGGAGACGATGGGGGCAAGTTGGAGCTGTTAGGGGAAAGCTGGAGCTGAGGGGGCATAGAGGAGCTGGTGGGGGCAAGTTGGAGCTGATGAGGGTCAAAGTGGAGCTGATGAGGGTCAAAGTGGAGCTGAGGGGGGGCAAGTTGGAGCTGAGGGGGGGCAAGTGGAGCTGAGGGGGGGCAAAGTGGAGCTGGTGGGGCAAGTTGGAGCTGCTGGGGGCATAGTGGAGCTGATAGTGGAAAGTTGGAGCTGAGAGGGCATAGTGGAGCTGGTGGGGGCAAGTTGGAGCGGATGGGGGGCAAAGTGGAGCTGATGGGGGTAAGTTGGAGAGGATGGGGGGCAAAGTGGAGCTGATGGGGGTAAGTTGGAGCTGAGGGGGCAAAGTGGAGCTGAGGGGGCAAAATGGAGCTGGTGGGGGCACGTTGGAGCTGATGGGGGCAAGTTGGAGTTGATAGGGGCAAAGTGGAACTGGTGGGCCAAAGTGAAGCTGATAAGGGGCAAGTTGGAGCTGGTGGGGGGCATCTCTTACAGGCATCTCCAGAACAGGGGCAGAGTGGCTCAGGGGGCCGAGAGAGGACAATCATGAAAAGAGGTTGGGTATAAGTAGGCAGGGTATAAAGGGGTGGGACACAAGGGGCGGAGCGAAATGGGCGGCAAAATTAGGTTTTGCCTAGGGTGGCAAAAATCCTTGCACCAGCCCTGACTGTGTGGTGTGTATTACTTTGCTCTACAGCAATAAAGCAATAAACTTCAGTATATGTGTTTATACATTAGTCTGTGCAAATTAAATACTTTGGTCTTGAACTAAATCATTTATTCAGTTACATAAATAGCCAGTAATAGGTCATGAAATAACCTAAAAATTCTTACTAATGCCCCGCCCACCAGCCACACCCCCAATAATATCACCTAAAACTAACGTGTCCCTCTTTGGCCCTGTGAAATGTTGGGAGGTATGCACATACACACAGTGAGCGGCAGAGACATGCAAAACACATGTACACACAGACACACTGGAGATGCACACATGGACACACATATGTAACAGAGATGTACACACACAGACACGCAACATATATGAGCAGAAACACATGTGCTCATGAGTTGTGTACCCCTCTGGCACTCAAAGGGTTAAGGTATAGAGAGGCATGTCAGAGTTAAATAGCAGTGGGAAGTGTGTTCATACCTGGGAACACTGACTTGTGAAGTCCCTAGAGGGGACTGATGTGGTGCTGATGTGGAGAGACAAATGGGGCAATCTGGGTTAAAAGTGGGTGGGGCTTAATCGCGAGTAGGGGGCGGGGCTTAACATAAATGTGGAAAAAGTGTTAGTAATAGGCTGGGGAAGGAGGAGAAGTGGGAGGGAAATGCAAGTTTACAGTGTGAGGGGTTTGAACACACTCCATGAGGGGTAAAACTTGATACAGAACCCTGTGGCAGTCAGTGGGTTAAGTGTGAATCTGATGGCTGTCTGTCCTGTGTCTTGCATGGCAAATGGTGACAGTGAAGAAGTAATTCAGCAATGAGGGCCTACCTTAACCCTTTGAGTGCCATTTTGTTCCCCTGGTGATGCAGCACCATTCAGTGGCTTTACTACAGGTCCTGCTGAGGCCACTGGGAGTCAAGGTGAGTGACTGTGTGTCAGCCATCTTTCTTTCTGGCTTTGTGTGTGTGTATGGGTGTTTGGTGCTGTGTGAGTGGGGCATGAGTGTGTAATACCTGTGAACTTTTACTTGTGGAGTCCCTCATGTGGTGCTGATGTGGAGAGAGCAATGGGGCAATCTGGGTTAAAAGGGGGCGGGGCTTAATCGCGAGTAGGGGGCGGGGCTTAACATAAATGTGGAAAAGTGTTAGTAATAGGCTGGGGAAGGAGGAGAAGTGGGAGGGGAAATGCAAGTTTACAGTGTGAGGGGTTTGAACACACTCCCTGAGGGGTAAAACTTGATACACAACCCTGTGGCAGTCAGTGGGTTAAGTGTGAATCTGATGGCTGTCTGTCCTGTGTCTTGCATGGCAAATGATGACAGTGAAGAAATAATTGAGCAATGAGGACCTACCTTAACCCTTTGAGTGCAATTTTGTTCCTCTGGTGCTGCAGTACAGGTCCTGCTGAGGCCTCTGGGAGTCAGGGTGAGTGACTGTGTGTGTGTGTCAGCCATATGTATTTCTGGCTTTGTGTGTGTATGTGGTGCTGTGTGTGTGAGTGGGGGCATGTCTGTTTGGTGCTGTGTAAGTGGGGCATGTGTGTGTGTTTGTGTGGTGCTGTGTGAGTGGGGCATGTGTGTGTGGTGGTCTGTGTGTGTGAGTGGGGCATGTGTGAGTGGGGCATGTGTGTTTGTCTGTGGTGTAGGAGCAAGTGGCGGCCATATTGTTTTTTTCTGACTTTGATAGTGGTGGGCGGGCTGCATAGTGGGGGCGGGCCAAGTCCCTGCATGACTGAATCACCCAATAGGAGTAGTAACTCCTGCTTTATGCCTCCCCTGGGTGTGTTTTGGCAGGCACAAAGTCTTCTTTTATATATATAGATGAGATCAACCTTAATCTTTTTTTGTCGTTTATATACATGTAGACATTTTTAGGATTCACAATGCAATGGAGACCAAAATCAAATGTGAATTTTTATTTGTTCTCTCCAATGCAGTTACAATGCCTGAGAACTGTACCATTTTTACCCCTTTGAGCGCCACAGAGGTATCCAACGCAATGCTTTGGATACCTCTCTGTCACTCAAAGCGTTAATACATGTCTCAAAGTTTCCCTTCCTGTGCAAGAGTCACTTCAGCAACATGGCAACGCTCTCCTTACATCACTTCCTGACTACGGAGGTAATAATTTAACACTTGCCATCCCTAGTAATCATTTATACTGTAGTTTCCCTAATGCATTGAATGGGAAACATTGATTGGGAGCAAATTGTGTTTATGTGAAAGTTCCTCTTTAAAATGACCATACCGCCCTCAGAAGTGGTAGACAAAATTTCGGCTACCAAAATGATATGGCATATACTTGCAGGTAATCTATATATTTATGAAAGAGAAAGCATCATGTGATTGAAAAACTTGTCTGAAGTCTAACACACCCAGGGGTGGCAGTAAGGAGGGGATATTTATGTCTCCTCCCTACTGCCAGTCATGGAGATACAGGGGTATGATTTTCACAGGGCAGACTGTCTGTAATTATGCATACAGATGTGCTTTGCACTAACAAACATCAGCCTTGTCCCAGTAGCCACATAAACACACTGCAAAGTACAGAATATGAGAGAAGATGTTAGGACTTGGGATATAAGGAATGCTCAGTGGCGTAACTATAGGGGTAGCAGGGGTCGCACCTGCGACTGGGCCCGTCACTCCAGGGGTCCGGCCACCCCCTGCGACCCCCTCCTCCTGGCGCTGCAATCTCCCTCTGGTACTCTAATAATGCAGAGAGCTGGGAGATGACATCATCTAGTAATGCAGAATGCTGAGAGATGACATCATCTAGTAATGCAGAATGCTGGGCGATGACATCATCTCCCAGAGCTCTGCATTACTAAGAGGACCACGCAGGAGCTCCAGGGTGGTAAGAGATGGGGGCATTGTGAAGATTGAGGGGCACTGTAGAGGGGGTCAGTGTGGTCGATGGGGCGTCAATGTGGTGGGGGGGACAGTGGCACTTCTTGCACCAGCGCCAGAGGCTTCTAGTTACGCCTCTGGCAATGCTACTGAAAAGCAGTGCCAGGTGATGTACCTATGTCTGTCATACTCACACAAATGTACGTGTCAAACACTCAAACAAGGCTGAGATCTATTTTGCTAAATACAAGAATTAAATAAAAAAAGAAGGGCACCGCCATCCTACACTGCTAGTATTTTATATACAGAAACAAAGAGAATTTGAATTAAGACATTTTCTTACTACATATCAATGCTAAAATGCAAGGAAAAGAGAGAAGATACAAAATAAAATGGTGTTCAGTTCGGCTGTGATTTGAAATTAGATTCAATTAGAGCCGGTAAAACACATGGTAGGGCAAAAAATTAGCTCCGGCCAGTACACACACATACAGAGGGACTGCACCCTGCACCCTGGTCTGCCTCCTTAATTTTTTCACTTTTAAACTCCTATCTTCTTTTTCGTCATCTGCCCTCTTCTTCTGTCTTCATCTATAAAGTTGTTTGCACCCATATAAAAAATTTTTAAGTATAAAATTAAATGGCCCCATCAAAGTTCCTCCACCAGCAGCGGCGGTAGAACAATAAAACAAAAAGCCCCCTGTTACGGTACCTTTCTGGCCGTTGCCCTATCCAATCTGAGGCAAATCTGAACAGAGACTGCTTTTATATGGCCAGTCTCCCACGCTCCCGCTGGCTGGGACCTGGGGTTGCGTAAGGCATGGAACATGCCGTGCAGTAACCACACCTGCCAGCCAATCAGTTTCTAGATGAAGGGGTCACAAATACAAGTTTCGATATCGCTCCAGGTAACCAATCATTGGCTTGCTGCGTAACCCCACATCCCAGCCAATGAGAGCGTGGGAACACTTTTGAACAGAGACTAGATAACTAAAAGCCAGTCTCTGTTCACATTTGCCTCAGTTTGGATCAGCCAATGGCAAGAAAGGCGCACAGTGGGCGCTATATGTTTTTTGGTTCTGCTAGCGATAGCTGCGGCAGTACTTTGATGGGGTCATTGAATGTTGTACTTATTCTTCTTTTATAAGGGCACAAAAAACTTTAAAGATGAAGACAGAAGAGGAGAGATAAAGAAAAATAATTTAGAATCTTACAAGAGAAGAATTATAAAGGAAGACCAGGGTGCAGAAGACACCGCTGGACGTGAGACTTACAGGTAAGTGTTTAATGTTAATGGGATGTGTTAGCTCTAATTAATCATCATAGTATTTGGTCCTTGGAGAGTGTTATTTCAATGCTGTCAGAGTTGTAGTTCAAGAGTAATTCAATGACAAAGTATCCCCCTCCCGCCCGTTTTACTGATGTAACACTGCTCAGCCAGAGCAGAAGGGAGGTGCCCAGGTAGATTGCAGAGAAGGACAATCTTCATTTAAGATAAGGGAAAACCTGAAAAGCTTGTCAAAGGGGGGGCAGGGCTTTCATTGTTCTCATAGGAAGAAGATTGTCCCCTTCTGTTATCTGTCTGGTCTATGGACTGCATTCCACATCTGAGAAGAGATGGCTTACACTAGGTAAAAGGGGCGGGAGGGGAAACTTTGCTTGTGAATATCTCTCAAACCATAAAGGTTTGAGAGATAAGACTTATATCGTTCTTCACGTTTTTTAATGCCTACAAAATAAAATAAAGATAAAACGAAGTATTACTATCCCTTTGATGAGCCTTGTTATTGTCCTTTTAATGTAATTTTTATTAAAGTTGAATTACTTTTATTAAGCCTCCGCCAGACTATTGTTTTGAGAAAGTTTGTTAACCTCCATATTATATAGTGGAAGATACCATCTGAAGGAGCTACAGGTCCAGAAGTGCTGAGCTTCTCCTGAACGGAGATGGGGTATATTCTCTGTGAGCTCTATAGTCAGAGTGGTTGATAACAGCCTCCTGCCCACATCCAAATGTGAGCATGATTCCATTTGTTTATATGGTGTTAATGTAATTGTACCAATATTGCACTATTGGCACGCTTTTCTTTATTTTTTGTTTTATGTGCCTGCTGGTCATGTGTTGATCCAATTTTGTGCCACTGTGGGGAGAGCATGATTTGAGGAGTGTGCAGCCTGCCATTGTAAAGATACTGCCTCTGTGAGCAGTTCATTATCCCAGATGCTCTGGAAGTAGGATTGCCACCTTTTCTTCAAAAAAATACCATCCAAGGCATTCCCTCCATAGATTTAACATTGGACAGAAGCCAATTTTTTACCGTTCTGCCGGTAAAATACCGGCTGGGGGGTGGCAACCCTATCTGGAAGCTGGATGAGACATATACGTCATTTCCAAGACAAATTCTTTGTGAGTGTACACAAAAATAATTTTTTTTTATTATATTGATGTACACAGGGGCACCCTGTTATTTTTTCTTCCCCCTTTCTTTTACCATAATAATGAACCATGTTCCTTTTTTACAGTATGGTAAAGAACACAGCTGCACATGGGCCTTCCACAGTCCTACTGAGTGTCAACACAGATTGGACCGTTCTGGATCTCCCTTTCCTTGATGATCTGATCAATGTGTGTGTGAAGACAGATTTGAAAACTCAGCATTGTGTGGAGAGGGGGACTGGTTGACTGGTTGGGAATGATGTAGTTCTCAACAGCTTGTGGTCCAAATGTTGACTAACCCTGATATAACCCTTGGATACAATAATCAAGAGGAGAATGATAAGGCCAGTGGAGGTTTAGCCTCCCGAAAAGAAAGAAACATAAAAAAAGAGTTGTAGATACACTGATGGGAATATAATTCTACCTCTATATAAATCCTTGGTTAGGACTCATCTGGAATATGGAGTACAGTTTTGGGCACCAGTTCTTAAAAAAGACATTACTGAACTGGAACAAGTGCAGAGACGTGCAACAAAACTGATAAAGGGATTGGAGGATCTGAGTTATAAAGAGAGACTAGCCAAACTGGGTTTGTTTATAATAGAGAAGAGACGTCTACGGAGTGATGTGATTACCATTTACATATATATTTGAGATCAGTACGTAGAACTCTCCAATTAATTATTTATTCAAAGAGTTGAGCTAAGAACGAGAGACAACAGGAGAGTTTGACTAAACAAAGGCAGAGATTTTTTTTACAGTAAGGGCAGTACAGTTTTGGAATTCTTTGTCTCGGGATGCTGTGCTTGCAAATAATGTAATTGCTTTCAAAACCAGTAATGGATGCCTATCTAGCACAGAACAATATTGAGAATTATGACAGTTGGCTACAAAACAAATAGGATGTTGATCAGAAGAAGTCAGAAAGGAAAGATTTTCTTTTTTACCCAATTGGGGCTTAATTGGAAATGGCGTCAATGTTTTTTTTTTTTTTTTTTGCCGGCGTCTGGACCAACAGAGGGCTGGACTTGATGGATGCATGTCTTTTTTCAGCATCATCAACTATGTTACTACTAATTGAAGAGCTCGTTACACGGGCCACAGTGCCACTACCAGCCAGTCACGCGGCAGTCATACGCAGTAGAGCGTCCAGCTCTGTATCAGCCGTGGCACGGGCAGTCTCTACTGCACATGACTGCAGCCAGCCAGTCACGCGGCAGTCATACGCAGTAGAGCGTCCAGCTCTGTATCAGCCGTGGCGCGGGCAGTCTCTACTGCACATGACTGCAGCACGCGCAGCAGTCTCTACTGTGCATGATTGCGTCATTACACACGTTTTAGCGAATTATTATATAGGATGTTAACTGTAATTAATATTAATACATATTAACAAAGCAGCCACCCTGCTCTAAGAATGAGCGAAATGTTTCCAACACATTGTTTCACAACGACCTGCAGACACGTCTAGAACCCCTGGTTTAAAACATACAGTCGTATTACATTAATTTGTTTTTGGCAATGTTACTTGTTTCACTTTTTCTCTGTCGGTAAAACGGTCAGTGTTAATTGCAAATTTTTTGTGGACAAAAGCACGATAAGTAACAAAGTGAATGTACAAAGATGATTCTGCCAAGATCGATTTTCTAGCCCAGCGCCTGCCACCAAATATTTACTAAACTGCTTACACCAGGAATATTCTCTTTAATGTAGATTGCGCTGTGGGACAGGCAGCGGCGCAGTGTATCGACATTTCAAAATGTGTGTCTCCTTTATGGCTTGTTTAACCCTTTCAGCTCCACAGGGTGCGTTGCTCAACCCTCTGACACTGAAAAGGTTAGTGCCTTGTGTGAAACGTTATGCCATTTTCACAGGAATGCTATTGGACTGGCATTAACGTGTTGATAATGGCAAAGTGTGTGTGTGAGTGATCATACTCTCTAGCACATACCCTCAAGTGCAGCCACTGCAAGGTTAAAGGGATAGTAATACTTTATTATTACTGCCCCCCATATTGTACATATTTGTAAAATAATTTAATAGCCCCTAGGTTCATCTCTCAAACCTTTATGGTTTGAGAGATAACTGAAGGCAAAGTTCCCCCCCTCCCTCCCCCTTTCCCTGAAGTCAGCGTTGTACTGACTGCAGGGATAACCGGTCTGACTTTCATCAGGCGGCTCTGCAGCAGAGCCAAGATCGCGTTAGTGAAAAAGAATTATTTCACTGAAACAGTCTTCTACGTGTGCTTGCAAACCAAGCACAAACCAAACACAAACCAAACACAAACCAAGCACTCTGCAAACCAAGCACAAACCAAGCACACGTAGAAGACCGTTTCAGTGAAATAATTCTTTGTCACTAACGGGATCTCGGCTCAGCTGCAGTGCCGTAAGCCTGTCGTACAACAGACTTCCCCTGCAGTCAGTACAACACAGACTTCAGAGAATGGGGAGGGAGGGGGAACTTTGCCTTCGGTTATCTCTCAAACCATAAAGGTTTGAGAGATGAACCTGGGGGCTATTAAATTATGTTACAAATATCTACAATATGGGGGATAGTAATAATTAAGTATTACTATCCCTTTAACTCCAGTACAGGCACATTCAAATACTGGTACATTCAGCCCAACATGCCTTTTGAATTCAAGAATTCATAATGTTTAGTTTTAACAGTAAGATTGATTCTTGTGTAGCTTTATAACCATCTATAATTTTGATGTTTTTGTTTCATTCCATAATAAAGTGTCACCCTTCCGTCCCCTTTCCATATATGACGAATCTTCTCTTCAGATCTGGAATCTGGTCAGTGGACCGGACAGAACGCAATGAAAGACAATCTTCTTTATATCAGTATAAGGAAACATTGCTCCTTGACAAAGAAGGGAAGGTTTTCCTTATACTAACAGAAGTATGTCCCTCGTCAGGATCTGTCCGGACCAGCTTGGTGAAGATTTGTGACATATGTAAAAGGGACATTAGGGGGACACTATTATTGAATAAAACAAAAATGGCAAAGTTATAGATGGTTATAAAGCTACACATTGATATACAAATGTACATGGAAGAATCGATCCTACTGTAAAACCTAGACATTACTATCTATTTAATCTCTGAAACAGGGAGGGTAACTATATCTGACGCAGTACCTACCTGCCAGGCTTCCACTTTCTTAATGTCAGCACATGAATTATTGGCAAACAGTCCTTTCCCATCCGTACACGTGTATATGTTTTGCAGAGCATGAGCAATGGAGTAGACTGCCAAATACACATTGTAGGATATCCGTAAATGGGTGAAATCCAGATAGGGAGTCTCCACACTTGTAATGTTTTCCTTGCCAGTGCATGGAAGTCTGAAAGAAGAACTATTTCCAACCCTATTTGCATCCTCATAGTTTCCCAAAAGAGACGATGAGACAGAAGGGCTCTTTAGACCCCCAGGGATGTAGCAATTGAAGGTCTCTTCCCAAAATTCCTTGAGAAAGCCATTGATGTTGGACATCCTGGGATGTACATTGTGAAGAAATTCACGGAAGCCAGGAATTTGCCCTGCCCTGAGAGCAAAGCCAATGGTTCCACCAATGACATGAAAGAATTCCGGGATGGCAATCAGTGAAGAACTGGCCCAAGCCTCACTAGCTAACCAAGTGCGGCCAGTTATGTTTCGTTCAACAATCTCCTTGATGAGAGGCTCAAGGTCAGGTCCACTAGAGAAGACCACAATGACTTTGGCTGTTGAGTTCTGTATAACGTCTACTACTTTTTCAATCTCCTCCTTCGGCATGTACTGGGAAATGAGTTCACTGAAATCTATACAGATGTCCCGCTCCTCCGCTTCTTCACGAAATCTTTCAATGCCCGGTCGCCCATAATCATCATCTGCGGCAATGGTGCCCACCCAGTTCCAGCGAAAATGTTCTATGATGTCGGCCATGGCAGTGGCTTGGTGTTCATCGTTCGGCATGGTCCTCAAGAAAGACTTATACTGGTTCTTGTTGCTTAGAAGGCGGCTAGAGGAGGCGTAACTTACCTGCCGAGCGTAAGAGGAAACAACATGTTAACCTACAGTAATCCTGGGACAGACCAACCATTGTTTTAAAGGAACACTAACACCTCTCAGTAGTAACCCTCACTTACCTTACTATGGACCATAGCTGGGAACTCTCCGGTTTTGCCTCGGAGACTCCAGACTTAACACTGTATTACCGGGTCTCCGGGGCAAAGTCTAATTTGCCGAATGTGGGGAGATTCTGTTGAAACTCTGTCCACATGTGCTCCATCCTGCCCCTTTCCTCCCAATCCCCGCTCTATTCTCCTACTATTCTGCCTATTTTTTTTTTTGTGTATTTTTTTTTGTCCCTCCCCCACTCGCGATTAAGCCCTGCCCCTTTTATGATGCAAATTGCATCATTTCCCTTCCTTCATCTGCACTACAGGACTCCACTCCAGGAAGACCAGATCTACAAGTTCCCAGGTATGCTATGAACAAAAAGTCCTAGTGGCCTCTATGAATTTTGTCCTTGTGCCTTTGTTCAAGAGAAAACATCTTAAATCAGGTCCATGGAGGCAGACATGACAGTTGGTAGGAGGACCCAGGACCTACTGCACCTGTTAATGGTAACTCTTTACTGCATTGCTCATGCATTCTGCTTGCTTCCATTTGAAAAAAATTACCAGCATCTGTCATGTCCGCCTCCATGGACCTGACATCCCGTACTGATTGAAGATGTTATCTTTTGAACCAAGACACATAGGGGTCATTAGGATTTTCTGTCCATGGTAAGGCATGTGGAGGGTATTATTAGGAGGTGTTAGTGTTCCTTTAAATTAGGCCTTTAGACACTTGAATACTAGCGAGGTCTCAAAAGCATTGCGAAGCAATGTGTTATAGACTTCTCCAGGATTCAAGGGGTTAAATGCAAAATTTAAAGAAGCAGTAAACTTTTTTTTATGAAAACACATATTTTATAGACATTTTCCTGCTGAATAAAACAAGGTCACTCCCATCGCTGTCAGATGTTTTATTCAAAATTTATAGCAGTTTAAATAACCAGGAAATGAATTTACTGTGTTTACTTCCTGATAGATCTAACTGACAGGAAATTAATTTACTGTGTGTTTACTTCCTGATTGTTGCACCTGACAGGAAGTTACTGGGTCTATGGGGACAGTGGCTGATTCTCAGTGGTAGTGAATTTCTTATGAGAATCCTCCCTCCTTTTCCCACCCTGTTCTTCCAACTTCTCGCCCACTTCTCTTCTTTCCCACCCTGTTCTGCCCACTTCTCCTCCTTCCCACCCTGTTCCTCCCACTTCCCACCCACTTTTTCTCCTTGCCAACCTGTTCTGCCCACTTCCAGCTGACTTCTCTGCCCACTTTTCCTCCTTCTCACCCTGTTCTGCCCATTCCCCACCCACTTCTCCTTCATCCTACCCTGTTCTGCCCACTTCCTGTCCACTTCTCCTCCTTCCCACCCTGTTCTACCCACTTCCTGTCCACTTCTCCTCCTTCCCACCCTGTTCTGCCCACTTTTCTCCAACTTCTCCTCCTTCCCACACTGTTCCTCCCACATCCCCACCCACTTCTCCTTCCCACCTAGATCCTTCCACTTCCTTACCACTACTCCTCCTTCCCACCCTGTTCTGCCCACTTCCCACCCACTTCTATTTCCTACCACCCTGTTCTGCCCACTTCTCCTTCTCACCCTGTTCCTCCCACTTCCCGCCCACTTCTCCTCCTTCCAGCCCACTTCTCCTCCTTCCCACCCTGTTCCATTGACTTGAATGGAGGATCTTTGTTTTACACAGAAAGTTACAGATAGCAGAGGAAATTCATGTACAATTCGTATGGCTACGTCTGTATACAGTGGAGTTGTTTTGCTTCAGCCTTTATCCTCTTTTGGCCTTATACATATGCCCTTCTTTACTTACCTGAGGTATGTGAAAGAGCCCCAGCAGGTTGGCCACTGCCGTAGATATTCCAGAGCCTGTAGCCCCCACTACGGCAATGGTGGACGGCATGTGCTCCGAGCAATTACAAAAGTCATCCAAGTTCAACGAGTCAATCTTGTTCTGGGCCACAAAGCTGAGAGTTGCTTCTAGAGCCTTGGATACAGTGTTACACGTGTCAAATATCCTGTATCCCAATGTGATGTTCGGTAAGAGAGTGGTGGAGTTATTTATTTCTTCAATGGCAAAGATCATGGCTTGTAACCATCGGAAGCCACGGAAATTGTACCTGCGTCAAATAGAAAATTGATAGTTTAGTGTAGTAGTAGTCAGTTGTTGGGGACGACACGAAAATTGTACCTGCAACAAATGAACAATTTGTAGCCAGTTGTCAGAGACTACACTAGGACTCCCCATAAATTGTTGTGGACTACATGGAAACTGAACTTGCAACAAATGGAGAATTGATACTTTAGTGTAGCAGTAGTCAGATGGGGACTACATGAGAATTGTACCTGCAACAAAAATTTGTAGTCAGTTGTCAGGGACTAAACAGAAATTGTACCTGCAACAAAGGAAACACTTGTAATCAGTTGTCAGGGACCACACTGGAACTGCACAGAAATTGGTGTGGACTACATGGAACTTGTACTCGCAACAAATGGAAAATGTATACTTTAGCGTAATAATCAACTCTCGGAGGGACTACAGTTCCCATCATCCCCAACGAGCCAACAGCTGCTTAGGGACGATGGAAATTGTAGTCTTCAACAGCTGAATTTCCAACAAGTGACTACGGTGGCGGTGACGGTGGTTATGGTGATGATGGTGTTGATGGTGGTTATGGTGATGATGATGTTGGTGATGGTAGTGGTGACGGTGGTTATGGTGATGATGGTGTTGTTGGTGATGGTAGTGGTGATGGTAGTTATGGTGATGATGGTCTTGGTGATGGTGGTTATGGTGATGATGGTGTTGTTGGTGACGGTAGTGGTGACGGTGGTTATGGTGATGATGGTGTTGATGGTGGTTATGGTGATGATGATGATGATGTTGGTGATGGTAGTGGTGACGGTGGTTATGGTGATGATGGTGTTGGTGATGGTGGTTATGGTGATGATGGTGTTGTTGGTGATGGTAGTGGTGACGGTGGTTATGGTGATGATGGTGTTGGTGATGGTGGTTATGGTGATGATGGTGTTGTTGGTGACGGTAGTGGTGACGGTGGTTATGGTGATGATGGTGTTGGTGATGGTGGTTATGGTGATGATGGTGTTGGTGATGGTGGTGATGATGGTGTTGTTGGTGACGGTAGTGGTGACGGTGGTTATGGTGATATGGTGTTGATGGTGGTTATGGTGATGATGGTGTTGGTGATGGTAGTGGTGACGGTAGTTATGGTGATGATGGTGTTGGTGATGGTGGTTATGGTGATGATGGTGTTGTTGGTGACGGTAGTGGTGACGGTGGTTATGGTGATGATGGTGTTGATGGTGGTTATGGTGATGATGGTGTTGTTGGTGATGGTAGTGGTGAGGGTGGATATGGTGATGATGGTGTTGTTGATGGTGGTTGTGGTGATGATGGTGAATCTATAACACTGTAACATCACCAGCAATAGAGCCAGGGAGTAAACAAAACTATTTCAAACTCTATAAAAAGTGGAATTTTGTTGTGTAATAAGCTTTAAAGCATCTCCTACAATTGAGAATAATCTAGTTTTTCTCAGGACAAAAGCTTATAATATATATTATTTTCATAACAAGGATTTAACGATCCATTGGTAAGTCTAAAGGGCTGATGGAGAACACACTGCGCCCAGTGAATTACAGCGCAGCCCCAGGCAGGGAAGACTCTCCAAACAAATATCTGATAAAAACAAATAGGTGTCTGTTTATTGTATTTGGAAATTGGGTACACGTCCTTTGTCTCTGGATCCTCTGAGGCAAGATGTGTTTATTGTGATTTTTTTTCTTAATGTTTTACCACTATGTAATCACCCTTTGATCAAAGACTAAATATCAGCTCACCCAAGAGAGATGTTGTAAACTGAGATCAGCGGCTTCTATTGGGCTACATGCCAAGCCAAGTCAGATGGAGGCTCAGTTCTGGACACCGCAACCCATGGTGGAACAAAGATCTACATTGTGTTGTGCTCAAAACATGCCATGGGAATAAGTATCTAAGAGGCAATTCCTTCATGCATTTATGTTTGTGTTGTTGTATTTATAAAGCCTGGCGTATAAGACAAGTGTGATGATATTGTACAAATAAAGGAATAAGAGATGCATGTAACTCATGTATGGAATGGTAACATGCTGCCCACAGTGCTTGCAATCTCATAGGATAATGACCTGCAGGCGCACTGGTGTTATGCTGTGATAACTACAGATGGGGTCTTAGACATATGTTTGGAATCAGTTGTGTTAAAGGGATAGTAATAGCTTAAAATAATAACAAGTAATATTGCAGATAAGGAAAATAGAAATCCATTGGTGCAAGTCCTATATCTCAAACCTTTATGGCTTGAGAGATAGAACGTTTTAAAGTTCCCCCCTCCCTCCCCTTTCCCGCTTTCCGTCTAGCTGACAGCAGGAGATCCTGGTCCGGGGGACCGTCAGACGGCTCTTCAGCAGAGCCGAGATACTGAAATCTAAAAAGAACTAGTTCACTGGAACGGTCTACAAAGTGTGCTTGCAAACCAGGCTCGTTTTGTAGACTGTTCCAGTGAAGTAATTCTTTTTAGATTTTTAGTATCTCGGCTCTGCTGAAGAGCCGCTTCGAGTCGGCTGACTCGATTCTCCTGCTGTCAGGGAGAGGGGAACTTTAAAATGTTCTATCTCTCAAAACATAAAGGTCTGAGAGATATGACTTGCACCAATGGATTTCTTTTTTCCTTAGCTACAATACTACTGGTTATTATTTTAAGGCATTACTATCCCTTTAAAAGGAAAGTATAACCTAAAATTAATTTTCTTGAGTACCAGAGGGTTGCACCATACATTATACCCTAATAATAAGTTGTTGTTAACCCACTGAATGCCAGAGGGGTACACAACACATTGCAGAGAAATGCTTTGTGTACCCCTCTGGCACTCAAAGGGTTAATTTGTTATATATACTTCTCACAGGACTTCAAGAGGATCCTGAGGAAGGCTTGCATGTTGCAGCCAAAACGTTGATTCAATAAAAACAATAATTTGTTTCAAATTTGCTGTTAAAGTCCTGTGAGTGCGTATGTTAATATACAATAAGAAGATATTTGCATCTCTATTTGAGCAGCCATCTAACAATAAGCGTGAGTGCTTCCTTACTTCTATGATATATATATATATAATCATATTTATATGCTGTTATAGTGGGTTGTCCACTTACCGCCCACTTTATGACATAAAGCCTATTAAGCACAGCCCCCTTTTTGCCAAAAAGCTTGTCAATGACATCCCCCTGGTTGGCAGCACATGATTCCACTCCGAGGCTCAAGATGCGGAAGTTTCCCAAGTATGGATACCATCCCAAGAAATAATATACCCATCAGTGCCAAAATAGGCCATTTGTGCCATGAGAAAATGGTGAAATTCAAGGATTAATGGGATAGTAATACAAACTTTTTAAGTCTTCATTTTGTAGATATTAAAAATTTAAACTAAATGCCCAAAGTCCCATCTCTCAAACCTTTATGGTTTGAGAGATATTCACTGTCCCCCCTCCCCTTTCCCTGAAGTCAGCTCTCTAGATGACTGCAGGGGAATCCGGTCCCAGGACTGGCGGAGGCTTTGCAGCAAAGCCGAGATTGCATTATTGAAACAAAAATCCTTCAATGGAACGGTCTACAATGTGTTTGCAAACCAAGCACACTTTGTAGACCATTCCAGTGAAGGATTTCTGTTTCAGTAACGCAATCTCGGCTCTGCTGCAGAGACTCCGCTTGTCCAGGGACCATATTCCCCTGCAGTCAGCTAGAGAGCTGACGTCAGAGAAAGGGGAGGGGGGAACTTTGACACTGAATACCTCTCAAACCATAAAGGTTTGAGAGATGGGACTTTGGGCATTTAATTTAAATTTTTAATATCTACAAAATGAAGACTTTTAAAAAGTTTGTATTGCTATCTAAAAGGAAATACTTCATTGGAATGGTCTACAAAGTGTGCCTAGTTTGTAAGCACACACTGTAGACCGTTCCAATGAAGTATTTATTTCTATATGTCGCTATTTCAGCTCTGCTGAAGAGCCTCCGTTGGTCCCGGGACCAAGATCAGCTTCTGTCAGCTAGAGCGCTGATGTCTCTGAAAGGGGCGGGAGGGGAGAACTTTAGATGCTCCGATCGCTCAAACTATAAAGATTTGAGACATGGGATATAGTGCATTCTAGTCATATTTTTATTGTCTCAAGATTAAAATGGGTTACAAAGAACCATTACTATTCCTTTAAAATCACTTCTTTTACTTGAAATGGAACACAAACCAATAGGGAATCATAGTCTTACGCGTTTCGCACAACAGTGGTTACTCATAGTGTATAGTAAGCATTGTGCGAAATGCGTAAGACTATGATTCCCCTGTGTCATGTGTTCCATTTCGAATAAAAGAAGTGATTTTAATTAAGAATATTTGAGTGTAGTGGATTTTTTCCCCACGTGCCATGGATGTATCTGTTCATCTTCCCACTCTGCACCGTGTCATCTTGTTGCATCTGTGAGTGATGTATATTACACTATAGCCAAGATTGGTGCCACTTGCTTTGAATTATTAGTGCACTGGGTCCATAGAATAACCTAGGAACTGGGGAAGTGACATCACTGGAGAAGTCATCTCCTCTTTATCACCTCTTTATCACACCCCCCTGATCTTCCTACCAACATGTCCTTTCTGTTACCATCTCACCTGATGCACTCTACTGATTCTGGCCTTGATTCCAGATTCTCGTCCTTAAAAGCCACCCCGAAATGGATGGGGAACAGTCCACCCAAGATGATGTCTCCTTTCTTCTGAGCTCTCTTGTCCGGTCCGTAGGCAGAAGTATCCGGTGTAAGACACAGCGGTAACAGCAGCAGGAAGCCCATGTACAGATTCATTCTTCTCCTGTCTGGTGTCGGGATGCAGAAGAAGGATGAGGGTGATATGGACAGTGGAGTAGACTGTCAGACAGAGGTACAGAGCTCAGCTGGGGTTTGCTGTCCCTACTGAGCAGAGCAATGGACTTTGGCCTCATGTCTACAGCTTAAGGAATAGATGGGGGGCTGTCGTTGTATCAAGGATATATCCAGAGTGTGCTCCTCCATTGCAGTCTTTCTGAACACAGGGCTGCGTCATGTGGAACCCATTGTCCTGCAAAAATAATGGTAATATTAGAAATATTTATTATTAATAGGTTAAAATAATTTTCTATGCAAAACAAATGAACCATATCTTAACCCTTAAAGAACCAGAGAGGTGTTTGCTCTTCTGGTCCTTTAGGGTTACAATAAAGGAGACGTATGAATTTTCTGCTTGTGCCTTTGTTCAAGAGGCAGCACCTTCATTCAGTTCTGGATATGATGTTAATGGGGGCAGACATGACAGGTGCTGGAAGGTTTTTCAAACTGGAAAAGGCAGAGCTCTCTGTGAGCCTACTTAACCATTTACTGTAGATGCTCTCATAAATATGTATGGATACCGTTCTTATGCGGAATGATACTGAGAATTATGACAGGAGGTTTAAGTGTAGATAGGAGGTTATTCCAGGGACATATGCGACTGCCTTTGTGTGTGTATGTGTGTGTGTTTTTGTGTGTGTGGCATATCTCCTAAGAGTCCCTCTTTATGAGATATTAGGAGTCCATAATCCCATGTGTCCCTCTTTAGGGGTACAGTCCCTCTTTCCCACCCTGGTGTCCCTGTGTTTAGGAGATCAGACTGTATGGTTTGTATATAAGTGTATCCCCCTGGTGTCCCTGTGTTTAGGAGATCAGACTGTGGTGTGTATATAAGTGTATCACCCTGGTGTCCCTGTGTTTAGGAGATCAGACTGTGTGGTGTGTATAGAAGTGTATCACCCTGGTGACCCTGTGTTTAGGAGATCAGACTGTGTGGTGTGTATATAAGTGTATCACCCTGGTGTCCCTGTGTTTAGGAGATCAGACTGTGTGGTGTGTATATAAGTGTATCACCCTGGTGTCCCTGTGTTTAGGAGATCAGACTGTGTGGTATGTGTTTATAAGTGTATCACCCTGGTGTCCCTGTGTTCTGGAGATCAGACTGTGTGGTGTGTATATAAGTGTATCACCCTGGTGTCCCTGTGTTCTGGAGATCAGACTGTGTGGTGTGTATATAAGTGTATCACCCTGGTGTCCCTGTGTTTAGGAGAACAGACTGTGTGGTGTGTATATGTGTATCACCCTGGTGTCCCTGTGTTTAGGAGATCAGACTGTGTGGTGTGTATATATGTGTATCACCCTGGTGTCCCTGTGTTTAGGAGATCAGACTGTGTGGTATGTGTTTATAAGTGTATCACCCTGGTGTCCCTGTGTTCTGGAGATCAGACTGTGTGGTGTGTATATAAGTGTATCACCCTGGTGTCCCTGTGTTCTGGAGATCAGACTGTGTGGTGTGTATATAAGTGTATCACCCTGGTGTCCCTGTGTTTAGGAGAACAGACTGTGTGGTGTGTATATAAGTGTATCACCCTGGTGTCCCTGTGTTTAGGAGATCAGACTGTGTGGTGTGTATAGAGGTGTATCACCCTGGTGTCCCTGTGTTTAGGAGATCAGACTGTGTGGTGTATATAAGTGTATCACCCTAGTGTCCCTGTGTTTAGGAGATCAGACTGTGTGGTGTGTATATAAGTGTATCACCCTGGTGTCCCTGTGTTTAGGAGATCAGACTGTGTGGTGTGTATAGAAGTGTATCACCCTGGTGTCCCTGTGTTTAGGAGATCAGACTGTGTGGTGTGTATAGAAGTGTATCACCCTGGTGTCCCTGTGTTTAGGAGATCAGACTGTGTGGTGTGTATAGAAGTGTATCACCCTGGTGTCCCTGTGTTTAGGAGATCAGACTGTGTGGTGTGTGTATAAGTGTGTCACCCTGGTGTCCCTGTGTTTAGGAGATCAGACTGTGTGGTGTGTGTATAAGTGTATCACCCTGGTGTCCCTGTGTTTAGGAGATTAGACTGTGAGGTGTGTATATAAGTGTATCACCCTGGTGTCCCTGTGTTTAGGAGATCAGACTGTGTGCTGTGTATAGAAGTGTATCACCCTGGTGTCCCTGTGTTTAGGAGATCAGACTGTGTGCTGTGTATAGAAGTGTATCACCCTGGTGTCCCTGTGTTTAGGAGATCAGACTGTGTGGTGTGTATAGAAGTGTATCACTCTGGTGTCCCTGTGTTTAGGAGATCAGACTGTGTGGTGTGTATAGAAGTGTATCACCCTGGTGTCCCTGTGTTTAGGAGATCAGACTGTGTGGTGTGTATAGAAGTGTATCACCCTGGTGTCCCTGTGTTTAGGAGATCAGACTGTGTGGTGTGTATATAAGTGTATCACCCTGGTGTCCCTGTGTTTAGGAGATCAGACTGTGTGGTGTGTATATAAGTGTATCACCCTGGTGTCCCTGTGTTTAGGAGATCAGACTGTGTGGTGTGTATATAAGTGTGTCACCCTGGTGTCCCTGTGTTTAGGAGATCAGACTGTGTGGTGTGTATATAAGTGTGTCACCCTGGTGTCCCTGTGTTTAGGAGATCAGACTGTGTGGTGTGTGTATAAGTGTATCACCCTGGTGTCCCTGTGTTTAGGAGATTAGACTGTGAGGTGTGTATATAATTGTATCACCCTGGTGTGTCTGTGTTTAGGAGATCAGACTGTGCGGTGTATATAGAAGTGTACCACCCTGGTGTCCCTGTGTTTAGGAGATCAGACTGTGTGGTGTTTATAGAAGTGTATCACCCTGGTGTCCCTGTGTTTAGGAGATCAGACTGTGTGGTGTGTATATAAGTGTATCGCCCTGGTGTCCCCGTGTTTAGGAGATCAGACTGTGTGGTGTGTATAGAAGTGTATCACCCTGGTGTCCCTGTGTTTAGGAGATCAGACTGTGTGGTGTGTATAGAAGTGTATCACCCTGGTGTCCCTGTGTTTAGGAGATCAGACTGTGTGGTGTGTATAGAAATGTATCACCCTGGTGTCCCTGTGTTTAGGAGGTCAGACTGTGTGGTGTGTATATAAGTGTATCACACTGCTCCACAACAATAAAACTCACATTATTGTTTGTGAAAACATCTGTATATGTGTCTATAAATTAGTCTGTGTAAATAAAATCATTTGGTCTTGTTATAAGTAATTTTTTAGGTTACACAAAGAGGTCTTAATAGGTCATAAAACAGCCTAAAAATTCTCAGTAATGCCCAGCCCACCAGCCACGCCCCCAGCAATACCATCTAAAACACAAATGTCCCTCTTTGGCAATTTGAAATGTTGGGAGGTATGCGTGTGTGTACATGTGCGGTATGTGTGTTGCTGTGTGTTTATGTTGTGTGTGTAACAGAAGGCACAGCAGTGACATCAGAACAGCAACATAATCAGAATATATCACGACTGTAACATACAGACATTATGTATTGACATAGGTGTATTACATTACTCCTTATATTAGAATTACTCTACATGATAGTATCAAAATTAGTATCTGTCACATAAAACCTGATTACACTGAAAACAAATAAGCAAAAATGACACAAAATGAACACTACAAAAGCGTAATGATGAGAGCAGGGCACACTGAGAATGAATATGATTTAGAAGTTTATTTTTGGGGAAGGGGCCCTCGGGTGCTGTTCAGTCATGTGATTCACAGCCTTGTGCCAATACGGAGAATACATTTCCATATTCATATCAATGTGGCCCTACCCACAGTTGGTCAGTCTCTCTGAGATGTCAGACAAATCTGCTCTGCAGGACAAACGTCAAAACCCTAGACATACTTTTCCATTCGTAATTGTTGAGGGTTATTTTGCTGCTAACATACACGCTGCCAGGGGAGGGCTGGCAACTTTTGGCCTGGGGGGCAAGTACAATTAAGCGGCCTATTTCAATTACCGCTCCAGCCCAATGTCCACGCCCACCCCCTTTCTTAATGTTATAGCTGGCATTAATGTTATGGATTAAGTCAAGTGATACCTCAGAGCTTATAACTGAAATGGTAGTACACAACTGATATCACAGAGATGACAACTGAAGTGGTGCTACACTAGTGACACCACAGAGCTTACAATTGAAATGGTGCTACACTAGTGATACCACAGAGCCTACAATTGAAATAGATATACACTAGTGATACCACAGAGCTTACAACTGAAATGGATCTACACTAGTGATACCACAGACCTTACAACTGAAATGGATCTACACTAGTGATACCACAGACCTTACAATTGAAATGGAGCTACACTAGTGATACCACAGACCTTACAATTGAAATGGATCTACAATACTAGTGATACCACAGACCTTACAATTGAAATGGATATACACTAGTGATACCACAGACCTTACAACTGAAATGGATCTACAATACTAGTGATACCACAGACCTTACAATTGAAATGTAGCTACACTAGTGATACCACAGACCTTACAATTGAAATGGAGCTACACTAGTGATACCACAGACCTTACAATTGAAATGGAACTACACTAGTGATACCACAGAGCTTACAATTGAAATGTAGCTACACTAGTGATACCACAGAGCTTACAATTGAAATAGATCTACACTAGTGATACCACAGAGCTTACTATTGAAATGGAGCTACACTAGTGATACCACAGAGCTTACAATTGAAATGGAGCTACACTAGTGATACCACAGAGCTTACTATTGAAATGGAGCTACACTAGTGATACCACAGAGCTTACAATTGAAGTGGTGCTACACTAGTGATACCACAGAGCTTACTATTGAAATGGAGCTACACTAGTGATACCACAGAGCTTACAATTGAAATGGTGCTACACTAGTGATACCACAGATCTTACAACTGAAATGGAGCTACACTAGTGATACCACAGAGCTTACAATTGAAATGGAGCTACACTAGTGATACCACAGAGCTTACAATTGAAATGGAGCTACAATACTAGTGTAGCTCTTTAAATTCTGTTTACTCTATTTACAGCAGCAAATGGGAAATTGAATGAGGCAGTAGCCCACTGGCCCATATTCATGACCAGCCTGGGGGGCAATTGCCCCCTTGCCCCCCAGGCCAGCCTCCCCTGCACGCTGCAGGGGCCCAGCACTACAATTACTAAATGTATAAGATAAGAGATACACAAGATTCTGGAGCTGACGCCAGAGTAGATGGATAGCTATCCGGTCCCAAAGTGTGAGCGCTAGAGGGGCGGTACTGGGCTGCACGGAGGAGGGTATTTTGTGCCACTGGTATCCAAAACATTGCACTGGTGCACGCACACCCCTCCAGTGAAGGGTTAATAATTTCAATATTGCTGAGTCTGCCATTGGTGGTTCTGTGAGAAGAATATAAAGTCTTTGCTGACCCAGTATTACACGGACCATCTAGAATGAATCAAGATAGCAATAAGAGCTATCCAAAGCACTGGCACGTTCAAGGGGTTAACTCAGTATCATATTACATTGCAGGGGCTGTTTAGTGCGACCTTTAAGAGGGTGACATGAGAATGTCGCTCTTTTGATTGGGGCTACATTCTGATGTAGCCCTTTTGATTCAGGCGACATTTTTAATACGCCTTTTTTTATGGTCGCCCAATAGATGGCGACATTTCAATAGGATAGCAATGTCGAGACGAGTGCTGTGGTTATAACAGCCGAACAATGACCTTTTTTACCCATCTAACCCACTTCCCACATTAAAGGAATAGTATTGCCAAGTTTTAAAAAAGAGAGAATCTTGTAGGTATTAAAAATTAAAACTAAATACCCCCAGTCACATCTCTCAAACCTTTATGGTTTGAGAGATATTCACTGTCGCTCTAGCTGACTGCAGGGAAATCCGGTCCCTGGACAAGCGGAGGCTCTTCAGCAGAGCCAAGATCTTGTTATTGAAAAATAAATCCTTCAGTGGAATGGTCTACAAAGTGGGCTTGCAAACCAAGCACACTTTGTAGACCGTTCCATTGAAGGATTTCTTTCTCAATAACGCGATCTGAGCTCTGCTGAAGAGCCTCCGATGGTCTCGGGACCGGGTTCCCCTGCAGTCAGCTACAGTGCTGACGTCAGGGACAGGGGAGGGAGGGGGGAACTTTAGTTCTGAATATCAATCAAACAATAAAGGTTTCGGAAATGGGACTGGAGGAATTTAATTTTAGTTTTTAATGCCTACAAGATTTGCTTTTTTAAAACTAACATAGTAACATAGTAAATTAGGTTGAATAAAGACACAAGTCCATCAAGTTCAACCTTCACCTCATACCTCAGTAACTGAGAATTTTATAGCTTTCCTGCTACCAATTAAATTAGTCTTCATCAGACCTTCTTGATCTGCCTACTGATAAACAGTATAACTCTGTATGTTCCCTTTTGAAAGAAATGTATCTAATCTTCTCTTAAATGTATCTATTGTGTCTGCCATAACCACCTCTTTGGGCAATGAATTCCACAATTTAACAGACCTTACTTGAAAAAACCCTTTCCTCTGCTGAAGTCTATACTTCCTTTTCTCTGATCTCAAGGGGTGTCCCCTGGTCACCTGATCAGGCCTTGGAATAAATAGCTCACCGCAGAGATCCTTGTATTGACCTCTCATATACTTGGCAATACTATTCCTTTAAAGGGATAGTAATACTTAAAATGTAAAAAAAAAATATGTTGTAGAGTTTATCCCCCTGAGTAAAACAAGGGCACTCCCACTGCTGAAAAGTGTTTCATTCAAAAGTTATTAATTTTCAAAGTTGAATTTTTTAGGTGCAATATCACAGTGGCCTGAAATTGCACAGTGGCGCTGTTGCTACACCATCCTATGGAGATTTATGGTCAATTGACCAGAGCTGTCCATAGGATCGTGTAGCAACAGCGCCACTGTACAATTTCAGGCCACTGTGATATTGCACCTAAAAAATTCAACTTTGAAAATTAATAACTTTTGAATGAAACACCTTTCAGCAGTGGGAGTACCCTTGTTTTACTCAGGGGGATAAACCCTACAACATATTTTTTTTTACATTTTAAGTATTACTATCCCTTTAAGCATTGCTGCAGAACTGTAATCATAGAAATCTCGGATATCCTTGGTGCAATTTGCAGAGCGCTGTTTTTCCTCTATTTTCTCTGAATGACTGTAAAAGCAAGGACAGTCCAACACTGGTACTATGTATGCTGTATTTAAGGTATCCTTTTAAAAGGTCGCACGCAAAAGAGCATTCAACCTTTGAACACACTAACCATGTCGCCATGGTTAAAATTTGGTGCTGCATGACAGCGGGAGACTCTCATGTCTCATGGTCAAACATTGCATAACCATAACTACAACTCCCATCATGCTCACCTGTGCATCGGACACAACGCTCTTTAGAATGCGACCTTTTAAAAGTGAACTGTATTTAATACACTGGAGGAAAGCGTTTCTGCTGCAGGGATAATGTTTCATTGTATCACTATTCCTGCTTTCACAGTTTCTGACAGAAATCTCTCTGAAAAAAGAGATTCATGGAGCTTACTGATAGGAACATAAAAGTGTCAAAAAAAGAAAAAGTGAAGATAGAATAGAAAACAGTAAACTAAATACATTTAACTTTAGAGATTATGCACTTAAAGGGATAGTAATATTTGTATTACACTTGAGGTCCGAGTCTTCTTTATGTTTTTTTTAACACATAGAGCTATATTTGAATACTTACAGTTTTAAAACAAAAACAGCACACCAGAGGAGAGCTTCGGGGACCCAAATAAATCCAATAGCTTCAACAATGAACTGTAGGTGTATACTTACATCCTTTTTTCCCACCGTTCCACATTAAATGGAAACCGGTGAGATCGCCAGTGGGGAACAACAGCCGGTCCTCCCCACAAAAGAACCACACTCCGAATTGGCTCTCAAACGTATATAACCAGTATAACCAAAATCTTGATACTCAATGCGGCTCAGTCTCCGTCTGTTTACATTACAATAAAGTTTTCAATAAAAAAAAGTGCTGCCCCACCCACAAAGCTATTGGCCTGCAAGCCACTGTCAGTTTTAGTTCAAGAGCTATTCAATTCGAATGGATCCCCCTCCCGCCCCTTTCCCTGCGTCACGCTGCCTCTCAGTGTGGTCCGGATGGAGAGCGGTGAGGGACAATCTTCAGTAAGCAAAAGGAAAATCCTGTTCTCCTTCGTCAAGTGGGGAAAGGGTTTTCTTTTTACTTACTGAGTGAAGATTGTCCCTCGCTGCATCCGTCCGGTCCCACGACTGGATTACCGATCTGATGGGAAGTGGCGGGAGGGGTGGGAGGGGAATGCTTTCTGACTGAATAGCACTTGAACTACAAAACTGCAAATATTCAAATACAGCGTTACTAGTGGAAGAGCCCGTGCACACAGGCCACAGTGCCACCCAGCAACGGCCGCGGTCTCTACTGCACAGCGCGCAGCCGTCTCCACTGCGCATCACAGCTTCTGACAAACATAGTGAAATAATATACCGTTATGTGTTAAAAAACATAAAGAAGACTTGGACCTTAGGTTTAATAGAAGTATGACTACCCCTTTAAAGAATATGTAAAGTCAAAAACATTGTTAATGTCGCTTTCATTATTTGAGTCTGGGAGGAGGAGAACAAGGCATTGGTAGGAACAAATCAACCACTCAAAGGGTTAAACAGGAAGCTCAGTGGTTTCTACTCAAAGAGCTTGAAAATAAAATATAAAAACACATTAACAGACAAGTCTGCGGTCCTAGAGAGATGCTCCAATATGGATTCACCGGCCACAGTTCAAAGTACTGATCTTGGAATGATGCCTGCCCAGCGCACTGCAACTTCAAAGCACAACGCCTTGTCATTGTCAGATCTGTACGTGCTTGTTCCTTGTCAGTAAAACAGCCAGAAGCTTTTAAAGGGACAGTAGCCCTTAATCTATAAAAAAAATAATAAAAAAAAAAAAAAATATATATATATATCAATATATATAATTCCTTAGAATGCGTCGCTCCCTGCGTGCGTAACCGCACATGCGCAATAGAGACTGCCCAAACAATGCAGTCATGCGCAGTAGAGAAGGACGTGCTGACCTCCAGCCCGAGGCACAGCTGATCCGGAGTGGGGGCACTCTGAACGGCCCACCACCTGTCTCCACTCCCGGCTTTGGGACCGCTGGGTGGCACTTTGGCCTTCAATACTAATATATATATATATATATATATAGTAGGTTTTATCCTCCTGAGTAAAACAAGAGTACTTCTATTACTGAGAGGTGTTTTTGCAGCTCAAATTTGTAGGTGCAGTATCTCAAAGGCCTCACATGTTACAACGGCGCTGTTGCTACACCATCCTATGGAGTTTTATGGTCAATTGACCAGATCTGTCCATAGGATAGTGTAGCAACAGCGCCACTGCAACATTTCAGGCCATTGAGATACTGCATGGAAAAAAAGTTTGAGCTCCAATAACTCTTGAATGAAATACCTTGCAGCATTGGGAGTGCCCTCACTTTACGCATGTGGATAATCCAAATATATATATATATATATATATATATATAATGTATGTATACTAGCAGTGTGGGACGCCGTTGCCCATCAGTTTGTTTTTTTTTTTTTTTAAACAGTGCTTACCTCCTTCAGTGGCAGATAGTTACGCAACACATTCCAATGCATTGCGTAGCCCTATGGCACTCAAATAGTGTGTGGCGAGGTATGTTTTCTGTTTTTATAGAGATAGATGTATACAGTCCTGTGTGTCTTATCCTCACATTAACCGACTGAGAGGCAGAGGGGTACGCAATGCATTGTAATGCACACTGTGCCTCTAAAATGCTTAAGCATTGGTTACAAAATCAAACAAACAAATGGGCAAAACCATCCAGCACTCCTAGTAGATGATAAAAAAAAGAAAATATACAAAATATATCCAAATGGAGAAAAGTATCTATTGTATAGCCGTGCTCCCACACTGCGCCTTTTGGATATCTGCATGGCTGTGTAAATTATAGGTCACATGATGACTGAACCGTGGACTGAATGAACGTATTCCTATTACATAATGTGCTAGAATGCGAAGCTCCCTGTGTGAGGAACTGCACATGCGCAGTAGAGACTGTCGGAATGATGCAGTTATGAACAGTAGAGAATACTGGAACAATGCAGTCGGGCGCAGTAGAGAATACTGGAACAATGCAGTCATGTGCAGTAGAGACTGCCGGAACAATGCAGTCATGCACAGTAGAGAATGGCGGAACGATGCAGTCATGCATAGTAGAGACTGTCGGAATGATGCAGTGATGCACAGTACAGACTGCCGGAACAATGCAGTCATGCGCAGTAGAGAATGGCGGAACGATACAGTCATGCGCAGTAGAGACTGTCGGAACGATGCAGTCATGCACAGTAGAGAATACTGGAACAATGCAGTCATACACAGTAGAGAATACCGGAACGATGCAGTCATGCGCAGTAGAGACTGCCAGAACGATACAGTCATGCGCAGTAGAGACTGCCGGAACTATGCAGTCATGCACAGTAGAGACTGCCAGAACAATACAGTCATGTGCAGTAGAGACTGCCGGAACGATGCAGTCATGCACAGTAGAGACTGGCGGAACAATGCAGTTATGTGCAGTAGAGACTGCCGGAACTATGCAGTCATGCACAATAGAGACTGCCGGAACTATGCAGTCATGCACAGTAGAGACTGCCGGAACGATGCAGTCATGCACAGTAGAGACTGCCGGAACGATGCAGTCATGCACAGTAGAGACTGCCGGAACGATGCAGTCATGCACAATAGAGACTGTCGGAACGATGCAGACATGCACAATAGAGACTGTCGGAATGATGCAGACATGCACAGTAGAGACTGCTGGAACGATGCAGTCATGCGCAGTAGAGACTGCCAGAATGATGCAGTCATGCGCAGTAGAGACTGACGGAACAATGCAGTCATGCTCAGTAGAGACTGGTGGAATGATGTAGTCATGCGCAGTAGAGACTACTGGAACAATGCAGTCATGCGCAGTAGAGACTGCCGGAACGATACAGTCATGCGCAGTAGAGACTGCCGGAACGATGCAGTCATGCACAGTAGAGACTGCCGGAACGATGCAGTCATGCACAGTAGAGACTGGCGGAACAATGCAGTTATGTGCAGTAGAGACTACCAGAACGATGCAGTCATGTGCAGTAGAGACTGCCGGAACGATGCAGTCATGCGCAGTAGAGACTACCAGAACGATACAGTCATGCGCAGTAGAGACTGCCGGAACGATGCAGTCATGCGCAGTAGAGACTGCCGGAATGATGCAGACATGCGCAGTAGAGACTGCCGGAACTATGCAGTCATGCGCAGTAGAGACTACCAGAACGATACAGTCATGCGCAGTAGAGACTGCCGGAACTATGCAGTCATGCGCAGTAGAGACTGCCTGAACAATGCAGTCATGGCCAGTAGAGACTACCGGAACGATGCAGTTATGCGCAGTAGAGACTGCCGGAACAATGCAGTCATGCACAGTAGAGACTGCCTGAACAATGCAGTCATGGCCAGTAGAGACTGCCGGAACAATGCAATCATGCTCAGTAGAGACTGCCGGAACGATGCAGTCATGTGCAGTAGAGACTACCGGAACAATGCAGTCATGTGCAGTAGAGACTGTCGGAACAATGCAGTCATGCGCAGTAGAGACTGCCGGAACAATGCAATCATGCTCAGTAGAGACTGCCGGAACGATGCAGTCATGTGCAGTAGAGACTACCGGAACAATGCAGTCATGTGCAGTAGAGACTGTCGGAACGATGCAGTCATGCGCAGTAGAGACTACCGGAACTATGCAGTCATGCACAGTAGAGACTGCTGGAACAATGCAGTCATGTGCAGTAGAGACTACTGGAACAATGCAGTCATGAGCAGTAGAGACTGCTGGAACGATGCAGTCATGCACAGTAGAGACTGCCAGAACGATGCAGTCATGAGCAGTAGAGACTGCTGGAACTATGCAGTCATGCGCAGTAGAGACTGCCCGAACGATGCAGTCATGCGCAGTAGAGACTACCAGAACGATGCAGTCATGTGCAGTAGAGACTACCAGAACGATGCAGTCATGCACAGTAGAGACTACCAGAACGATGCAGTCATGTGCAGTAGAGACTACCGGAACGATGCAGTCATGCGCAGTAGAGACTACCGGAACAATGCAGTCATGTGTAGTAGAGACTACCGGAACGATGCAGTCATGTGCAGTAGAGACTACCGGAACAATGCAGTTATGTGCAGTAGAGACTGCCGGAACGATGCAGTCATGCGCAGTAGAGACTACCAGAACGATGCAGTCATGTGCAGTAGAGACTACCAGAACGATACAGTCATGCGCAGTAGAGACTGCCGGAACTATGCAGTCATGCGCAGTAGAGACTGCCTGAACAATGCAGTCATGGCCAGTAGAGACTGCCGGAACAATGCAATCATGCTCAGTAGAGACTGCCGGAACGATGCAGTCATGCGCAGTAGAGACTACCAGAACGATACAGTCATGCGCAGTAGAGACTGCCGGAACTATGCAGTCATGCGCAGTAGAGACTGCCTGAACAATGCAGTCATGGCCAGTAGAGACTGCCGGAACAATGCAATCATGCTCAGTAGAGACTGCTGGAACGATGCAGTCATGTGCAGTAAAGACTACCGGAACGATGCAGTCATGCACAGTAGAGACTGCCGGAACGATGCAGTCATGCACAGTAGAGACTGCCTGAACAATGCAGTCATGGCCAGTAGAGACTACCGGAACAATGCAGTCATGCACAGTAGAGACTGCCGGAACAATGCAATCATGCTCAGTAGAGACTGCCGGAACGATGCAGTCATGTGCAGTAGAGACTACCGGAACAATGCAGTCATGCACAGTAGAGACTGCCAGAACGATGCAGTCATGCACAGTAGAGACTGCCAGAACGATGCAGTCATGTGCAGTAGAGACTGCCAGAACGATGCAGTCATGCACAGTAGAGACTACCGGAACAATGCAGTCATGCACAGTAGAGACTGCCAGAACGATGCAGTCATGCTCAGTAGAGACTGCCGGAACGATGCAGTCATGTGCAGTAGAGACTGCCAGAACGATGCAGACATGCACAGTAGAGACTACCGGAACGATGCAGTCATGTGCAGTAGAGACTGCCAGAACGATGCAGTCATGCACAGTAGAGACTACCGGAACAATGCAGTCATGAGCAGTAGAGACTGCCTGAACAATGCAGTCATGGCCAGTAGAGACTGCCGGAACAATGCAATCATGCTCAGTAGAGACTGCCGGAACGATGCAGTCATGCGCAGTAGAGACTACCAGAACGATACAGTCATGCGCAGTAGAGACTGCCGGAACTATGCAGTCATGCGCAGTAGAGACTGCCTGAACAATGCAGTCATGGCCAGTAGAGACTGCCGGAACAATGCAATCATGCTCAGTAGAGACTGCTGGAACGATGCAGTCATGTGCAGTAAAGACTACCGGAACGATGCAGTCATGCACAGTAGAGACTGCCGGAACGATGCAGTCATGCACAGTAGAGACTGCCTGAACAATGCAGTCATGGCCAGTAGAGACTACCGGAACAATGCAGTCATGCACAGTAGAGACTGCCGGAACAATGCAATCATGCTCAGTAGAGACTGCCGGAACGATGCAGTCATGTGCAGTAGAGACTACCGGAACAATGCAGTCATGCACAGTAGAGACTGCCAGAACGATGCAGTCATGCACAGTAGAGACTGCCAGAACGATGCAGTCATGTGCAGTAGAGACTGCCAGAACGATGCAGTCATGCACAGTAGAGACTACCGGAACAATGCAGTCATGCACAGTAGAGACTGCCAGAACGATGCAGTCATGCTCAGTAGAGACTGCCGGAACGATGCAGTCATGTGCAGTAGAGACTGCCAGAACGATGCAGACATGCACAGTAGAGACTACCGGAACAATGCAATCATGCTCAGTAGAGACTGCCGGAACGATGCAGTCATGCGCAGTAGAGACTACCAGAACGATACAGTCATGCGCAGTAGAGACTGCCGGAACTATGCAGTCATGCGCAGTAGAGACTGCCTGAACAATGCAGTCATGGCCAGTAGAGACTGCCGGAACAATGCAATCATGCTCAGTAGAGACTGCTGGAACGATGCAGTCATGCGCAGTAGAGACTGTCAGAACGATGCAATCATGGCCAGTAGAGACTGCCGGAACGATGCAGTCATGCACAGTAGAGACTGCCAGAACGATGCAATCATGCACAGTAGAGACTGCCAGAACAATGCAATCATGCTCAGTAGAGACTGCCGGAACGATGCAGTCATGCACAGTAGAGACTGCCGGAACAATGCAATCATGCTCAGTAGAGACTGCCGGAACGATGTAGTCATGCGCAGTAGAGACTGCAGGAACGATGCAATCATGCACAGTAGAGACTGCCAGAACGATGCAGTCATGCACAGTAGAGACTACCGGAACAATGCAGTCATGCACAGTAGAGACTGCCAGAACGATGCAGTCATGCTCAGTAGAGACTGCCGGAACGATGCAGTCATGTGCAGTAGAGACTGCCAGAACGATGCAGACATGCACAGTAGAGACTACCGGAACGATGCAGTCATGTGCAGTAGAGACTGCCAGAACGATGCAGTCATGCACAGTAGAGACTACCGGAACAATGCAGTCATGAGCAGTAGAGACTGCCTGAACAATGCAGTCATGGCCAGTAGAGACTGCCGGAACAATGCAATCATGCTCAGTAGAGACTGCCGGAACGATGCAGTCATGCGCAGTAGAGACTACCAGAACGATACAGTCATGCGCAGTAGAGACTGCCGGAACTATGCAGTCATGCGCAGTAGAGACTGCCTGAACAATGCAGTCATGGCCAGTAGAGACTGCCGGAACAATGCAATCATGCTCAGTAGAGACTGCTGGAACGATGCAGTCATGTGCAGTAAAGACTACCGGAACGATGCAGTCATGCACAGTAGAGACTGCCGGAACGATGCAGTCATGCACAGTAGAGACTGCCTGAACAATGCAGTCATGGCCAGTAGAGACTACCGGAACAATGCAGTCATGCACAGTAGAGACTGCCGGAACAATGCAATCATGCTCAGTAGAGACTGCCGGAACGATGCAGTCATGTGCAGTAGAGACTACCGGAACAATGCAGTCATGCACAGTAGAGACTGCCAGAACGATGCAGTCATGCACAGTAGAGACTGCCAGAACGATGCAGTCATGTGCAGTAGAGACTGCCAGAACGATGCAGTCATGCACAGTAGAGACTACCGGAACAATGCAGTCATGCACAGTAGAGACTGCCAGAACGATGCAGTCATGCTCAGTAGAGACTGCCGGAACGATGCAGTCATGTGCAGTAGAGACTGCCAGAACGATGCAGACATGCACAGTAGAGACTACCGGAACAATGCAATCATGCTCAGTAGAGACTGCCGGAACGATGCAGTCATGCGCAGTAGAGACTACCAGAACGATACAGTCATGCGCAGTAGAGACTGCCGGAACTATGCAGTCATGCGCAGTAGAGACTGCCTGAACAATGCAGTCATGGCCAGTAGAGACTGCCGGAACAATGCAATCATGCTCAGTAGAGACTGCTGGAACGATGCAGTCATGCGCAGTAGAGACTGTCAGAACGATGCAATCATGGCCAGTAGAGACTGCCGGAACGATGCAGTCATGCACAGTAGAGACTGCCAGAACGATGCAATCATGCACAGTAGAGACTGCCAGAACAATGCAATCATGCTCAGTAGAGACTGCCGGAACGATGCAGTCATGCACAGTAGAGACTGCCGGAACAATGCAATCATGCTCAGTAGAGACTGCCAGAACGATGTAGTCATGCGCAGTAGAGACTGCAGGAACGATGCAGTCATGCACAGTAGAGACTGCCAGAACGATGCAGTCATGCACAGTAGAGACTGCTGGAACGATGCAGTCATGCACAGTAGAGACTACCAGAACGATGCAGTCATGTGCAGTAGAGACTGCTGGAACGATGCAGTCATGTGCAGTAGAGACTACCGGAACGATGCAGTCATGCACAGTAGAGACTGCCAGAACGATGCAGTCATGCACAGTAGAGACTGCCGGAACGATGCAGTCATGCACAGTAGAGACTGCTGGAACGATGCAGTCATGCACAGTAGAGACTACCAGAACGATGCAGTCATGTGCAGTAGAGACTGCCAGAACGATGCAGACATGCACAGTAGAGACTACCGGAACAATGCAATCATGCTCAGTAGAGACTGCCGGAACGATGCAGTCATGCGCAGTAGAGACTACCAGAACGATACAGTCATGCGCAGTAGAGACTGCCGGAACTATGCAGTCATGCGCAGTAGAGACTGCCTGAACAATGCAGTCATGGCCAGTAGAGACTGCCGGAACAATGCAATCATGCTCAGTAGAGACTGCTGGAACGATGCAGTCATGCGCAGTAGAGACTGTCAGAACGATGCAATCATGGCCAGTAGAGACTGCCGGAACGATGCAGTCATGCACAGTAGAGACTGCCAGAACGATGCAATCATGCACAGTAGAGACTGCCAGAACAATGCAATCATGCTCAGTAGAGACTGCCGGAACGATGCAGTCATGCACAGTAGAGACTGCCGGAACAATGCAATCATGCTCAGTAGAGACTGCCGGAACGATGTAGTCATGCGCAGTAGAGACTGCAGGAACGATGCAATCATGCACAGTAGAGACTGCCAGAACGATGCAGTCATGCACAGTAGAGACTACCGGAACAATGCAGTCATGCACAGTAGAGACTGCCAGAACGATGCAGTCATGCTCAGTAGAGACTGCCGGAACGATGCAGTCATGTGCAGTAGAGACTGCCAGAACGATGCAGACATGCACAGTAGAGACTACCGGAACGATGCAGTCATGTGCAGTAGAGACTGCCAGAACGATGCAGTCATGCACAGTAGAGACTACCGGAACAATGCAGTCATGAGCAGTAGAGACTGCCTGAACAATGCAGTCATGGCCAGTAGAGACTGCCGGAACAATGCAATCATGCTCAGTAGAGACTGCCGGAACGATGCAGTCATGCGCAGTAGAGACTACCAGAACGATACAGTCATGCGCAGTAGAGACTGCCGGAACTATGCAGTCATGCGCAGTAGAGACTGCCTGAACAATGCAGTCATGGCCAGTAGAGACTGCCGGAACAATGCAATCATGCTCAGTAGAGACTGCTGGAACGATGCAGTCATGTGCAGTAAAGACTACCGGAACGATGCAGTCATGCACAGTAGAGACTGCCGGAACGATGCAGTCATGCACAGTAGAGACTGCCTGAACAATGCAGTCATGGCCAGTAGAGACTACCGGAACAATGCAGTCATGCACAGTAGAGACTGCCGGAACAATGCAATCATGCTCAGTAGAGACTGCCGGAACGATGCAGTCATGTGCAGTAGAGACTACCGGAACAATGCAGTCATGCACAGTAGAGACTGCCAGAACGATGCAGTCATGCACAGTAGAGACTGCCAGAACGATGCAGTCATGTGCAGTAGAGACTGCCAGAACGATGCAGTCATGCACAGTAGAGACTACCGGAACAATGCAGTCATGCACAGTAGAGACTGCCAGAACGATGCAGTCATGCTCAGTAGAGACTGCCGGAACGATGCAGTCATGTGCAGTAGAGACTGCCAGAACGATGCAGACATGCACAGTAGAGACTACCGGAACAATGCAATCATGCTCAGTAGAGACTGCCGGAACGATGCAGTCATGCGCAGTAGAGACTACCAGAACGATACAGTCATGCGCAGTAGAGACTGCCGGAACTATGCAGTCATGCGCAGTAGAGACTGCCTGAACAATGCAGTCATGGCCAGTAGAGACTGCCGGAACAATGCAATCATGCTCAGTAGAGACTGCTGGAACGATGCAGTCATGCGCAGTAGAGACTGTCAGAACGATGCAATCATGGCCAGTAGAGACTGCCGGAACGATGCAGTCATGCACAGTAGAGACTGCCAGAACGATGCAATCATGCACAGTAGAGACTGCCAGAACAATGCAATCATGCTCAGTAGAGACTGCCGGAACGATGCAGTCATGCACAGTAGAGACTGCCGGAACAATGCAATCATGCTCAGTAGAGACTGCCAGAACGATGTAGTCATGCGCAGTAGAGACTGCAGGAACGATGCAGTCATGCACAGTAGAGACTGCCAGAACGATGCAGTCATGCACAGTAGAGACTGCTGGAACGATGCAGTCATGCACAGTAGAGACTACCAGAACGATGCAGTCATGTGCAGTAGAGACTGCTGGAACGATGCAGTCATGTGCAGTAGAGACTACCGGAACGATGCAGTCATGCACAGTAGAGACTGCCGGAACGATGCAGTCATGCACAGTAGAGACTGCCGGAACGATGCAGTCATGCACAGTAGAGACTGCTGGAACGATGCAGTCATGCACAGTAGAGACTACCAGAACGATGCAGTCATGTGCAGTAGAGACTGCTGGAACGATGCAGTCATGGCCAGTAGAGCCTGGCCGATTGCGCCGGCCTCCACTCAGAGTGGCGGCATGGCTGATCCGAAGCGGGGAGCGCCAAACAGACCACCGCCTGTCTCTGCTCCCGGCTCCGGGGCAGCAGCCGAGGCTGCTGGGTGGCACTTTGGCCCGTGCACACAGGCCTTTAATACTAGTATATAAATAAGTGTGTGGCCCATAGTGATAGTAAAACATATCAGTCCCAGTGCTTGTGCAAGTATACAAAGTATCCAGGTAGATGTGACATTGTAGCAAACTGTAACAGCAGAAAGGGAACATTCTTACTTGATATAATGTTGCTGCAGCTTGGAAATCGTGAGACTTCAAGGCAGTGGTTGTCAACCAGGGTGTCATGGCTCTTAGTTGTGCCGCAGACACCCACTTAGGGTGCCCCACTTTTTCTATAAAGATTTTAAGACAAATGTGAAAGTTTAGTTTCGGATGTATATTTACTGAAATTATGATTGTGATAAATAACCATACATTTAAGTATTTTTTTTTTTTTTTTTTAAGACCTTGTCAAATTACCATAGCTGGGAACTCTCCGGTTTTGCCCCAAAGACTCCGGATTTGCCCCTATATTACTGGGTCTCCAGGGCAGAGGCTTATTCACTGGATGTGGGGAGTTTCTTCAGAAACTCTACCCACATATGCTCCTTCCTCCATCTGTTTCTTCATTTTCGAGTCCATCACTCCCATTTCTTCTCCTTCCCTAACCTATTCCCTGCAGGTCCATAAAGCCTCTTCCCCACTCGTGATTAAGCCCTGCCCCTTTTTTGACGCAAATCGCATCATGTATCTCCCACAGCGGCACCAAAGAAGTCCCCCACTGGGGAGATCAAAATGAAAATTTCCCAGGAATGCAAATGACATGATCATTTTTAGGGATGCCCCAAAAGTTACAGAATACATTTTAGGGGTGCCTTGAGAAAAAAAAGCTTGAGAACCACTACTCCAAGGCTTCACACAGCAGGACATCTATCAAGTAACTGTTGGCTGTACGTGAGCAATCATTGGATAGACTGCACGGAGGGGCATAAGACATTGTATGTGTAACGGTTTTCAAGACACTCAGACCAGCCGGTAAAATAAAACACAGTTTTATTAAATCAAAAGAAATAACAAGGAACGCCCTCTACAGGCGACAATAGGGAAAGCAAGCAATAGCTATAACAAGACAGTAGGTGAACAGGAAAGTAATGGTAACTTTACTGATAGGAAACAGTAGCCAGGCTACTCAAGGGTTAATACAACAAAGTCAGTCTCAATTGTGGAGTTTGGCACGCCCAAGGTGGTGATATATCTGCAGATGGTAATGCACAGGAGGCTGAAGGCACAATCAGTACTGCCTTAGATGATAGCGGCACATAGCCCCCATGGGCGTAGCGATGAAGACCACAATGGAAGTTAGTGCTAGAGTCGGTAGCCCCCACGGACGTTCCTAATGGAGACTGCTAGATCGCAGGAACTTGCCAATAGCCCCCACGGGCATTATAGAGGAAACCAGCAATACAGTGATTCGAGCCTTTAGCCCCCACGGGCGTATACCAGAGAAACCTGCAAGAGCTTAAGCCAAAAGCCCCCACGGGCGTAATACTGAGACTGCTGAAACGCTGGAGATGGCCAATAGCCCCCACGGGCGTACACCGGAGGCCACTCTGTGCTGTACAAGAGGTGAACCAATAGCCCCCATGGGCGTAAACCGGAGACAATTACTGAAGCCAATAGCGCCACACCAGATGCGGTAATCAATACCGACTACTCTGCTAGTTGGAGGATGGAGCTGCCGTCTAAATAAGCATACAAGCGGGCAGCTCGGCAGTAGTAGTGGTAACCATTAATAGGCTCAGCAAGAAGTATAACGGCTCACAAGAGGTATGCCAGCACTTAACAGGTTAAGCAGCTGGTAGGAATCAGCTTAGCAGGAATGAGAAATGCTCTGCAAGTATCAAGGCTCTTAACGGAGGCACAGTTCAGCAGTCTGTAACGGAGACTCAGCACAGGATGCCCAACACAGAAGGAGTACTGTGGCGAGATACAAACAGTCCGGTACTCAGCCTCAGCGTAAGTCAGAATGTCGCCACGGCGACAGTGGTGCAGGAAGCAGTACACGTAGGTCTCAGGAACAAGCCGGTTCAGATCACGGAGAAGGAAGTCAGCCAGCCCGGATCGGTACCCGGAGGTGGTTCTCAGACAAGCCAGATCAATCTCAAGCAGGAACGTCAGCCAAGCCGGGTCGGTACATGGAGATGGTTCTCAGACAAGCCAGATCAATCACAAGCAGGAACGTCAGCCAGGCTGGATCGGTACATGGAACAGGAACTCAGGAGTGTAGTCAGGACAGGCCAAATCGATACACAGGAATCAGGATCCACAGAAGACAGCAACACTGGCTCAGGAACACCACGAAAGGGCAAGTGACAGGTGTCAATGGATGGATATAAAAAGGTCACCGGGGGCGGGCTAAACGTCCTCAGCCAATAGGAGAGCACCACAAGTGAGAATGACAGAAAGGGATCACGGGCACCGTGATAGTATGGAATAGAAACTGGCAGAAGACCTGCGCGTGATGCGTTGGAGTCCAGCAACTTGCAAGCTGGAGCAACATTATATGTTGTAAGGATTTTGTATTTCTGCTGTTACAGCTTGCTACAATGCCAGACGTCAGAAGCATGGAAACTCACGCATTTCCATCAAAAAAATCTAGTAGAAGCTGCTCGTAAAGCTTTATTCATGATGGTTAAAAAGTAGCTTTGAATTTTCTGGCCATACAAAAGCAAGAAGAGACTTGCGGTACATAAGGCACACAGATAGATCAGGAACTACATCATTAAACAGATCCACGCGTTTCACGTACAAGACGCTTACTCATGATCTCCAGATGATGATCTGCCAGATGTACCTGGATACTTTAGAGGTGGAAAGGGTGCGGGTGATGCAGGAAGTAGTGGAGGGAAACTTTTTTGGGGTGTGGTGAAAGTGGTACTCAAAGGTTTAATAAAAAGCTGCCACTTGGTGCCTTACACCTTAATACGCAATAATTATTGCAAGAAATACAAGAATATACAATATCCATATCAACCCAATGTGTCTAACACATGCAATGTATACTTGGGGGTATTCCCCCTCACTAAAACCATTGGATCCGCTATCGTTGAGTCCCTGTGATGTGTGACGGTTTGACCTTTTGCTCATGCCGGTGATTGAGCAGTGATCCTCTGTATGACCGGGATGAGCAAAATGTGATATCCTCACACATCACAGGGAATCGGTGATAGCAGATCTGATGGAAATACAGAGGGGAAATACCCCCAAGTATACATTCAGTTGATATAATGGATATTGTATATTCTTCATTAATTCATATCTTGCGATATTTATTGCATATTAATAACTCTCTGAGTACCAGAGGGTTCTGGAACGCAAAGGAATGCCTTCAGTACCCCACTGCCACTCAAAGGGTTAAGTGTGCGAATGTCCACGTGTAAGAGCACTCAGCAACTGTGTCTGTGAGCCGCTTATCAATTGTGGAGGGGTTAGGCAGAGGATGGTGTGGAGCCACTGTGTGTTATTTATTTGTATAGGGTGAGACTAACAGTGGTGCGTGTGGTACAGTGGAGGCCAGCATTTTGTTGCTGGGCAGTGAGAGGTTTCTGTGGGGAGAGGATGTTGGGGGCAGGCAAACTCCTTGCAGAGATTTTCACAGGCCTTCAGCCCCTGCCTACTCTATTACGTCCCTGTCTATCTCCAAAAAATAATGCAATTCTGGGATAGAAAACATTTTTTTTTTTTTTTTTTTAAAGTATTTTACCAGGAAGAATACATTGAGATTGGCTCTCATTTTCAAGTATGTCCTGGACTCATTTTATTTACCTCAGAAGGTCGAAAGGCTGAGCTGACCTTGCCAGGACTAGAACATGTGACCAGTGGAGCAACAATAGGGGTCGCTCCTGTGACCTGGCCTGTCACTCTAGGGGCCTGGCCTCCCCCTGCGACCCCCCCCACCTGGCACCTGCAACAAGCTAGAAGCAGAGGTCTGTGCCTTCTTAGGAACAGACTTCTAGCAGCTAAGCTCCCTGTTCAGCACTCTAGTAATGCAAAGAGCTGGGAGATGACATCATCTCCCAGCGCTCTGCATTACCGAAGAGAAGACCGCGCGGGAGCTCCAGCTGTATAGAAGTCTGTGCAGAAGGAGGCACAGACCGCTCCTGCCTCGTCGCTGGACCACCAGGGAGGTAGGAGATGGACACTGGGGGGTCATTAGGGGCAATGTGCAGGTGGAGATTGGGAGCAATGTGGAGAGTGGGGGCAGTGTGGAGGCACTGTGGAGATTGGGGGCAAAGTGGAGATTGGGAGCAATATGTGGAGGTGCCAATGGGTGGAGCAATGTGGAGACGGCTAGTGGAGGGGGCCAATGGGGGGGGCAATGTGGAGATGGCCATTGGGGGGCAATGTGTTTGGGGCAGCCCATGGCACTTTTTGCACCAGGGACTGGTGGCTTCTAGTTACACCTCTGCCTGTGACCATGTGGTTTGAACGGATTCTACAGCTGGTGCATTAACCTACTGAGCCATCTCACCAGCAAGTCAGTTTAAGGAGATCATCACAATAAAAGGTTATTCTCTCTTATTCATTATACTTTTTTATAATGCATAAGACCGTTGTAAATGTCCATATCGGTATAGTCTTCTTGTCATTTTACTTTGAAGTTTCCCCGTCCGGCTCCTTTTCCTTATGTCACTCTTCTTCCCTCAAATCTGAAAGCCGGGTGCTTGAAAGGACAGATCTCAATGAGGTACAGTATTGTCCGTGTCTCTATAAGGAAAAGAGGAAGAGGATTTTCTTTACACTGACACAAGATTGTCCCTCATTGCGATCCATCCGGACTGGATTTCAGATTTGAGGAGACTGAGTGATTTAGGGAAAAGGGACAGGAGGGGGAAACTTTAATATAATTTAACAAGAAGGTATAACGATATGGAAATTTACAAAAGTACCATGCATTATAAATAAGTATAATGAATAATTGATAATAACTTTATATCGTGACCTTACTATCCCTTTAAGTATCTAAAATAGGGTATGCTTTTGAAATGTCACCCACTATTGGTCAACGCACATTAAATGGACAATTCACCCTTGCAAATGTGACTATAACAATGAGAGGCTACTTGACAGTTAAGCCTATGTGTCAACATTCTGATGCGTTGACACTTAAGCTTGCGATTTTCTTATTTTGCCCATTTGAACCCACCAACATGTTTAATGCGCCGTTCAGTTGGTCTCCCAGTAGTGGGTGACATTTCTATCGTGAACCCTATTAGAGAACCTCATGGGGAAGAATGTAAAAATTCCTCAGTGTAAAATGAAGGGCATTCATTGACTAATAGACTCCCTCTTGACATCAGACTTGATGGTGAAATTAGATCTGAAAGATGCTTACCTCACAGTTCCCATAGCTTGCAATTATCAACCTTTCCTTCAATTCATTTGGAGCAAATGAAAATGGCAATTTGCATGCCTACGATTTGGACTATCCTCACCACCATGGTGCTTCACAAGACTCATGAAACCAGTAGTCTCTTTTCCGAGATGTCGATAAGATAATATATCTGGACAACATGTTAATCATGTCCCATAATTTGACAACAGTACGATTATATCTCCAATTGTCTATTCAGTTGTTGACCCATCTGGGATTTATCATCAATCGCGAGAAATCAGTTCTCATTCCAAGACAGTCAAAGAAATTCCTAGGCTTTGTAATCAATTCCGAGACAGCTTTGATCCATTTGCAGTGAAAGAAGCTGAAGTAATTTGCAAAGAGATAAAAACTCTACTGCACAAAGAGATATCATTACAAAGTATAGCCAGAATGGTCGGTCTACTTTCATCCTCAGTCCAGACAATATTCCCAGGTCCACTATACTACCAAGCACTTCAATGGTTTAAAACCAAGGAAAGGATTAGGTTATTCAGATCTCATTCCTTTGTCTCCAGAAGCAAAGGAAGAATTGAATTGATGGCTGTCTCACATGGAGACATGGAACGGCAGAGCCATTTCCAGTACATCTCCAGACACCATTATAGAGTCAGATGCCAACCATCTCAGCTAGGGAGCTCGCTGAGGTTCCCTCACCACAGGAGGTAAATGGTCTCAGGAAGAAGCTTTTATGCATATCAATTTTATAGAATTGTTATCAGGTTCTTCTTTTGCTCACAACGCAACAAATTGTTGCATTTTACTCAAAATGGATAATGTCTTGGCGGTCGGATATATCAGTCATTTAGGGGGAACCAAATTGATTATCCTAGCCAATCTGGCCAAATAATTTTGGGATTTCTGCCTGGACAGAAACATTTCAGTTCAAGCAGAGTATCTTCCAGGTTTAGCCAATACAGTGGAAGACTGGCAATCGAGATATCTCAAAGATTATAGAAACTGGAAATTGCACAGGAGAATCAATCAAAATGTGGGGATTGCTACAAATATCTCTGTCTGTGTCCCGGTTGAGCAAACAGCTACGAAGAGATCCCAAAGTTTTGGCGTCAGATGAATTTCTTAAAACTTGTACAGCGGGAAGGAATTATGCTTTCCTTTCGTTTACCATGATCCCCAGAGTTATTCTTCAGATCACGAATCAATGAGCTACGGTAGTCCTGATAACCCCCTTTTGACAAGCTCAACCCTGGTTCACTCCTCTCCTGGAATTATCAATAAACTACCCTAATATATTCCCCAAATTCTTCATTTGTTGATGGATCCTTTGGGGAATACTCACAAATTACTGGAATCAAAACATTTACATCTCATTGAATGGTTGATATCTGGAAGACCAAAATTGTCGAGGGAAGTTCAGAAACAGCTTTGTCCCTCATGGACGAAGCATGGGTCGGTCCCAGGTACCAGAACATGCTATTCTTCCTGCTGGACAATTTGGTCTTGCTGGTTCCTGGAATGAGGTAAAGCATACAGAGCTGACAGTTGTTATAGATCTGCTATTGCAGCTGATCATAACCTCTCGAATGGAAGTTGGGTAGGAAACATGCTTTAATATGCAGACTAATGAATGGTATCAGATTATCCAGACCAACAACATCTCAATATTCCTCACTTTGGGATGTTGCTTCTGCTTTACAATTCTTAGGTGTGTCTGTGTTTTAAAATGTGGTGTGTTCTGATTGCTGTGTCTCTGTCAGTTTTGGGTGTGAAGTTGTGGGGTGCAGGTTGTGTCTGGATCGTGGGGTGATGTTGCATAGGTGAGCTTGTTTTGTATTGGCAGGTGTCCGTGTTGTGTGATAAACCGTATTGTTCCTTGCCATGTTGTGATGGTGTTTTTTTGGTGATCCTTGTCCCTATGGTGTTGCTTGTTGTTGTGTGTGACAGTTATTTGCCTTTTGTCTGTTTTCTTATGTAACGGGTGTTTTGTTTTGCCCATTAAGTCTCTAACGGCTAAGAAAAGTGGGTCTTAAGTTTTGTCCTTTAAGTGTATCTTTTTTTCCATAGTTAACATTACCGCAAGTCTTTGAATGGCTCTGGGGAATCTTGTACCATGCGTCTCAATGCACGTCAGTCTATCAGCCATAAGGATTTGTGAACTGCCGTTAGATGTTCTTAACACGGACCTTTGAATGGCTTACAAGACGTTAACGCACCCGTTAGTGTTTTTTTAATAACACCTGCCTTTAAATCTACCCCTTAGACTCTTGGCCTGATAATGATCTTTTGTCACTGAAACAACTTTCAGCTAAACTTACAATGTTAATCTGTTTGATTTCTTTCCGATGTATTTTGGACATCCGTGTGTTACGGTTTATCAGACACTCAGACACAGAAGGTTTGGTAAAACACAGTTTTATTAATAATGCAATGATCATGTGACCCCCTCGGGTCCAGTAAATACATTATACAATACTGACACAGGTCAGGCTACAGAAATAAATAGTATCCCACACAGGTCCAGTATATACAGATGTATAGAGGCTGACACAGATCAGGTCAAAAGGAGTGTAGTAACCCACTCAGGCCCAGCAAGTACCAAAAGGTACAATACTGACACAGGTCAAATCAGAGTTCGTGTGAAGCTGTAACACAGAGGGCTCTGATACTACTAGACCAGGAACGCCAACAGGCTCTAGTAGTGCCACAAACAACGGAGGCTCCCTATGCAGTGAGTGAGCCCAATAGGTAGATCGCCCGTAGGTGACTGAAAGGAGGCCCTACAGTCCCACATCACAGTACAGTAGAGACTGGGCAACAAAGTAACGTAGGCCCAGAATAGGAGACTAGTGGACAATACCTAGCAGTCTGGGGAAGGCTACAGACTGAAGGGTATATAGGCAACAAAGGTGGACTGCAGTGTAATGAGAACAACCGGTACCGACAATAGAGAGTCACGGGAAACTCCCGGACGACAGAGCAGAGCTGTGACCCTGACAAGCTGTAGCATCAAACCGTAAAGGGAACGGACGCTCAGATCTGGACCGTGTGTCCTAGAACCAGAGGCTAACCGAGGAGCCCAGTAATTACCCAACCTCGGTAAGTGTAAAAAGCAGGTCAAGCGTGCCGGGTGCAATACACCACCTAACACCGTAGTGAAAGGATAACAGCGCAAGGTATAATCGCAGGGTCACGAAGTCGTGCTGCACATAAATGGATAGAGGCAACAGTGACTGTCAGGGACCGCAGCGGTACGGAGGAAGGACCTCTGAATGTCAGGCAACAGGATACAATGGTACCGGGAGGTACAGAGAGCAGGGACGTCAGCCAAGCCAGTTTGGTACACAGAGCAGGAACTTCAGCCAATCCGAGTCAGTACACACAGCAGGAACGTCAGCCAATCTGAGTCGGTACACAGAGCAGGAACGTCAGTCGAGCCGGGTTGGTACACTGAGCAGGAACGTCAGCCAAGCCGGTTCGGTACACTGAGCAGGAACGTCAGTCAAGCCGGTTCGGTACACTGAGCAGGAACGTCAGTCAAGCCGGGTCGGTACATGGAGCAGGAACGTAGATCAGGCAGAATAGTCAGGCAGTCAGGGTCATACACTGGATTCACACGAATAAACAGGAACAAGCACTGGCAACTGGTACACCACGAAAGGGCAGCGCTGAAGTGACAGTGCTCAGTATAAAAAGGCTAGGACTGGGCGGAGACAATCCATGGTAGCCAATAAGAGAGAATGAGGAAGTAGTTAGACATAACAATGTTGGCAATGAAAGCACAGGCACCGTGATATTGTGCCTTGGATATAAAAAGTCGATAATTTGTTACCGAAGAAGTATTATTTTATATTTCTAGGAGAACAAAATGACCTCTAGATGGATTTTACCGTCCTGAAATGTTTTGCAATACGATTTATTTCAAGATTCTGGACATGAAAGAAAGAGGAAGAATACTGAGGAGAAACACAGTTTATATGGGGATACCTAATTCACCTAATTGGTGGATAGGGTTGAGGGGATACTAGCATGTTTGTATGTGTTCAACTGTTTTTGTTTTTTTTTAAACAAGCTTGATTTAACTTTGCTGCTGTGGGAGAGTAAAGAGAGTTTTACACATAATATTCACCTTCATATCTTTAATAAAATCCTGACTTTCACAAAGATAGGAAAATCTACAAATTATATAGATACACCTGACTGCTGTATGATGGACTCCTTCCCAAGTAAGTCTTTCTGTTACAGACAGTAATTATATAGATACACCTGACTGCTGTATGATGGACTCCTACCTAGGTAAGTGCTTCTGTTACACACAGTAATTATATAGATACACCTGACTGCTGTATGATGGACTCCTACCTAGGTAAGTGCTTCTGTTACACACAGTAATTCTATAGATACACCTGACTGCTGTATGATGGACTCCTACCTAGGTAAGTCCTTCTGTTACACAGTAATTATACAGATACACCTGACTGCTGTGTGATGGACTCCTACCTAGGTAAGTGCTTCTGTTACACACAGTAATTATATAGATAAACCTGACTGCTGTGTGATGGACTCCTACCTAGGTAAGTGCTTTTGTTACACACAGTAATTATATAGATACACCTGACTGCTGTATGTTGGACTCCTACCTAGGTAAGTGCTTCTGTTACACACAGTAATTCTATAGATACACCTGACTGCTGTATGTTGGACTCCTACCTAGTTAAGTGCTTCTGTTACACACGGTAATTCTATAGATACCCCTGACTGCTGTGTGATGGACTCCTACCTAGATAAGTGCTTCTGTTACACACAGTAATTATATAGATACACCTGACTGCTGTGTGATGGACTCCTACCTAGGTAAGTGCTTCTGTTACACACGGTAATTATATAGATACACCTGACTGCTGTATGTTGGACTCCTACCTAGGTAAGTGCTTCTGTTACACACGGAAATTATATAGATACCCCTGACTGCTGTGTGATGGACTCCTACCTAGATAAGTGCTTCTGTTACACACAGTAATTATATAGATACCCCTGACTGCTGTGTGATGGACTCCTACCTAGGTAAGTGCTTCTGTTACACACAGTAATTATATAGATACACCTGACTGCTGTGTGATGGACTCCTACCTAGGTAAGTGCTTCTGTTACACACAGTAATTATATAGATACACCCGACTGCTGTATGATGGACTCCTACCTAGGTAAGTCCTTATGTTACACACAGTAATTTTATGGCAAGCACGGAGGCTTTATATTATGCATTATACTTTCTCCACTGCTTCCTCAGCAGCGAAGGAATTTATTGAACCAAAACAACCCAGAAAACTATGCCGTAACCATAGTAACCAATCCACCAATGACATAGAGTGCCATGTTATAAATTAGGCTGCAAAACCAGACTCCTCTTTCTTTGCTGCTTCCATCAGATAAGTGACTAAAGTTTTAGCTGTTTCATAATTGTGATTTTTCATGTGCCTGTTTTTATTTATTTGTGTATAATTTTCATATCAGGTCTTTTGACTGTATGTTTGTTTTTCTCCCCTCTGTGCACATCTCATTGGGTTGCCCCTCCTGGGTGTCCCCCCGCTCTTTTTGCCTGTCTGGCTTTGTGGGTGGTTGGGGTTCCCCTTGGTATTGCCTATTGGTGCTTGCGCGGCTGGGGACATCCTTACGGTGCTTTTTGCTTCCCCTTGTATCTTGGCGTTTTCCTCCCTGACTCGTTTGCCTCGTTTCCCGCCATGCCTCTGACCACATCTTCACGCCGTGTGGCTGGTTCACTTCCTGTCAGGCATCTGCACATGCGCGAGGCATCGCACGTTCTCCAGCTTCCCTCCGCTGCCATCTTTATTGTTCCTCCATCTCCATCGGTGCGGTTGGGCCCTGTTGTTTCTGCTGCGTGGCATAGTGAGTTTTACCCTTTTCCTTGGTTCTTTGTTATAGCGCTTCCAGTTATTAGTGTTTTACACTTTTTCTGGGGCTACCGTTCTTCTCTGGCCTGTTGGGTTTGCCCTGCTCCATTTGATTGTGTACCCTTTTTTGCTCCCTATGTATTTTACAATATATTTTCTCTCCTGATCCCAGTTATGTCTTCAGGCAGTGATAGCTCAGATATCACCTGCCCTGAGAGGCAGGATTTGACCCAGACCCGTAGTAGGCCCATTCCTGACCAGAATTTGAGGGATTCCAGCACACTGGGCCCCAATTCTTTTCTCCAAACTGGCTCTGATCAGTTCCAATAATTAATGGAATTCTCCATGCATTCTGCTATGCAGAAATTATCCTCATCTTTGGATGAGTCCTTTGCCCTTGCCCTGCAATGCCAGGCACACTCTGGGGCTGGCTCATTGGTGCCACCTTCCTTACCTCTGACCCCTGGTGTGGAGACTAACACCATTACACCCCTGGTTGTCTCCGGGGACGCCTCTGGGCCCATTGTGGCTTCCTCCCATAAAGGTGGAAAATGCTCTGTTAAACTCTGTTAGACACGTTACTATACATACTGACAACCCTCTCCTTGATAGCGTGCTCCCTGGGTGGGTCCAGTGGACCATCTGCCTGATTGGCAATACCAATTCGGCTTTGGCATTGGAACGTCGTCAGACGCTCCTTCTGAAAATAGATCCCAAACTGGCCGACATGACCACCTTTGAACCTAGCCCCTCTGCCAGGGGACAATTATTTGGAGATTCCTTCATCAAGGAACTGGGGCAGTTTGTGTCATCTTTTACCGTCCTTGACAAGGCGCAGGCCACTCTGTAGAGGGTTTTCTTCCCCAAGGTTTTTGCCAAGGCCGGGCAAAGTAGGGGTCGCTCCCCGGACCTACTTGTGCAGCCCAGCAGCAGTTTCAGGGCCCCACCTATCCCTCTTACCCTTCCTTTCAGAGTCATACCCTGCAGGACTCCAGAAGCCAGGGTCCTTTCTTCTCCAGTCCTGTAGGTGGGAGTGGGAGGAGTCCTGTATGTGGGAGAGGGAGAAGTCCTGTAGGTGGGAGAAGTCCTGTAGGTGGGAATGGGAGAAGTCCTGTAGGTGGGAGTGGGAGGAGTCCTGTATGTGGGAGAGGTAGAAGTCCTGTAGGTGGGAGAAGTCCTGTAGGTGGGAGTGGGAGGAGTCCTGTAGGTGGGAGTGGGAGAAGTCCTGTAGGCGGGAGTGGGAGGATGTAATAAGAGCCGTGGAGAGGAGTAGGTTGTGTGCAGAGTGAAGATGGCGAGTGGGAGTGTATTTGGAAATGAGAGATGAAATATAGGCGGGTGCGGGGTTAGTAAGGACTCTATACGTTAGCACCAGAATTTTGAATTTGACTCTGTATGCTAATGGGAGCCAGTGTAGGGACTGACAGAGGGGTTTGGTGTTGGAGAAGCGAGGAGTGAGGTAGATTAGTCGGTGGAGTTCATTATGGACTGCAGTGGGGTTAGTCGGGTGAGAGGAAGGCCAATTAGTAATGAGTTACAGTAGTCAAAACGGGACATGATGAGTGTTTGGATTAGAATTTTTGTCTTGTGTGAGGAAGGGACAGACTCTAGTGATGTTGCGGAGGTGGAGGTGGCATGATTTGGAGATTGACTGGATGTGAGGAATGAAGGATAGGGCGGAGTCAAATGTGATCCCCAGGCAATGAGCTGTAGGTCACATTTGACTCAAATTCAAGTTTGCATATTTAAAAACTACAGCAAAAACTGCCTATATGTCATGTTAACCAAAAGTCCAGCAGATGTACAGTTACAGAGATATTCATCCTTTTATTTCTTGGCAAAGTGAAAGTGACCATTTCCTGGTACTGCACAAAGCTGTATTAGCATATGGAACATAATTTAAACCTTTATTAGCATGTGACACGTCACGGAAAAGGCTTAATTAGCATATGAAACACCATGGATTAGCTTAATTAGCATATGAAAATGTAACGGATGCCGCACAGTGCCACACATTAGCATATATTAGCATATGAAAGAAGTGTGAATATCTCTTGTACTGTACATCTGCTGGTCTTTTCGATAACACGACACATAGGCAGTTTTTAATGACGTTTTCAAACATGCAAACTTGAATTAGGGTGAAAGTTCCACTTTAAAAGCCTCATTTAAATCACTGGTGATTTTTTTTTTTATCTCTCTCTCCTGTGGTGCAGGTGCTTTGCCCCAGAACTGCACCTCTTTAGCTTATTGAATATGGTCCCTGTTTCCCTAATCCGTTTGCATGCCAGAGAGATGGTCAGTATCAGTGGTGTAACTATAGGGGTCGCAGGGGTTGCAACTGCGACCGGGCCCGTAACTCCAGGGCCGGGCTGCCTCCTGCGACCCCCTCCTCCTGGCGATGCAAGCTTCCTCCCGCTCTCTAGTAATGCAGGGCGCTGGGCGATTACATCATCTCCCAGTGCTCTGCATTTCAGAAGAGGACAGCACAGGAGCACGTCGCACCAGTCCGCCTCTCCTGCCACCCCACTGGACCACCAGGGATTGGGAGGTAGGAAACGGAGGCATTGTGGAGGGCCCGGGGGCCAATGTGTTCGGGGGTGGGGGGGCCCATGGCACTTCTTGCACCAGGGCCCGCACCGTTCTAGTTACGCCTCTGGTCAGTATACTCAAAGGATTACCTAGTGCAGCTTAAAGCAGGCATGTCAGGACGATGGCCCACTGACCACATGCGTCCCGGTGCCTGATAAATTATGTCCTTCCATTAAAGGCTCTTTTTTTTAGTTACCTTAACAGCGACCTCTACTGGCCAGATTCTAATTAGTTACTCTGTTGCATTCTATAGGAGAGGTGAGTCACTGACAAACAGTTCTCTATAGAATGTGTTAGAAACTGCTGAGTTATAACTTTTGATCAACCCATTGAGTGCCAAAGGGGTGCCTTGACTTGACTGAAACAGCCAGGAAGAGGGAACTTTACTTGCGAATATCTTTCAAACCATAAAGGTCTGAGAGATAAGACTTACATAGTTCTTAATATTTTTTTTTAACGCCTACAATACTAAATAAACATTTAATTAGGTATTACTATCTTTTTAAGGGATTTATGGAAAAAAGCTATACTCCAAACGCTATATGCAATACATCAAACAACATACGCTATACGCCAAATGCCATATAATGAAAAGCTATATGCAATATGTCAAACACTATACACAATATGACAAATGAAAAATGCTATATGCAATGCCTCAAAAGCTATATACAATGTGCTAAATGCTATATGTCTAATACAATACACCAAATGCAAAACTCTATGCAACGCGCCAAGCGCTATATGCAAGACGCTATATACAAACGCTATATAAATGCAATATATGCTATACACTATACACAATAGACAAAACGCTATACACACAATGCTATTGGGCAATAAGCTATGTGCAACACACACTAAACATATAAGCTCACACACACTGATGCACACTGTTGCTCAGACACGCTCATAAACACACATTCACTGATGGAGCGCTGTGTAATGCAGTTGTGTAATGCAGTTGTGTAATGCAGTGCTTTGCAGTGTGTTGTACACCTGAAAATTCAACAAGCTACTCATTAAAGCGGATCTTTCACCCCTATACATGCTGGTGTCAATAGTTAGTATATGTAGTGAGTAGCTGGTAAAACGGTTTTATTTTTTAATAAAATCGATATTTAGAATTCCCCACAAGCCCTAAGAAGGGGAATCATGTCAGGGCTGTGGGGGGGTCAAAGAAAGCTTGTAAGGGGTATCAGCCCCTTTAAAGTTTAAGAAGGGGTGGGGCATGGGAACCAATATAAGAGGGACACTTGGAGCATCACTTCCTTTTCAGAAGTGAATACCAAAAGTATTGGATCGGCTTACTTCCATGGCCTCATCTGCTTTTCTGTTGGCTGAAGTCCGGCGGTGGTGATTGGCTGCGGTAGCAGCTTTCTTGGAGGATGGATTCTACTGGCGTGTCTTCGGCAGGGGTGGCCACCTGGCTTACGGGGAGCATCCGGACGCAGCCACCTGTTCAACTGAGCCTTGGGACGGACAGTGGAACATCCCTCAGCCTAGCCCAGCCGGCTTTTGGAAGCAGTGGGTCCCCTTTTCTGGCTCCAGTTTCCTGATGCAGGTGTCTGTTGCAGCTCTGCAGCCCTCCAGATGGACTGGGGTTCTGGGGTCCTTTCCTCCTTTCTGTCTCCCTGGGTCCTGTTGCCTCTTTTCTGTTCTCCTATTTTGCCTGCCTCAGCTCCTGGTGGCTCTGTTCGGCTGCTTTTGTCTTCCTTGTTTGTTTGCTGGTTTCCCTGTTCTCTCTCTTGTTCTGCTGCCCCTCCCCCCTCACTTTCCTTTTGCCCCTGTTCCTGGCTGCTCTGTCTGCTCTCTTCTTTCTCCTTCCCCCCCCCCATTTTTTCCTTCTTGGTAGGTCCTGTGGGCTTTCTTCTCTTACTGTTTGGGTCTGTTTGTCCTGCTGTGGGTGCTGGGTGTGCTGAGGGTGGTACTCTGGGACCCTGTCCTGGTGATGTGTGGTTGCAGGGCTCTACCTGCTGGGTTGAGTATATAAAAAAAAAAAAAAAGGTCAAAACAAATGACTGACTAACTATGTATCTGTGTGTGTGTGTGTGTATATATCTGGAAACTATATATATATGTGTGTGTATATGTAGATGACTAAATGTATATTTGTGTGTGTTTATATTCTAGGTAAAAATATGTGTGTGTTGATATATGAGAACTAGGGTGACCACATTTCCCTTCTGCCATTCCGGGACGTGGTCACCCTATCAATGCCTTACCTTGAGTCCCTGGTGGTCTAGCGGAGTGCGGAGTGCAAAGTGCTCTGTGCCTCCTCCGGCACAGAGCTGAAGCTCCCACGCGCTGTGCTCAGTAATGCAGAGCGCTGGGAGATGATGTCATCTCCCAGCGCTCTGTATTACTAGAGCGCTTGCCTCCAGGAGATCAGGTAAGTTGCATTGCCGCCCTGGATGTCAGCCTGCAAGCGGCGTCCATGATGTGACACACCGCTTGCAGGCTGACATCCAGGGCGGCTTGGCTTCATTCCGGGACACTTCATTGTCCCGGTTGAAGGGGACCCGGGACGCGGGACATGTCCCTGAAATAAGGGACAGTCCCGGACGTTCCGGGACCCGTGGTCACCCTAATGAGAACATGCTTATGTGTGTGTTTATATATATGAGAACTTATATTTGTGTGTGTGTATATATATGAGAACATGTGTGTGTGTGTATGTATATGGGAACATGTATGTATATGAGTTTGTGTATATATCTGTGAACATATGTATATGTGTGTGTATGTATATGTGCACATATGTATATGTGTGTGTGTATTTATATGTGTACATGTATATGTGTGTGTGTGTATTTATATGTGTACATGTATGTGTGTGTGTGTGTATGTATATGTGAACATGTATATGTGTGTGTATGTATATGTGAACATGTATATGTGTGTGTGTATGTCTATGTGAACGTATATATATTTGTGGGCGTATATATGAGACAATATGTGGGTGTGTATATTTATATGACTAAATATGTATGTGTGTGTACATATGGTACGAAATTTTGGTGTGAGTATATATATATGTATATGTGTGTATATATATGTATGTATGACCACTATGTGTATGTGTGTGTGTATATGTATATATTTGGAACAATATATATGTGTTTGTGTATATCTCATGAAATTAGAAGGCATATTAACGGCAAACGGGCATTGATGGTGACGGTGGCCTGCACGGGCCTGGCTATTAAAAAAAAAAAAAAAAATTCAATAAAGGCATAAATACTTATTTTAAAAATAAAATAATATTTAGACAGGGTGTGGGGGCCTTGGGTGCCCCTGGTGGGTTTTTTGTTTTTCTTTTTCCTTTGTCCTAGGTGCTGTTTCCTGTTCGGTGGACTGTACTGGCGAGTGGGGTTTTTTGGAGCCCCTGGTTTTGGTTCCCCTTTTTCTTTTCCAGGGTTTACCTGTGTGTCGGATTTCTTCTGCTGGAGCTGATTCTGGTGGCATGGATGGGTGCCTCTGCTGAGCTGGCTGCTACGCAGTCTGTACCTCCCATTGTGTGGTGGCAGGTATGGGATTGCCTGGGGCAGTGATTCTCTACCTGGGGTGCCGTGGCACCTTGTGTTGGTTTCCCTTTTCTTTTCAGGGTTCACCTGGGTAGCGGAGTGCTTCAGCTGGTGAGGAGCCTGGTGTGGCACTGATGGGTGCCTCTGCGGAGATGGAAGTTACGCAGTCCGTGCCTCCCGTTGCGATACCAGGTACGGGATTGCCTGGGGCCGTGATTCTCGGCCAGGGTGCATGGCACTGTGGAGTGCCGTGGGGATCAGCTTGGGGTGCCCCATGTTCTCTATGTCGATGTTGACAGACTATGTGTATATTTAATTGTGTTTATGTTGTGCGCAACATGTTTAGTTTGTTTTTCTGGTTGTGCAATGTAATAATACTGTATAATTATGTATTATTCCCTTCAGTATGCGTTTGTTATGTTGCAGTAACAGTTTGGCTGCATTCCCTGGTGTTGGGGGTCTGGGTTAGTCTAGGTTTGGCATGTTGGGAGCTCTCGGGGACCAGGGAGCGCAGGGGTGATCCCCCCCTCTTGCTCCTGGTGGTGGTGGGGGGTGTTTCTGGGGCTGGTCTTGTTTCTACTGGGGCGCCCGTTGCAGGGGCTGGTGTGGTTATTCCTTCGGCTACTTCCCAGTTATTGGGGTTAGGGGCTGCGGCTGGGTGTTCACTCTTTTGGGGGGGTTCCCATGGCGGCCGTTGGACTGCCTATTTTTGCTGGGCCAGTCCTTTGGGGCTACATTTGAGGGTTGAGGTTCGGGAGAAGTTTTGAAGGTTGTCATGGTTTGGCTGATTTCGTCACACGCTATGCTGTTGATTACTGCTGCCTTTCCTTCCCTGGTGGGCTGAGTCGGCTGGGGTTGACCAGACTGCCTTGATCTCTCTGTTGACATGGTTGTGCACCTGCTTGTTTCTCAGCCAATCCCTTCCAGGCTGTTTCACGCAGCTGGCTCCCTTCCTCCTTGCCCTTATGTTTGCTTCGGTGCGAGGACATTTTCCTGCGTCTGATTATCTGTGCATGACCTGCCTTCCTCTGACGTCCCTTCTGACTCCTGGCTTATTCTTGCTGTTGCTGATCTCTGTATTCCTGATCCTGGCTTGTCTGCATACCTGCATAGGTTCCTGACCCCGGCTTGTCTTTTGGTCTATGCTCCTGGATTGCGGTTTTGCTTTGGTTGTTTCACTAAGGGGTTTTTGCACTTTGCATTTGTCTGGTTCCTGGCCTTCCAGAGGAGCAAATTTGTGGATATTTATTCTTGGCTTTCCTTGGAAGAGGCTCCTCCGGACCGGGATATTCAGACTGCTGCTGGGACGAAGGCGGTGAAGTTGTGGTGGTATTGGAGGATACCCAAAGTTTTTCAGGGATTGCTTTTGGGCGTTTTTTCAATTATTGATAGCGTGTTAGGTGGGCGTTTTCTGCTGCGTGCTCCTCCTTGTTCTGTTACTAGGCCATGATTTGGCACGCCTGCTGGATTTCTGGGGCTCGAATAGGGTGTTGGATTTGTGTACAGTGGCGGCGTGTTCTTTGCGGTTCAGGTCCTTGTTTGGGCTGGATTGGGTTGGCCTCTTTGGCCTGTGACTTGGGGTCTTCCGGTTTGATGAGGGACCTGGTTTTTCCTGGAAGTCTTTCCAATTGTCATCGCTTTTACTTTGTGGGTTGTCAGGATGCAGAATGGTAAGGTTGTTTTTTGTACTCTGACGCTATGGGGGTGGTGCTGGCGGTTCATAACTTGTTTTTCTCTTCTGTCCCTGTTCTGTCTGCTTTGTTGTTCGGTGCCATCTGTCTGAGTCCTGATATATCTTTTTGGGAGCGGCGTGTGCCTGGGTTCTGTATGTGGCTGCTGATGCACTTTCTCGATTCCTGGTCGTGGAGTTTGGTAGGCATGTCTGGGGGCGACGGCTGTGGGGTACGCCTTGTCCTGACCACTGGTGGGATCTTGGTGGTCTACAGTTGTATCCGGGGGAGGTATTCATTGGCTCCAGCCTCTTTGGCAAGGTGTGCGGTTGCTTGGGATGAGTGGATCAGCTGGAGGCTGTGGTGGTGGATGCTGTGAGGATTGATGGGGTGTTGTGGTTGGTACTGGAATTGGTTTAGTCGGGGTGTATTCCCGGTGGCTATTGAGGGGCCGGGTGTCTGGGTTGGCTTTTGGGTTGTTGCGGGGGGACAGATTGTTCATAGGAATTTGGGGTGCGCAAGTCTTTGCGGTCTTGACTGGTGGTGGTGCAGTCTGATACTCGGCGCCTGGTTTCGTTCTCACTCTTGCAACAGTTATCTTCCAGGTGTTTGCTCGGCTCATTATGGTCAGTGTTTGGGGTGGCTTTTTGTTTTGCTTTTTTGTGGCTCTGCGTCTGGGGGGGTTGTTTAGTTCTTTTCAATTCAGTCCCGGTGTGTGTTTCTGGAGTTTGTGCGTTTGCTTCTGGTTCTCTCTCGTTTCATATCTGCCGCTTCGAGAGGGATGTCTATGGTTCTGGGGTTTGGGTGACTGTTTTCGGTGGCGGGTTTGGATATCATTGGGGCTGCTATGAAGGCGGATATGACTGGTTTGGGTACTGAGTCTGTTTGCTGTATCGGTCGGTGGGAGTCCGCACGGCTTTCTCTTATGTTAGGCCGGACAGGATGGTTGGGTGTTGAGTTGTAGTTTCTGTTGCTATACTGTGTTTTTTGTTTTCTGTTCAGGTCACGGCCTTGTTGCTGCTGGATTGTTGGCCACTTTCGTTATTTGGGTGTGATGGAGAGCGGCGGATTGTGGTGGTGGGTGCTGCTGTCTTTCGACCCTTTGTTTTTTTCGTTGGTGTCCTGGTTTGTCTATCTGGGTCCGCAGTGGTCTCGCTTTCTTCCTGAGGTTGGTTGGTACGTTTAGTGGTCCCCCTTGGGTTCTTGTGGTGCACTTGTGGGGGTAATGACCTTGGCTCTGGCCCAGCTTGGGTTTTGGTGCGGCCATTCATGGGAAATTTTTCTGTTCTCCTTTGCCATTTCCCTAGGCTGGTGTTCCGTGGCCAGTGATTATTCCACGCCAGCGCTGGGCTGGTGACAGGGATCGCAGGGCATTGGAAGTACGGGATTTGTCTGACTCGACGCGTGTTGAGTGTGTCATTCACAATTGGGGGTTGTCTGTGCAACATTCTGTTTTTGTGGATTCGTCTTTTCTTTGTTTAGGTCAGATGGGGTGGCTCACTATGCGGTTGGGCTACATTTTCTTTTTTCTTTTCGTTTCACTTTGGACATTTTGGGGGGTGGGTTTGGAGCAGGCCATAGCTTTCTATGGGGGGAAGGGCCTGGCTGCATAGGATGTACGCATCAGGCCCTGTGGCGCTTTTGGCCCTTGCCAATAGGAAAAATGGTACATCATGTTTGGAATGCATGGTTAACAGGTGGATGTCAGCGGCCTTGGGCATTAAGCACCCGGACCACGGTCGCGGGTTGTGGTCACCGCCCCTCATTGAGCTGCACAGACCAGCTAATGGGGTGTGGTGGAATGGAGGAAAAGATGGGTTGAGCCTTTTGGGGCTCAGTAGGGTGGGCATAAGTTTATGCCTAGCATTTGGCAAGGGCTTAAAGTTGTGGTGGTTATTAAATTTTAAGTTAATAAAGCTGTGGCCTGGTTTTTACATCCAAACAAGTTGTGTGTGTCTTTATTTGATCTATACCACATGCCCTAGACATGCTGAATGTAATTGAGTAAATATTTCCCTGCGCTCTGCTTCCGGACAGACTATGGTTACCAGCTCTGTAACGCAGTCTGTCACTCTTCCTCTACTCCCCTCCCTCTATCCAGCCTCCTCCAATGAGAGAGCATTTCTGCATGTAAGATTGAGAGCTCTCTGGCCAATGAGACTGCTCCAGTTACATGCAGAAATCATCTGTCATTGGAGGAGGCTGGATAGAGGGAGGGGAGTAGAGGAAGAGTGACAGACTGCGGTACAGAGCTGGTGACCGCAGACGTAGGGCGCAGGGCAGTGTTTACTGCATTCATTTCAGCAAAATAGCGATTTTATTTAAAAAACGAAACCGTTTTACCAGCTAGTCAGTACATATTGACACCAAAATATATAGGGGAGATAGGTCCCCTTTAAAGCAGTCATTGTTTTTTACCCACAAGGGCAACGCTGTGCCAATATTGCTAGTATATATATTTATATATATATATATATATATATATAATATAGAAAAGAACAGGTGGGCACTCCATAACAATAAATATTCAGACGCACAACAACTTGCCCGTTGCTGCTTGAAACAAACTATTTGTATAAAGGATTGTAGATGAAGGATCTCATCAGACAGCAAGCGCACTCCAGGGTCTATATACAAACTGATATATTTATTTCAACAGATCAAGATTTCCACCCCCTTAGGGCCTTTCTCAAGACCTATCCTATATAATAATTCACTAAAATGTGTGTAACGCCACAGTCATGCCCAATAGAGACTGCCCGCGCTGCGGCTGATGCTCTGTATCAGCCGCGGTGCGGACAGTCTCTACTGCGCATGACTGCCCCAAGACCGGCTGCCAGTGGCACTGTGGCCCGTGTAACGGGCTCTTCAATTAGTCTACATATAAATAAATATATGTCTGTGTGTCTAAATTTATATACACACATAATTACTGACAAGGCAGCATACCTCCCAACATTTCAAACTGCCAAAGAGGGACACTTGTGTTTTAGGAGGTGTTGCTTGGGGCGTGGCTGGTGGGCGGGGCATTAGCGAGAATTTTTAGGCTATTACATGACCTGTTGACACCTCCTTGTGTAACCTAATAAATGACTTATAACAAGACTAAAGTATTTTATTTACACAGACTAATTTATAAACACATATACTGATGTTTAAACAAACAATAATGTGAGTTATATTGCTGTAGAGCAATGTGATAGACTTATATACATACCAAGCAATCTGATCTCCTAAAAAGAGGGACATCAGGGTGGGAAAGAGGGACAGAGGGATTTGGGTCTATATGAGGGACTGTCCCTCCTAAAGAGGGACACTTGGGAGATATGTTGCAGTGGCACACACCAAGTAACATACAATGGCAATTTATAATTTAAATAATACTGTTGCACGTCCCCTAGTAATAGTATATAAATTTACTCAGCCTGGGAGATATATTAATAGGAGGCAACAGAGGTTGTGAGTGTACCTTTTTTATCATTTACGAGATGTATGGAAAGATGCAATGTATATCCAAGCCCCCCCCCACGCTGTAAAATATCACTGAAATTTCAAATCCACACCACACTTCCATAATGAGATGACTGCTGAAAGGACCTTACGCTCTAAGTAACATCAGCTCTGAGATTAGATTTATCGTTTCTGTTTATTGGGAGCGATACAACGCTCGCTTGTACAAAATTCGGGGAATGGACAAGCAACAAACATTATAAATAATTCAGAGGACATTAAGAGCAAACAGAGATACCGACATATGCCCTCTCCATTTCCTCTCAAACCTCTCCAAATTGCATTACCATCTTCCTGCTCCACTGACTTGGTAATTTCACTCAAACGCTAAATAAACACGGCCTTGTTTGCCATCCAATCATTGCCTTAAACTCTGATTCATTAACCCGGTGAGTGCCAGATGAGGTGCAATTCATAGCTCTGCAGTATCCTGCGCTCCCCCCTCTGGCACTGAAAGGGTTAAACGGACCAAGTAGATTTGCTTCGAATTGTCACCTTTCACGCCATAATTTGTTGTCTAGAGGTATATTATTAACCCTTTGAGTGCCATTGCTCTGCAATGCGTTGCGTACCCCTCTGACACTCAAAAGGGTTAAATTAATAGTGATATTTTGTTACGAATGCAATAGCGCAGCTATAGTTACAGCATGAACAGCGGTTCTATGTTAACCCCCATGGCAACAAGAGCTTCAGGAAACCCATTGCACCCCTCTGGGCCTCAAAGGGTTAAATGCTGATTTTTTATTTTTTTTTTAAACTTTTTGAACCATTTGACAAAGTCGAAATTTGGACGTTTACAAGTCAGCACCTGCCCCCACAAGCTTTGTCCAGATTGGTTTGGATAAACCCTTTGAATGCCAGCATGGTGGGCAACGCATTACAAAAGCAATGCCCTCTGGCACTTAAGGGTTAAATTAAATCTTATCTCCTGGAGCACTAGGACCATGCACTGCGTTTGGCCAGTCTCAGCACTTGTAACCTCAGCACTTAACAACCTCATACCCTGTTGTCTGTCTCCTTTTACCCATTTAGACTGTAAGCTCCTTGGGGCAGGGACCTCTCTCCCATTGTTTCTATGAATGTGGCACTTATTTTATCCTTTTTTATTTATTGTACTGTACATCTGTTGTAAGGCGCTGCGTGCACTGTGTGGCGCCATATAAGTAAAGATATACATATATACATTAAAAAAAAAAAAAAGCAAGGCTGTTATAAAAATATGAATCCTTATTCTATTATAACTGATTGGATAAGATTTAAATTTAATACCAATATAGATCCTCTAGGTGACACTTCATTCTTGTTGATCAGCGGTACCAGTCTCCAGGTATTGGGCTGAGAAGTTACAGGTCTGTACACGCTAAGTACGTTTTTGTAGAAGTGTATAAATCATTCCTCCCATCATGTCTTATGCATGGGGGAATGATTCAAGTAAAGACACAACAACCAATTATGGGTTTAACTCAGGCCACAGCTTTATTTTAACTTACATGATAAACTTTTACAAACACACAGACTTTAAGCCCTTGCCAATCTCTCCATTTTGATAGGCCATACTTGCCTACCACCTTTTGAGCTGCTGGCTCACCCCAAACTTGTTCCCCCATACCGCACCCCATTAGCCGGTAAATGTAGCTCAATGAGGCCGGTGTCTAAACCCGCGACATAGTCCGGGTGCCAATTGCCCCTAGGCCGCTGGCCTACCAAATTCATGTAACCATAACCAACTTAAAGACCTTCTCCACATTGGCAAGGGCCCAAAACGCCACAAGGGCCTGATGAGTTTACCTACTCACTCAGGCCCTTCCCCCCACATAAAGCCAAGGCCGGAGCCAAAGCCCCCATCAGCACTAGATTGTAGAAGACTCCACCAATCATCGTGACGTCCACCAGCAACCCAAAAACAAGCACAGAGCCTCACAAACCAACACCGACCACCAACAACTCCCCAAAAGAAGACGTGGACACCAGCCGAACAAGCCGAAACCCAGCCAAAATGAAAGAGGAAACCCCAGGTACCGGAACCACCGCCCCGCACCGGCGCAGAATAAGCCCCGCTGACAAACCTGAAGCCCTGGAAAACGCCACAGCAAAACCACCAAAGCTCCTCCAACGAAACCCCCCCACAACAACCAGGCTAGCCGTAACACCAACAGCCCCCCATCCGGAAAAAAACGCACACCCCAATCCACACACCAAGCCGGACATCAGACCAACACTACCAGGCTCCCAACAACCCACCGCACCAGCGACTCAGGACCCCAAAACACCCAGCCACTGTGACTGCCCCAAAGACAAAAGGGGGGCACACCAAAATCACCAAAGGCGGCCGCATACGATCCCACCCCCACTTAAAAACCCCCAGAAAATGGAAGAAGAGACCAAAACACCCATCCGAAGGACAAAAACAAACAAACCGAAAAGACGAACGCCAAAACAGAGCTGGTCCACCCCCAGAGAGACACAAAGCCCCAAACGAAAAAAAAACAGGGACCCGAAACACCAGAGGCAGCAAAGAGCCAACAACCACAAACACGGGAAACCAAGAAGTCCAGTACAACCCGTGAATCCACAACCCAAACACCCCAGGCCAAAAACGAACCCCCAAGAACTAGAGGGACATCAACAAGGGAATCCCAAGACTTCCGTAAGGATACGGGCTCCGAAACAGGAGTCAGTAAACCGCACAGCCGACCCAGCCGAGGGACAAAACAAGCAAGGAAGTAAACCAATGACACCCCCCGACCACAGAGACCCCGACAACAACCAGGCCTAAAAGAAACCCTGAGACTCCCCCGCCTATACAGTAAAGCCGACGACAAACCACCGACGCCGACACGAAGTGATCGAAAAAGGCAGACACCGAAGTATGCCCGGACAACAAACCCCAACCTCATCAGCCAACACCCGTCGAACACCAGAGCTCCACAACACACCATGACTAACCGGTATCCCACGCAGCCCACTACCACGCCCCAGCAAGACTGAGCGGAAGATCCGAACCCCGCAGACACCGAACTCAGATCGACCAACCGGAAAAGGAGAAAGTGGAACCGAGACACCCGAACCCCCGGAGACCCCCGCCAAAACGCCACCCATCGAAAGCAAGGAAGCACAACAGAAACAACCCAGCAGAGAGACCCAAGGCCCACCAGAAAGGAGGCCCAAAACATACACCCCCACTAAATGCCGCCCAAACCGAGGACAGGAGGAGACGAAACTGATAGAGTACCCACAGATAGAACGAACCCCATACTACCAGAAAATGACACCCCCCCATCCATCACACACACCATGCCCCGAAGCAACGCAACCACCACAGGGTACAATACCAGGAATCAAAGAAAGAATGCCCCCACCAGCCAAGTCCCAAACTGCCAGACACCGCCCCCATACACCCATAGGAATCAGTGAGCAAACCCACCCCCTTAAACCAAAGACACCGCCGACGCAGAAACCAAAACCATGACCCACCCCCCGAAACCTGTACCAAAGGGAAAACAATCCTAAAGTAACGGAGGAAGAAGACTCACCCACAGAGAACCGCTCCCACCCCTGTAGGGCACCCCACCATCAACACAATCCCGCCGAGAAAGACGAGACCGAACCAAAAGACACCGGAACTGACGGGAAAGCTCCCAACCCCACAAGCCCAAACCAACCCCCCGCCGATACAGCAGGAACCGAGACCCACAACCGACACTCCATGTATACCGCATTCAGCCCCATCCCCGCAACGTCCACACAGGCAGCGTAAACAAAGAAAACCCCCAAAGCCGAGACGGACGTGACATAAACGAGCAGCCACCATCCGAACACAACCGACAGTTACCTAGTCCCCCCAACAAATAACGCACCGGAAGACCCACACGACCCTATCAGCAAGAGGCAAGGGAGCCAAAACCGGAGAAAACCCTCAGAGCTCCCACACCCCACCTAAAGGTCCACAGCTCCCCCACACCCGGAAACCGAAAGGACACCCGCTGTCACACACCCTAAACCCGAAACTCCAAAACCCACCACACAGACCCATACAATCCAACAATGGGATGGAGGACCCTCAGACGTGACGCCCCAGCGCTGCGCCCGACACGCTCCTACCCAGTCATTCAATGCGGGACAGCATGTAAAACCCCTAAACCACGACCGGAACCCCACCCAAGGAAGCCGGTCCCGAGAAAGACACCCAGATGCACCCAACCCAACCCCACTAAGATCCCGCATATAAAACTGAAACCCAAAGGCACCCAAAAACCCAACGGCAGGACTAGCTCAATAGGCTAGGGAGCCATAACCCCAGTGCGCTCCCCCTTAGCCCTAGACACCCCGTAGCCCCCGTCCATGGGGTAGGGGAGATGTTCCCCCAGGTATTCCCACAGAATTGGAACCCACACGTACCGGCCACCACCACCACCAGGGAAAACTCCAGTACTGTCAGCCCCCACAAAAAGAGGGGGGGGGGGCCCCACCACCAGGAGACAACAACACACAGGCCCAGCAACCCCCCTGACCCGTGCCAGCCCCGAAGCCAGCCACCCCGACCCCGACAGGAGTGAGCTCCCTACCCACACACCCAAGATGCCCGTCCAGCCATGACCCCCCGAGTGACAAAGGGACCCAGCTTCAGCAGCCGAACTCCGGACCCAGCCACCGTCCAAACCCAGACATCCCGATACCTGCCCTGTCGGAGGAATAGCAGAACGGACTGCGTCAACCCAGCATCCGCAGCACAACCAGGCGACCGCCTTCCCCGAGATCCGCAGCCACTCTCCCAGGAACCATACAGCAACCTGCAAAAGAAAAACCCCTCCCCCACAAACAATGTAAACACAAAAACAACAGCAGACCCCCAAATAGGAACTGTAAGTGTACAAAATTAACACAAAGATCTGAGAAAATTTTTTTTTTTTTTGTACACAATATATATACCATCACAGCACATACAAGCACAAATACATTCAGCACCACACATGCCATACAGGAGGAGCGCAGCCCCCCAGACAAGCTCCATCCCCTTACCACCCCCAACAGAGAGGCACCCAGCCCTCACGGGGTGAGCACCCCAAAGAAGCCCCCCCCGAGCAACACTTAGTCGCCCATGCAGAACAGCAAAACTGCAACTGGGAGGGGAAGGTAGTCCGCATCCCTGCAAGGTAGAAAGGAAGCCTGGGAAGAAAGGAGGAGGAGAAGGAGGGGGGTGGCAGAAGAAGAGAGAGCGACCACACCCCGAAGAACTGGATAAGAAAAAGAGAAGCAGACCAAACAGAAAGGAGAGAGGCGGGGGGAAAGAAGAGAAGAGAGGGGGGAGGGGGAAAGAAGAGAAGAGGGGGGGAGGGGGAAAGAAGAGAGGGGGGGAGGGGGAAAGAAGAAAAGGGGGGAGGGGGAAAGAAGAGAAGAGAGGGGGGGAGGGGGAAAGAAGAGAAGAGGGGGGGAGGGGGAAAGAAGAGAAGAGGGGGGGGGAAGAAGAGAAAAGAGAGGGGGAGGGGGAAAGGAGAGAAAAAGGGGGGGTGGGGGAAAGGAGAGAAAGAGGGGGTGGGGGAAAAGAGAGAAAGAGGGGGGTGGGGGAAAGGAGAGAAAGAGGGGGTGGGGGAAAGGAGGGAAAAAGGGGGGGTAAGGGGAGAAAAAAAAGGGGGGGGTGGAAAGGAGAGAAAGAAAGGGTGAGGGAAAGGAGAGACAAAAAAGGGGGGGGGGGTGGAGGAAAGGAGAGAAAGGAGGGGGTGAAGGGAAAGGGGAGAAAGCCCCACTCCAGAAGGACAAAGGGAGACTTGGCAAACAATACCAGGAAAGGAGAAGGAAAGTGCCGCGAGAAGGGGACCATCAGCCAAAGGAGCAGACAGAAAGAAGCAGGGAAGACAGGAACAAAACGGAGGGGGCAGACGAGAGCACTCACACAGTAGCACAGAGCAGCAGGACCTGCGAGCAGAGAATCCACCCCCACCGACCGCCTCCGTGAACACTTACGAAATGACAGAACTCCACACCACCGCCACCTGGAAGCCCGGACAGTCGTGACCAGCGAAATCAGGCACAAGACAGCCACCGCTCCAGCCCATCCGACCGCCGCGTCCGCAGACCGGCACCACAGCACCCACTTCCGGAAGCCATCCCTCGCAGACGGACATGCAGCATGCCGACGGCCATGACTGACGGTACAGGCCGCACCTCCTCTGCACCAGCCCCGGGTCCCACCGCCCCAGCAAGGAGATGGGCGCACTCCGCCCCGAAGAGGAGCGAATGAGCCGCGCTCCGGCCAAGCCACAACCGCCACAGCATCACCACCTGAAGCCGCATCAAGGACAGGCAGAACAGGAACAAGCCTCTCCACACTGCAAGCTCCTAGAACCAGCCACCAGGAAAACAGGTACCGAATCCAGCTGCACAGGTACGCTGTTCCATTGTCCACTGTAAAGGAAGTACATCCATTCTCTGTCCTATATATATACACCTTACCAAGCCCACCTCCTCATCACTTCCTGTCCCACCTACTGACTTTTCTTGTCATCCCCCAGCTCAGACATGCCTCCCCTTCTTATTTCACGGGGAGTTCTTTTCAAATGCCCAAAGAGGGACACTTTTGTTTTAGGTGGTGTTACTGGGGTTGTGGCTGGTGGCGGACATTACTGTTAACTTTTAGGTTATTTCCTGATGTACTGACACCTCTTTGTGTTACTGATTAAATGATTTAGAGAAGACAAACATATTTTATTTACACAGACTAATTTACTAGAGTATAAACAAACATTAATGTGAGTTATATTGCTGTGAATCAAGGTGATAAAGTTATATACCCACTACACAGTCTGATCTCCTAAACACAGGGACACCAGGGTGATACACTTATATATACACCACACAGTCTGATCTCCTAAACACAGGGACACCAGGGTGATACACTTATATATACACCACACAGTCTGATCTCCTAAACATAGGGACACCAGGGTGATACACTTATATACACATTACACAGTCTGATCTCCTAAACACAGGGACACCAGCGTGATACACTTATATACACACCGCACAGTCTGATCTCCTACACACAGGGACACCAGGATGATACACTTATATACACACCGCACAGTCTGATCTCCTAAACACAGGGACACCAGGGTGATACACTTATATACACACCGCACAGTCTGATCTCCTAAACACAGGGACACCAGGGTGATACACTTATATACACACCGCACAGTCTGATCTCCTACACACAGAGTCTGATCTCCTAAACACAGGGACACCAGGATGATACACTTATATACACACCGCACAGTCTGATCTCCTAAACACAGGGACACCAGGGTGATACACTTATATACACACCGCACAGTCTGATCTCCTACACACAGGGACACCAGTGTGATACACTTATATACACACCACAGAGTCTGATCTCCTAAATACAGGGACACCAGGATGATACACTTATATACACACCGCACAGTCTGATCTCCTAAACACAGGGACACCAGGGTGATACACTTATATACACACCGCACAGTCTGATCTCCTAAACACAGGGACACCAGGGTGGTACACTTATATACACACCGCACAGTCTGATCTCCTAAACACAGGGACACCAGGGTGATACACTTATATACACACCACACAGTCTGATCTCCTAAACACAGGGACACCAGGGTGATACACTTATATACACACCACACAGTCTGATCTCCTACACACAGGGACACCAGGGTGATACACTTATATACACACCACACAGTCTGATCTCCTAAACACAGGGACACCAGGGTGATACACTTCTATACACACCACACAGTCTGATCTCCTAAACACAGGGACACCAGGGTGATACACTTATATACACATCACACAGTCTAATCCCCTAAACACAGGGACACCAGGGTGATACACTTATATACACACCACACAGTCTAATCTCCTAAACACAGGGACACCAGGGTGATACACTTATATACACACCACACAGTCTAATCTCCTACACACAGAGACACCAGGGTGATACACTTCTATACACACCACACAGTCTGATCTCCTAAACACAGGGACACCAGGGTGATACACTTCTATACACACCACACAGTCTGATCTCCTAAACACAGGGACACCAGGGTGATACAGTTATATACACATCACACAGTCTGATCTCCTAAACACAGGGACACCAGGGTGATACACTTATATACACACCACACAGTCTGATCTCCTAAACACAGGGACACCAGGGTGATACACTTCTATACACACCACACAGTCTGATCTCCTAAACACAGGGACACCAGGGTGATACACTTCTATACACACCACACAGTCTGATCTCCTAAAAACAGGGACAGCAGGGTGATACACTTATACACCCACCACACAGCCTGATCTCCTAAACACAGGGACACCAGGGTGATACACTTATATACACACCACACCGTCTGATCTCCTAAACACAGGGACACCAGAGTGATACACTTATATATATTCCACACAGTCTGATCTTCTAAACACAGGGACACCAGGGTGATACACTTATATACACACCACACAGTCTGATCTCCTAAACACAGGGACACCAGGGTGATACACTTATATACACATCACACAGTCTGATCTCCTAAACACAGGGACACCAGGGTGATACATTTATATACACACCACACAGTCTGATCTCCTAAACACAGGGACACCAGGGTGATACACTTATATACACATCACACAGTCTTATCTCCTAAATACAGGGACACCAGGGTGATACACTTATATACACACCACACAGTCTGATCTCCTACACACAGGGACACCAGGGTGATACACTTATATACACACCACACAGTCTGATCTCCTACACACAGGGACACCAGGGTTGGAAAGAGGGATTTGTGTCTCAAAAAGGGACTGTCCCTGCTATAAAGAGACACTTGGGTGGCATGGACCCCTAATATCTCCTAAAGAGGGACACTTGGGAGGTATGGACCCCTAATATCTCCTAAAGAGGGACACATGGGAGGTATGGACCCCTAATATTTCCTAAAGAGGGACACTTGGGAGGTGTGGATCCCTAATATCTCCTAAAGAGGGACACATGGGAGGTATGGACCCCTAATATTTCCTAAAGAGGACACATGGGAGGTATGGACCCCTAATATTTCCTAAAGAGGGACACTTGGGAGATATGCAGCCCTAATGTCTCCTAAAGAGGGACACTTGGGAGGTATGGACCCCTAATATCTCCTAAAGAGGGACACATGGGAGGTATGGACCCCTAATATTTCCTAAAGAGGGACACTTGGGAGGTACATACCCCTAATATCTCCTAAAGAGGGACACATGGGAGGTATGGACCCCTAATATTTCCTAAAGAGGGACACTTGGGAGGTACATACCCCTAATATCTCCTAAAGAGGGACACTTGGGAGGTACAGACCCCTAATATCTCCTAAAGAGGGACACTTGGGAGGTATGGACCCCTAATATCTCCTAAAGAGGGACACTTGGGAGGTATGGACCCCTAATATCTCCTAAAGAGGGACACTTGGGAGGTATGGACCCCTAATATCTCCTAAAGAGGGACACATGGGAGGTATGGACCCCTAATATTTCCTAAAGAGGGACACTTGGGAGGTACATACCCCTAATATCTCCTAAAGAGGGACACATGGGAGGTATGGACCCCTAATATTTCCTAAAGAGGACACATGGGAGGTATGGACCCCTAATATTTCCTAAAGAGGGACACTTGGGAGATATGCAGCCCTAATATCTCCTAAAGAGGGACACATGGGAGGTATGGACCCCTAATATCTCCTAAAGAGGGACACTTGGGAGGTACGGACCCCTAATATCTCCTAAAGAGGGACACATGGGAGGTATGGACCCCTAATATTTCCTAAAGAGGGACACTTGGGAGGTACATACCCCTAATATCTCCTAAAGAGGGACACTTGGGAGGTACAGACCCCTAATATCTCCTAAAGAGGGACACTTGGGAGGTATGGACCCCTAATATCTCCTAAAGAGGGACACTGGGGAGGTATGGACCCCTAATATCTCCTAAAGAGGGACACTTGGGAGGTATGAACCCCTAATATCTCCTAAAGAGGGACACTTGGGAGGTATGTACCCCTAATATCTCCTAAAGAGGGACACTTGGGAGGTATGTACCCCTAATATCTCCTAAAGAGGGACACTTGGGAGGTACAGACCCCTAATATCTCCTAAAGAGGGACACTTGGGAGGTATGGACCCCTAATATCTCCTAAAGAGGGACACTTGGGAGGTATGTACCCCTAATATCTCCTAAAGAGGGACACTTGGGAGGTACAGACCCCTAATATCTCCTAAAGAGGGACACTTGGGAGGTACAGACCCCTAATATCTCCTAAAGAGGGACACTTGAGAGGTATGAAACACTAATATCTCCTAAAGAGGGACACTTGGGAGGTATGAACTGTAAAGTTCTTCATCTGCATGTCTAATGTGAATTGGGGACTGGGATTAGCTCAGGTCACAGTGAAATAAAAGTTTTCTTTCACTTATCAAGTTCAATCAGTTGTACATTTTATACTGTTTATTCCAATTAAACAAAACAGGTCAACTCCCATTGTTGGCAGATCTTTCATTCAAACGTAATTACAGAGCAAAACTGGATTTTAATGATAGGACTGGTGTGATATCTCTTTTAACCTCTCCAGAGGCTACATTAGCTACAGCACCACCATGTAATGGAAAGGTAACAAAAAAACCCATAATGACAGTCGTCCTCTCATAAAGATTAACCCTTTAAGTGCAAGAGACATATGTGTTCATTCTCAAAGGGTTAGGGAGATGGACATGATTTTGTTTTGGCTGGACTCCAAAAGCCCATGAAAGGTTTCCTTCCTCTATAAGTAGACTTAGTGAGTGGTGTTGTGGGTCCTAGAATCCAGACACAGAGAAGCATTTCCACAGTAGCTGGGGATGGGGGAAGTGATAGCTGGAAGTCCAACAGCTGACAACTCTTCGCTTTAAAGCGGAACTATCATGTCACAAAATGTTTAGGTTAACTAAGTCCCCTTCTGGCGACTAGGTGCTTAGTAGCGTTAGTCACCAGAATTATTACCTGATTTAATAGACATATGCTTTATTCCCCAGCCGTCAGTTGCACGGAGCGCGGACATCTTGCCAGAATGACGTCCGTGCGCCTGCGCTGTCAGTCTCTTTTGGAGACGGCCAGCTTCTAGCAACGCCTCCTAGACCCGGCTGGGACTGACAGCGCAGGTGCACGGACGTCATTCTGGCAAGATGTCCGCTCTCCGTGCTACTGACAGCTGGGGAATAAAGCATATATCTATTAAATCAGGTAATAATTCTGGCGTCTAGCGATACTAAGCACCTAGTCACCAGATGGGGACTTCGTTAAGCTAATCATTTTGTGACATGGTAGTTCTGCTTTAAAGTGAGATGACCTTAAAGGGATAGCAATGTCTTAAATATATAAATAGTAATATTGTAGTGAATAAAATAAGAAATCCAATGATGCAATTCCTGTCTCTCAGACCTTTATGGTTTGAGAGATAGAGTGTTCTAAAGTTCCTCTTTCCCTGATGTCGGCTGTAAAGCTAACAAAAAGAGATCCGTGTCGGCTCACTCGAGGAGGCTCTACAGCAGAGCCGAAATAGCATGATATTTAAAGAAAAATAATAATTCTTTGGAATGGTCTACAAAGTGTGCTTGCAAACCAAGCACACTTTGTAGACCATTCTTATTAAGTATTTCTTTTTAAATTGTGCTATTTCGGCTCTGCTGGAGAGCCACCTGTCGGTCCCAGGTCCAGGATCTCCTGTTCTCAGCTTAGAGCTGACATCAGGGAAAGGGGATCTTTAGAACAGTCTATCTCTCAAACCATAAAGGTCTGAGAGATAGGAGTGGCATCAATGGATTTCTTATTTTATTGTCTACAATATTACTTTTTTGTTATTTAAAGGGATAGTAATGTCAGAAAAAAAGTATTAACTATATGGTAGATACAATTAAAAGAGAGTACTTGCACTTATTCGTATCACTCAGACCGTTATGGTTTGAGAGATATAGGAATATAAAGTTCTCCACTCCCTCCCCTTTCTGCTTGACGAGCTGTATAGCTGTCAGAAGCAGATTCTGGTCACTTGACCAGATGTGGCTCTTCAGCAGCGTCTATGTAACGCTATCTAAAGATAAATACTTCATCAGAACGGTCTCCAACATGTGCCTGGTTTGCAGGCACACTTAGTAGACCATTCCAAATTAAGTATTTATCTTTAGCTATCGTTACATTGACGTTGCTGAAGTGCCACATCTGGTCAAGTGACCAGAATCTGCTTCTGACAGCTTTACAGCTCGTCAAGCAGAAAGGGGAGGGACCAGAGAACTTTATTTTCCTATATCTCTCAAACCATAATTGTGTAAGAGATACGAATAAGTGCAAGTACTCTCTTTAAAGCGGAACTAACACCGCTAACAAACCTTGTCTTTAATAAGTTCCTATTTGGTGACTAGCTGCTTAGTAGCGCTAGTCGCCAGAATTATTACCTCTTCATGGAGAACTTTGAAGTGATCCTCAGCTGACAGGCAGGACGGAGCGCAGACATCTTGCCCTAGTGACGTCCGCGTGCCTGCGCTGTCAGTCCCAGATGGCTGTAGGAGGCGTTGGTAGGAGCCATTCGGCTCCGAAAGGGACTGACAGCACAGGCGCACGGACGTCACTAGGGCAAGATGTCCGCGCTTCGTCCTGCCTGTCAGCCGAGGATCACTTCAAATTTCTTCATGAAGAGGTAATAATTCTGGTGACTAGCGCTACTAAGCAACTCGTCGCCAGATAGGAAATTATTAAAGACAACATTTCTTAGTGGTGTTAGTTCCGCTTTAAATTGTATCTACCATATAGTTAATACTTTTTTTCTGGCATTACTATCCCTTTAAGACATCACTGTCCCTTTAACGGACACAAGTCTTTTTTTCAGTCAAATCTGGCTATGTTACTATGTAAAGCGGAACCTGAATTCTAATTTGTGTATCTGAAAACTTAGTTCAAAACTCCCTATGTTCCATATAAGCCAAAAGACCAGCAGTTGAACCTTTTAGGAGGTATTTATAGCTTTATTTCTGAAAATTTAAAGTGAAAGTCTCTTTCGGTGCAGATTCATATACGCCTTAAAGTCTTTGCTGCACTGAAACCTTTATCAGTGCAGGGTGCTGCCATCAAAATCATATAAGGCGATTACATAGGCCATTAACCTTTTGAGTGCCAGTTGAGAATCTGATGTATTGCGTTGCAATGCGTTGGCTACCCCTCTGGCACTGAAAGGGTTAAATCAGGAACACTTATGAAAACTTAATGTTGCAGGACTGCACAGGCATACGTGGTCACCTATACATGATCACATTCCGGAACTGAAGGTATCAGTATCAGTATTGTATCATTTGGTCTTTTGGGTCACATGACACAGGAAGTTTTGAATGAACATTTCAAATATGTAAACATGAATAGCACATACCTCCCATGTGTGCCTCTTTCGGAGATATAAGGGGTCCGTACCTCCCATGTTTGCCTCATTAGGAGATATTTGGGATTCATACCTCCCAAGTGTCCCTCTTTAGGAGATATTCGGGATTCATACCTCCCATGTGTCCCTCTTTAGGAGATATTAGGGATTCATACCTCCCAAGTGTCCCTCTTTAGGAGATATTAGTGCTTCATACCTCCCAAGTGTCCCTCTTTAGGAGATGTTAGGGCTGCATACCTCCCATGTGTGCCTCTTTAGGATATACTAGCAATGTGGGATGGCGTTGCCCGTCATGTCATGACCGTTGGGCGCATGTGTGTGTGAAATGCAGACACACTGATAAACACAGACATATGCAACACACAGGCAGACACATACCATACATCCAAAGTGTCCCTCTTTAGGAGGGACAGTCCCTCTTTGAGGGCCAAATCCCTCTGTCCCTCTTTCCCACCCTGTTGTCCCTCTTTTTAGGAGGTCAGACTGTGTGCAGGGCAGCTCCACCTATGGGCGACGTAGGCGCCGGCCTAGGGCGCACACGTACTGGGGGCGCGGGCATGCAGGAGAGAAGAGCTGCGCCCGCACACATACCACGCCGGGAACCACAACACAGTCAGGTCTGTGTCGCTACAGCGCTCCCTCATCTGGTCGGATCTTTAGTAATGCAGAGCGCGTTGGGAGTCATGATCTCCCGCCGCGCTCTGCATTACTGAAGAGAAGACTGCGCAGGAGCTACAGGTATGTGATGGGGGGCAAGTTGGAGCTGAGGGGGCATAGTGGAGCTGCTGGGGGCAAGTTGGAGAGGATGGGGGGCAAAGTGGAGATGATAGGGGCAAGTTGGAGCTGAGGGGGCATAGTGGAGCTGCTGGGGGCAAGCTGGAGCTGATAGGGGTAAGTTGGAGCGGATGGAGGTCAAAGTGGAGCGGGTGGGGGTCAAAGTGGCGCTGAAGGGGGGGCAAAGTGGAGCTGAAGGGGGGGGCAAAGTGGAGCTGGTGGGGGCAAGTTGGAGCTGATGGGGGCCAAAGTGGAGCTGTTGGTGGCAAGTTGGAGCTGCTGGGGGCATAGTGGAGCTGCTGGGGGGCAAAGTGGAGCCGATGGGGGTAAAGTGGAGCCGATGGGGGTAAGTTGGAGCTGATAGGGGCAAGTTGGAGCTGATAGGGGCAAGTTGGAGCTGAGGGGGCATAGTGGAGCTGAAGGGGGGGCAAAAGTGGAGCTAGTGGGGGCAAGTTAGAGTGGATGGGGAGCAAAGTGGAGCTGATGGGGGCAAGTTGGAGTGGATGGTGGGCAAAGTGGAGCTGATGGGGGCAAGTTGGAGCTGCTGGGGGCATAGTGGAGCTGATGGGGGGCAAAGTGGAGCCGGTGGGGGCACGTTGGAGTGGATGGGGGGCAAAGTGGAGCTGGTGGGGGGCAAAGTGGAGCTGATGGGGGCAAGTTGGAGTTGATGGGGCAAAGTGGAGCTGATGGGGGCAACTTGGAGTTGATGAGGGCAAGTTGGAGTTGATTGGGGGGCAAAGTGCAGCTGATAGGGCCAAAGTGGAGCTGCTAAGGGGCAAGTTGGAGCTGGTGGGGGGCATCTCCAGACCAGGGGCAGACTGGCCCAGGGGGCAGAGAGAGGACAATCATGAAAAGAGGTGGGGTATAAGTAGGCGGGGTATAAAGGGGTGGGACACAAGGGGCGGAGAGAAATGGGCGGCAAAATTAGGTTTTGCCTAGGATGGCAAAAATCCTTGCACCAGCCCTGACTGTGTGGTGTGTATTACTTTGCTCTACAGCAATAAAGCAATAAACTTCAGTATATGTGTTTATACATTAGTCTGTGCAAATAAAATACTTTGGTGTTGCACTAAATCATTTATTAAGTTACATAAACAGCCAGTAATAGGTCATGAAATAACCTAAAAATTCTTACTAATGCCCTGCCCACCAGCCACGCCCCCAAAAATATCACCTAAAAGTAAAGTGTCCCTCTTTGGCCATGTGAAATGTTGGGAGGTATGCACATACACACAGTGAGCGGCAGAGACATGCAAAAGACACGCACACACACACAGACACACTGGAGATGGACACACATATGTAACAAATGTACACACACACACACACAAGATATATGAGCAGAAACACATGCATGCATGAGTTGTGTACCCCTCTGGCACTCAAATGGTTAAGGTATAGAGAGGCATGTGAGAGTTAAATAGCAGTGGGAAGTGTATTCAAACCTAGGAACATTGATTTGTGGAGTCCCTAGAGGGGACTGATGTGGTGCTGATGTGAAGAGACAAATGGGGCAATCTGGGTTAAAAGTGGGTGGGGCTTAATCGCGAGTAGGGGGCGGGGCTTAACATAAATGTGGAAAAGTGTTAGTAATAGGCTGAGGAAGGAGGAGAAGTGGGAGGGGAATGCAAGTTTACAGTGTGAGGGGTTTGAACACACTGCCTGAGGGGTTAAACTTGATACCCAACCCTGTGGCAGTCAGTGGGTTAAGTGTGTACCTGATGGTTGTCTGTCCTGTGTCTTGCATGGAAAATGATGACAGTGAAGAAATAATTCAGCAGAGGGCCTACCTTAACCATTTTGCTCCCCTGGTGCTACACTACAGGTCCTGCTGAGGCCACTGGGAGTCAGGGTGAGTGACTGTGTGTGTGTGTGTCAGCCATATTTATTTCTGGCTTTGTGTGTGTGTGTGTGGTGCTGTGTGTGTGAGTGGGGGCATGTGTGTTTGGTGCTGTGTGAGTGGGACATGTGTGTGTGTGTGTGGTCTGTGTGTGTGAGTGGGACATGTGTGTGTGTTTGGTGCTGTGTGAGTGGGGCAAGTGTGTTTGTCTGTGGTGTAGGAGCAAGTGGCGGCCATTTTATTTTTTTCTGAATTTGATAGTGGTGGGCGGGCTGCATAGTGGGGGCGGGCCAACTCCCTGCATGACTGAATCACCCAATAGGAGTAGTAACTCCTGCTTTATGCCTCCCCTGGGTGTGTTTTGGCAGGCACAAAGTCTTCGTTTATATATATAGATTAGGGGTCCATACCTCCCATGTGTCCCTCTTTAGGAGATATTAGGTGTCCATACCTCCCAAGTGTCCCTCTTTAGGAGATATTAGGGATCCTTACCTTCCAAGTGTCCCTCTTTAGGAGATATTAGGGGTCCATACCGCCCAAGTGTCCCTCTTTAGGAGATATTAGGGGTCCATACCTCCCATGTGTCCCTCTTTAGGAGATATTAGGTGTCCATACCTCCCAAGTGTCCCTCTTTAGATGATATTAGGGGTCCATACCTTACGTCCCAAATGTCCCTCTTTAGGAGATATTAGGGGTCCATACCTCCCAAGTGTCCCCTTAAGGACATATTAGGGATCTGTAGCTCCCAAGTATACCTCTTTAGGAGATATTAGGGGTCCATACCTCCCAAGTGTCCCCTTAAGGACATATTAGGGATCATACCACTCAAGTGTACCTCTTTAGGAGGGACAGTCCCTCTTTGAGACCCCAATCTCTCTCTGTCCCTCTTTCCCATCCTGGTGTCCCTGTGTTTAGGAGATCAGACTGTGTGGTGTGTATATATGTGTATCACCCTGGTGTCCCTGTGTTTAGGAGATCAGGCTGTGTGGTGTGTATATAAGTGTATCACCCTGGTGTCCCTGTGTTTAGGAAATTAGACTGTGTGGTGTGTGTATATAAGTATATCACCCTGGTGTCCCTGTGTTTAGGAGATCAGACTGTGTGGTGTGTATATAAGTGTATCACCCCGGTGTCCCTGTGTTTAGGAGATCAGGCTGTGTGGTGTGTATATAAGTGTATCACCCTGGTGTCCCTGTGTTTAGGAAATTAGACTGTGTGGTGTGTGTATATAAGTATATCACCCCGGTGTCCCTGTGTTTAGGAGATTAGACTGTGTGGTGTGTGTATATAAGTATATCACCCCGGTGTCCCTGTGTTTAGGAGATCAGACTGTGTGGTGTGTATATAAGTGTATCACCC
>CM074719.1:14778839-14878839 GCA_037306005.1 Rhinophrynus dorsalis
CAGGGACACCAGGGTGATACACTTATATACACACCACACAGTCTAATCTACTAAACACAGGGACACCAGGGTGATACACTTATATACACACACCACACAGTCTGATCTCCTACACACAGGGACACCAGGGTGATACACTTATATACACACCGCACAGTCTGATCTCCTAAACACAGGGACACCAGGGTGATACACTTCTATACACACCACACAGTCTGATCTCCTAAACACAGGGACACCAGGGTGATACACTTCTATACACACCACACAGTCTGATCTCCTACACACAGGGACACCAGGGTGATACACTTATATACACACCACACAGTCTAATCTACTAAACACAGGGACACCAGGGTGATACACTTATATACACACCACACAGTCTGATCTCCTAAACACAGGGACACCAGGGTGATACACTTATATACACACCACACAGTCTAATCTACTAAACACAGGGACACCAGGGTGATACACTTATATACACACCACACAGTCTGATCTCCTAAACACAGGGACACCAGGGTGATACACTTATATACACACCACACAGTCTGATCTCCTAAACACAGGGACACCAGGGTGATACACTTATATACACACCACACAGTCTGATCTCCTAAACACAGGGACACCAGGGTGATAAACTTCTATACACACCACACTGTCTGATCTCCTAAACACAGGGACACCAGGGTGATACACTTATATACACACCACACAGTCTGATCTCCTAAACACAGGGACACCAGGGTGATACACTTATATACACACCACACAGTCTGATCTCCTAAACACAGGGACACCAGGGTGATACACTTATATACACACCACACAGTCTGATCTCCTAAACACAGGGACACCAGGGTGATACACTTGTATACACACCATACAGTCTGATCTCCTAAACACAGGGACACCAGGGTGATACACTTATATACACACCACACAGTCTGATCTCCTAAACACAGGGACACCAGGGTGATACACTTCTATACACACCACACAGTCTGATCTCCTAAACACAGGTACACCAGGGTGATACACTTATATACACACCACACAGTCATATACACACCACACAGTCTGATCTCCTAAACACAGGGACACCAGGGTGATACACTTATATACACACCACACAGTCTGATCTCCTAAACACAGGGACATCAGGGTGATACACTTATATACACACACCACACAGTCTGATCTCCTAAACACAGGGACATCAGGGTGATACACTCCTATACACACCACACAGTCTGATCTCCTAAACACAGGGACATCAGGGTGATACACTTCTATACACACCACACAGTCTGATCTCCTAAACACAGGGACACCAGGTGATACACTTATACACACCACACAGTCTGATCTCCTAAACACAGGGACACCAGGGTGATACACTTCTATACACATCACACAGTCTGATCTCCTAAACACAGGGACACCAGGGCGATACACTTATATACACACCACACAGTCTGATCTCCTAAACACAGGGACACCAGGGTGATACACTTCTATACACACCACACAGTCTGATCTCCTAAACACAGGGACATCAGGGTGATACACTTCTATACACACCACACAGTCTGATCTCCTAAACACAGGGACACCAGGGTGATACATTTATATACACACTACACAGTCTGATCTCCTAAACACAGGGACACCAGGGTGATATACTTCTATACACACCACACAGTCTGATCTCCTAAACACAGGAACACCAGGATGATACACTTCTATACACACCACACAGTCTGATCTCCTAAACACAGGAACACCAGGGTGATACACTTATATACACATCACACAGTCTGATCTCCTAAACACAGGGACACCAGGGTGATACATTTATATACACACCACACAGTCTGATCTCCTAAACACAGGGACACCAGGGTGATGCACTTATATACACACCACACAGTCTGATCTCCTAAACACAGGGACACCAGGGTGATACACTTATATACACACCACATAGTCTGATCTCCTAAACACAGGGACACCAGGGTGATACACTTATATACACACCACACAGTCTGATCTCCTAAACACAGGGACACCAGGGTGATACACTTATATACACCGCACAGTCTGATCTCCTAAACACAGGGACACCAGAGTGATACACTTATATACACACCACACAGTCTGATCTCCTAAACACAGGGACACCAGGGTGATACACTTATATACACACCACATAGTCTGATCTCCTAAACACAGGGACACCAGGGTGATACACTTATATACACACCACACAGTCTGATCTCCTAAACACAGGGACACCAGGGTGATACACGTATATACAAACCACACAGTCTGATCTCCTAAACACAGGGACACCAGGGTGGGAAAGAGGGACAGGGGATTTGGGACTCAAGACGGACTGTCACTCCTAAAGAGGGACACTTGGGAGATATGCAGCCCTAATATCTCATAAAGAGGGACACTTGGGAGTTATGGACCCCTAATATCTCCTAAAAAGGGACACTTTGGAAGTATGGACCCCTAATATCTCCTAAAGAGGGACACTTGGGAGGTACAGATGCCTAATATCTCCTAAAAAGGAACACTTGGGAAGTATGGTCCGCTAATATCTCCTAAAGAGGTATAGACATGTACAAACACACACATACATACATGTACATATACACAGATATATACTCACATGTACAGACACACGTATGCACAGACACAGATAAACACATACACTCATACACAGGCACGTACAAAGCACTCATTTACACACACAAAGACACACACATACAGCAACACAATATACCACTACATGAGACCTGCATGATAATACACAATTACAGGAGATCAGCACATCAAAACCCCATCGCATGGTATCAGTAGGGCAGTACTCCATTATTTAAGATCAGCAGGACAATTCACCATTACATGAGGCAAGCAGGGCAATACACTATTAAATGAGAGCAACAGAGCAATAAAATGTTACATAGACCAACAAGACGTAACACCATTATATGAGATCAGTGAGACAATACACCATAGCATGATAACAGTAGCCCAGTATACCATTATATGAGACCAGCAAAACACTACACCATTACATGAGACCAGCAGGAAATTACACCGTGATATGAGACCAGCAGGACATTACACCATGATATGAGAACTGCAGGATATTACACTGTGATATGAGAACAGCTGGACATTACACCTTGATATGAGAACAGCAGGATATTACACCGTGATATGAGACCAGCAGGACATTACACCTTGATATGAGAACAGCAGGATATTACACCGTGATATGACACCAGCAGGACATTACACCGTGATATGAGAACAGCAGGATATTACACCATGATATGAGAACAGCAGGACATTACACCGTGATATGAGAACAGCAGGACATTACACCGTGATATGAGAACAGCAGGATATTACACAATTACATCATTACATGAGACCAGCAGGACATTACACCATTATATAATTACATGAGACCAGCAGGACATTACATAATTACATCATTACATGAGACCAGCAGGATATTACACCATTATATCATTACATGATACCAGCAGGACATTACACCATTACATCATTACATGAGACCAGCAGGACATTACACCATTACATCATTACATGAGACCAGCAGGACATTACATCATTACATGAGACCAGCAGGACATTACACCATTACATCATTACATGAGAGCAGCAGGACATTACATCATTACATTATTACATGAGACCAGCAGGACATTACACCATTATATAATTACATGAAACCAGCAGGACATTACACCATTACATGATACCAGCAGGACATTACATCATTACATCATTACATGATACCAGCAGGACATTACACCATTACATCATTACATGAGACCAGCAGGACATTACACCATTACATCATTACATGAGACCAGCAGGACATTACATCATTACATGATACCAGCAGGACATTACACCATTACATCATTACATGATACCAGCAGGATATTACACCATTACATCATTACATGAAACCAGCAGGACATTACATCATTACATGATACCAGCAGGACATTACACCATTACATCATTACATGAGACCAGCAGGACATTACATCATTACATAATTACATGATACCAGCAGGACATTACACCATTACATCATTACATGATACCAGCAGGACATTACACCATTACATCATTACATGAGAGCAGCAGGACATTACATCATTACATTATTACATGAGACCAGCAGGACATTACATCATTATATCATTACATGAGACCAGCATGACATTACACCATTACATGAGACCAGCAGGACATTACACCATTACATCATTACATGATACCAGCAGGACATTACACCATTACATCATTACATGAGAGCAGCAGGAGATTACACCATTACATCATTACATGAGACCAGCAGGACATTATACCATTACATGATACCAGCAGGACATTACACCATTACATCATTACATGATACCAGCAGGACATTACATCATTACATGATACCAGCAGGACATTACACCATTACATGAGAGCAGCAGGACATTACACCATTACATCATTACATGAGATCAGCAGGACATTATATCATTATATCATTATATGATACCAGCAGGACATTACACCATTACATCTTTACATGAGACTAGCAGGTCATTACATCATTACATGAGACCAGCAGGACATTATACCATGACATCATTACATGAGACCAGCAGGACATTACATCATTACATGATACCAGCAGGACATTACACCATTACATCATTACATGAGACCAGCAGGACATTACACCATTACATCATTACATGATACCAGCAGGAAATTACACCATTACATCATTACATGAGAGCAGCAGGAAATTACACCATTACATCATTACATGAGAGCAGCAGGACATTACATCATTACATGATACCAGCAGAACATTACACCATTACATCATTACATGAGACCAGCAGGACATTACGCAATTACGTCATTACATGATACCAGCAGGACATTACACCATTACACAAGATGAGCAGGACAATTTAAGACTCTTAGACTATTACTGGAGTCCAGTAGTGTAATGAACCATAATATGAGTGTATCATTATTGTACTGGTGCACTGCCCTGCTGGTGTCATGTCATAGCAGGTGATAGAGCTACTGAGGCCATTGACTGACAAGACCTTACTAATGATCAGCCCTGGTGGAAAGAATAGCACTGATAATACCTGAGCAGCTCACTTTAACCCTTTAAGTTCCAGAGTGGTTTAAAGATCAGAAGGAATACAACGCATTCTTAATAGAGAGCTGGGGAATAAGAGTACGGATAGGAATTGAACTGAAAATCCCCTTTTCTGCTGTTTTGCAATTCACACATCAGAAAAATGTGACCAGGTTGCCAGTTTCATGCGTGACACTTGTTACATTTTCATTTCTGGGACTTCACCGGAGCCTATGCACAGAGGAGTAGGAACCCCCACAAATCTGGGGAGATAGCATTTTTTGTGCCACGCCAGACCCCCTGTGTGTCACTTTGAGCCCCCCTGTATTTTGCCCCCCCCAGCCCAACTATACATGCTTTGTAGCATGGCCAAGCGGACCGCTGGAGAGGAGCTTCTGATCCTCTACCTGGTCTGACAGGAAGCTGCTCATTGCACTCGGCGAGCAGCTTCCTGTCAGACCAGAGCAGAGGATACAGAAGCCACCATCCCCCCAGTTCCTACTCCCCTGCCCATGCAATCTGAAGTGTGTGTGTTTTTCATTACCGTCTCGAAGTAAAATGTTGGCCTGTTCACATTATAAATAAACCCTTGACGAGATGCATTATATCGGGTACAATACATAGATCAGGTGAGGTCATGTGACTTCAGGTCTATGATTATTTGTAATTTTTTAATCTCTGAAAGACCTGAATTGTATAGAAGCAATTACAGAGGAGGACAGTAAGGCTTTTACAGATCTGACAAGGTACATTTGTATATCCAAAGTAAAATCTCACGCACACCGGGGCAACAAAAAAATCCATCTAATTAACCATTGTTCATCTGATTGCACATGATAACACTGTATGCATTTATACAAGCCGGACTTCCCAATACGCAGAGTAGACAACTGTCTGGTGCTCCAAAATGTGTAGTGGGGTGCATTAGGAGTCCTGGCCACACATACTTTCTGAATTCTGGGTTTGGTCAGAGCAATCTGTGGACGTACCACGACCGTCACAGATTTCGGTTCTTTAAGAACCAGTGATGATCCTGGTAAGTCATGAGTTAAATGATCAAAGCGCACCTGAAGAACCCCTGTGGTCATGCCGGAGACTGAAACTGACAGTCCCATGACCGGAGCAGTCAGTTTCAACTTTTCCCTCGGCGCACACACTAAGTGCAGATTTATCTAAAGAACAAATAAGTAGACACCTTCGCCAAGCGCCCTATAGGTGGGTACTCACTTCAGGAAAAGGCTATGACACCCGCCCGTTTAAGACACTACTCTGGTATAGACCCCAGCACGTCAGTAGATCCCAGGAACAATGATCAACTTCCAGATAATCCCAGAGAAAAACAAATACCAGAAGACGCATCTAAGTGCAGTGTAGATAATAAATATGATGCCACCACAAAGAGTTACCCTATAATAAAAGAAAAGGGTACTAACATGTTATAGAGACAAGAACACTGTCTCAGGTGGCGAAGAGCATGTCCTGGGTTAAACCACCAGGAATACGGTTGCCACCTTTTCTTCAAATAAATACCGGCCATGGCGTTCCCTCCATAGACTTAACATTAGACAGAAGCCAATTTTTTACCGGTGGCAACCCTAACCAGGAAAGGCAAACTGCACACACTGGCGTCTCCAACTGAGAAAGGTCTTTCAAATATTAGTGGCAATACCACAGCAACGTAGCAAGGAAATAGGAAAATAAAAAATATTATTATTAAAAAAAAAATCAAATAAATAAAATCAGAATGAACACAAAATAAAATAATTACAAATATTACTAAATTCAAATAAAACACATTAGTACATGTTCTTCAATAATAAAATAATTGTAGCTAACCAAACCCTATGCGTTTTGTAACTAACAAGTTACTTCATCAGGGTTAAAGGGATAGTAATACTTCGTTTTCATTTTATTTAATTTTGTAGGCATTAAGAAAACATGAAGAATGATATAAGTCTTATCTCTCAAATCTTTATGGTTTAAGAGATATTCACAAGCAAAGTTTCCCCCTCCCGCCCCTTTTACCTAGTGTAAGCCATCTCTTCTCAGATGTGGAATCCAGTCCATAGACCAGACAGATAACAGAAGGGGACAATCTTCTTCCTATGAAAACAATGAAAACCCTGCCCTCCTTGACAAGTTTTTCAGCTTTTTCCCTTATCTTAATTGAAGATTTTTCCTCTCTGCAGTCTACCTGGGCACCTCCCTTCTGCTCTGCCTGAAAGGGGGGAGATACTTTGCTTGTGAATATCTCTTAAACCATAAAAGTTTGAGAGATAAGACTTATATCAATCTTCATGTTTTTTTAATGCCTACAAAATAAAATAAAGATAAAACAAAGTATTACTATCCCTTTAAAGAGGGTCTTACCATTCGATGTATGTGATCGCTCGTGTGTGCTGGCTCAGCAAATGAAATGGCTCTGGACCTCACATGGTACTTATGGGATTAAGGGCTCGATCCAAATGTTTGCGTCAGCAGAAAAAACTGGCGACGGTGGTTTTGTATGTCAAGTAAGCAACGCAAATGTTCCCACTAGTAAGAAATAACGGCCGTCTCCAAAACATCAAAATCTCGCCCCTAGAGGACAATGTAGAAGTGAAGCCCAGAGCCATTCAAATGTTGGAGTTAGGGCTAACGCGAGTTAACTTGCAACATTTTCCTCCAGAAATCTAACGCCTATTTTTTAGGAGAACAGCACACAAGTCAGAGTAGAAAACCACCGTCGGGAAAATAAAACAGAGAGTTAGGGATAACATGAGTCTGCGCTTCCCTACCCAGCCAGTAGGGGAACACAGAGACGGCTTCCAGCACCATGGACAGCTTTGAATGCCACAGCGATGTGCACTGCTCACCCCTGTGGCATTCAAAGGGTTACAATAAAGAAAACTATTACACCAAGCACTACACAATGCCCCCCTTCGACATCACCCCCCTTAGTAAGTAACATGTATTGCAAATATGCGACATATCAACTCCATCCACATTCACCTCAGGGACTGCCATGTAGTGGACAAATCCGTCTGATATTCAACACTTAACTCTTTGAGTACCAGAGAGGTAGGAGAGCATTGTTTAGCATGTTTCCTACCCCTCTGTCACCCAAAGGGTTAATAGGCAAGGTATGGCGATGACGCCAGTTCTCATTTATAAAAGAGTAAGTGCAACATTACAAACATAACGTTAACAATATGATGTTATCATCTGGAATGGTTAAAAACACTTTATACCTGTCCTTTACATTCTGGTGAAAATGATGTCAGTAAATTGTCGCAGTTAGCAACATTCCTTTATAAATTCACTCAGCAACAATTATTGCTCAGTACAAACACACTGCCTGCCATCCCAGCCTTGTTCCACTGTTAGTCACAGAAACACACATACACTGACACCCCAGACTTTTTCCATTGTCCCACTGCAAGTCATAGGACTACACATAGACTGTCTGACACCCTAGTCTTGTTCCATGGTCACTGAACCATACACCCACTGTAAGACACCTCAGCTTTATTCAGCTGTGCAGCTTTACTATATTTCCAAACAACAATGGTCTAGATCCTATTGCAAGTGCTAATTTTATCTCTGCGTTTATCTCCAGGTTTCCCCATAGACTTCAACAGGAAAATGTTTGATAAAACGGGAGGTAACATTTAGTGCCGCCAATAGAATCCAGCCCAAAGTGAGAAAGGGCAATCGATGCAAAATTACAACACAGCAGGGCCCACATATAATTTGTATATTATAATATGTAATAATAGATGTACCACCCTGGTTTGTAAATCATTTCAAGGAATAGAATGTAAGTGATGCTCAAAGCACTATATTTATATACTAGTTGAACAGCCCCGTTACACAGGCCACAGTGTCACAGCCACCCAGTCGCGGGGCACTCACGCGCAGTACAGACTGCCCGCGCCGCGGCTGATACAGAGCTGGACGCTCCTTCGGAGCTCCCAGGTCTGTATCAGCCGCGGCACGGGCAGTCTCTACTGCGCATGACTGCAGCACGCACAGCAGTGTCTACTGCGCATGTTGCGGCGTTACACACAATTTAGCAAATTATTATATAGGATATTTATAGATAATTATATATAAAATCGTTAGGCTTGATAGGTGCAGTAAATTAATTGTTTTTTTTTTCATTTCGTCGCTTCTGAGTGCTGTCTCTCACGATGCTTGGAGTAATCTGGGCTGAGTATACTTTAAGATTACTTATTCTGTATGGGACGTGCACCAGTTATTATTGAATTGGATGCTTAGCGAGTGCTGCTTTACATGGTTATATTTATAATGTATAAGGATCACCCTTAACTTTTTAAGTTACATTGAGGGGTGCAATGTATTGTTCTGTTTTTTAAAGATTTAATCTTACAAGTGCCAGAGGGTGTCCAGAGCATTACAAAGCAATGTGTTAGATACCCCTCTGGCACTCAATCCCCTTTATAAATCCATGGATATACACTGAAAGCTGTATATTGTTTTGCCCAGTTCACTACAGGGCTAGTGACTGAGTGACAGATCGCCCCCTATTTCTTAAAGGTATATTACTGATATTGTCCCAGTTTATACAGCCCACACTAGAAGATGAGCGGCATTATACTGATATATATATATATATATATATAACATCAGAAGGGGTGTAAGGAAGCACTCACTCTGCGTTGTATACTGGCACAATCCTAAATTAATTGCAGCATATAGAGAATGACAGGAGGTAGCGCTAGTTGGACGTCTTCATATAAAATATATATTGAGAAATCCCACTGGTGCTGACTCTTATCATTCTCTCTTTCTCTCTCTTTCACTCTCTCTCTCTCTATATATACTTTACCTCTTCATGACAGCTATATCTTAAAGGTACAGTGCTTACTTATACTGTCTAATACTAGATATAACAACAATGTAGATGAGACAGAAAGCACATGTACTGCTGATCTTAAAGGGATAGTAATACTTGAAAATAAGTGTATTTTATATTGTAGCCCTTAAAAAAACATGAAAAATGATATAAGTCTTATCTCCCAAACCTTTATGGTTTGGGAGATATTCACATGTAAAATATAGTATAGTTCACTTTTTCTGGCTGTTTCAGCCAAGTCTGCCATCTAGTGGACAGATTTGGAATTCGGTCCACAGAGCAACCGGCAGCTCTTTAGCAGTGCCGAGATCACGATCTTTGAAAAGAACTACTTAACTGGAACTATATACAAAGTGTGCCTGGCTTGAAAGCACACTTTGTAGACCATTCCAATTAAGAAATTCTTTTTAAAGATGGTGATCTCAGCACTTCTGGAGAGACACAGCCGGTCCCGGGACCAGATTCCAAATCTGAAGGGTGGAACAATGACATCACTCCAGGGGAAACTTTACTTCTGAATATCTCCCAAACCATAAAGGTTTGGGAGATAAGACTTATATCATTTTTCAAGTTTTTTTTAAGGGCTACAATATAAAAGAAACTTATTTTCAAGTATTACTATCCCTTTAATTAACATATTCTATAAATCTAAATAACTCAAAAACTAGTTTTCTAAGGACAAAAATGGCTACTACCACATAAGGTGATTCTGAAAGCTGTTTCGAAATCATTTTTTTTAGGTGATAACATCAGCTTAATGTGAAATTCATTATAGCAAAATATCATGAAGTATGTCATGTGAGGGCAATTGGTACTCTGAACTAGAGCGCTCTTGTGTTGTGTTGCAGATTTTCCATTGTTTGGAACATCAGCTTCAGTGGAGTTCCATCAATGATTCATTATTGCAAATATTAGCACATGTTTAATAGAAACGGATACAGCCTAAAGTGGGGCACTTTAGGGCATTTTTATTTACAAGAATTAAAATTAAAATTGGTTCATACAAATCAAAAAACAGCCTTAAGTGAACCGGAGAGTGATGCAGCATAAATAAACGAATTGCCTTTTATGAAACAGTGAAGCAGAAATGTAGACCGAGGATATGTGGTGGATGCAATTTGTTTAGCTTTTGCAAAGATTTCTGATACTGTGACATACTGCATAGTACACTATAAATTAACCTTCTGAGTGCCAGAGGGGGATGCTGCACAATACGTTGTGCATCCCTCTGTCACTCTATAGGATAACCCTTTGAGTGCCAGAATGTTATCTAATGCATTGCATTGGATATATCTCTGACACTCAAAGGGTTAAAAGACAGTAGGGGGGAGGTGTATGGTTCCAACAGCAGAGTATCCGTGGCATTAGCATCTATCACCTTCGGTTACACTAGCGCTATACACTACATGCGCCAGACACCACCATCACTTTCATCAACCATACGTTGTGCCCCAGATCCTAATTATAATAGCGATATGCATCCATGTACTTTAATTTTCAAGAATAATTGCAGCAGTAGTGAAAAATAGAACTTTTTAGGCAGACAGCGGTGGGAAACAGCGCAGACATCTTGCAAAGAAGACATCTATTAGTCTGCGCTGTCCACTCCCTTCTCCTCCGCGATTGGGGAGTTGAATGCCTGGTTACCTTAAATGGATAGTAATGTCAGAAAAAAAGTATTAACTATATGGTAGACTAGCAATGTGGGACGGCGTTGCCCGTCATGTTATGACCGTTGGGCGCATGTGTGTGAAATGCAGACACACGGATAAACACAGACATATGCAACACACAGGCAGACACATACCATACATCCCAAGTGTCCCTCTTTAGGAGGGACAGACCCTCTTTGAGGGCCAAATCCCTCTGTCCCTCTTTCCCACCCTGTTGTCCCTCTTTTTAGGAGGTCAGACTGTGTGCAGGGCCGGCTCCACCTATAGGCGAGGTAGGCGCCGGCCTAGGGCGCACACGTACTGGGGGTGCGGGCATGCAGCGGAGAAGAGCTGCGCCCGCACACACCACGCCGGGAACCACAACACAGTCAGGTCTGTGTCGCTACTGCGCTCCCTCATTGGGTCGGATCTTTAGTAATGCAGAGCACGCTGGGAGTCATGATCTCCCGCCGCGCTCTGCATTACTGAAGAGAAGACTGCGCGGGAGCTACAGGTATGTGATAGGGGGCAAGTTGGAGCTGAGGGGGCATAGTGGGGCTGCTGGGGGCAAGTTGGAGAGGATGGGGGGCAAAGTGGAGATGATAGGGGCAAGTTGGAGCTGAGGGGGCATAGTGGAGCTGCTGGGGGCAAGATGAAGCTGATAGGGGTAAGTTGGAGCGGATGGAGGTCAAAGTGGAGCTGATGGGGGCAAGTTGGAGCGGATGGGGGTCAAAGTGGAGCTGAAGGGGGGGCAAAGTGGAGCTGGTGGGGGCAAGTTGGAGCGGATGGGGGCCAAAGTGGAGCTGATGGGGTCAAGTTGGAGCGGATAGGGGGCAAAGTGGAGCTATTGGTGGCAAGTTGGAGCTGATAGGGGCAAGTTGGAGCTGCTGGGGGCATAGTGGAGCTGCTGGGGGCATAGTGGAGCTGCTGGGGGGCAAAGTGGAGCAGATGGGGGTAAGTTGGAGCTGATAGGGGCAAGTTGGAGCTGAGGGGGCATAGTGGAGCTGAAGGGGGGGCAAAAATGGAGCTGGTGGGGGCAAGTTAGAGTGGATGGGGAGCAAAGTGGAGCTGATGGGGGCAAGTTGGAGTGGATGGTGGGCAAAGTGGAGCTGCTGGGGGCAAGCTGGAGCTGCTGGGGGCATAGTGGAGCTGATGGGGGAAAAGTGGAGCCGGTGGGGGCAAGTTGGAGCGGATGGGGGGCAAAGTGGAGCTGGTGGGGAAAAAGTGGAGCTGGTGGGGGGCAAAGTGGAGCTGATGGGGGCTAGTTGGAGTTGATGGGGGGCAAAGTGGAGCTGATGGGGGCAAGCTGAGTTGATGGGGGGCAAAGTGCAGCTGATAGGGCCAAAGTGGGGCTGATAAGGGGCAAGTTGGAGCTGGTGGGGGGCATCTCCAGACCAGGGGCAGACTGGCCCAGGGGGCAGAGAGAGGACAATCATGAAAAGAGGTGGGGTATAAGTAGGCGGGGTATAAAGGGGTGGGACACAAGGGGCGGAGAGAAATGGGCGGCAAAATTAGGTTTTGCCTAGGGTGGCAAAAATCCTTGCACCAGCCCTGACTGTGTGGTGTGTATTGCTTTGCTCTACAGCAATAAAGCAGTAAATTTCAGTATATGTGTTTATACATTAGTCTGTGCAAATAAAATACTTTGGTGTTGCACTAAATCATTTATTAAGTTACATAAATAGCCAGTAATAGGTCATGAAATAACCTAAAAATTCTTACTAATGCCCTGCCCACCAGGCACGCCCCCAAAAATATCACCTAAAAGTAAAGTGTCCCTCTTTGGCCATGTGAAATGTTGGGAGGTATGCACATACACACAGTGAGCGGCAGAGACATGCAAAAGACACGCACACACACAGACACACTGGAGATGGACACACATATGTAACAGAGATGTACACACACACACAAAACATATATGAGCAGAAACACATGCGTGCATGAGTTGTGTACCCCTCTGGCACTCAAATGGTTAAGGTATAGAGAGGCATGTGAGAGTTAAATAGCAGTGGGAAGTGTATTCATACCTGGGAACATTGATTTGTGGAGTCCCTAGAGGGGACTGATGTGGAGAGACAAATGAGGCAATCTGGGTTAAAAGTGGGCGGGGCTTAATCACGAGTAGGGGCGGGGCTTAACATAAATGTGGAAAAGTGTTAGAAATAGGCTGGGGAAGGAGGAGAAGTTGGAGGGGAATGCAAGTTTACAGTGTGAGGGGTTTGAACACACTCCCTGAGGGGTTAAACTTGATACCCAACCCTGTGGCAGTCAGTGGGTTAAGTGTGTACCTGATGGTTGTCTGTCCTGTGTCTTGCATGGCAAATGATGAGAGTGAAGAAATAATTCAGCAGAGGGCCTACCTTAACCCTTTGAGTGCCATTTTGTTCGCCTGGTGCTGCACTACAGGTCCTGCTGAGGCCACTGGGAGTCAGGGTGAGTGACTGTGCGTGTGTGTCAGCCATATTTATTTCTGGCTTTGTGTGTGTATGTGGTGCTGTGTGTGTGAGTGGGGGCATGTGTGTTTGGTGCTGTGTGAGTGGGATGTGTGTGTGTGTGTGGTCTGTGTGTGTGAGTGGGACATGTGTGTGTTTGTTTGGTGCTGTGTGAGTGGGGCATGTGTGTTTGTCTGTGGTGTAGGAGCAAGTGGCGGCCATTTTATTTTTTTCTGAATTTGATAGTGGTGGGCGGGCTGCATAGTGGGGGCGGGCCAACTCCCTGCATGACTGAATCACCCAATAGGAGTAGTAACTCCTGCTTTATGCCTCCCCTGGGTGTGTTTTGGCAGGCACAAAGTCTTCTTTTATATATATAGATACAATTAAAAGAGAGTACTTGCAGTTATTCGTATCTCTCAAACCGTTATGGTTTGAGAGATATACGAAGATAAAGTTTCTGCTTGACGAGCTGTAAAGCTGTCAGAAGCAGATTCTGGTCGTTAGACCAGATGTGGCTCTTCAGCAGCGCCGATATAACGATATCTAAAGATAAATACTTAATTTGGAACGGTCTACAAAGTGTGCCTGGCTTGCAAGCACACTTCATAGACCGTTCAAATGAAGTATTTATTTATAAATAGCGTGATTTCAGCTCTGCTAAAGAGCCTCTGTCTGGTCAAATGACTGGAATCTGCAGCTGTCAGCTAGATGGCAGACTTGAGTAAAACAGCCAGGAAAAGGTAACTTTAGCAAGTTACATCTCTCAAACCATAAAGGTTGGAGAGATAAGACTTACATTGATGTTAATCTTTTTTTTAATGTCTACAATATTAAATCAACTTAAAATTAACCATTACTATCCCTTTCAGTTCATACCTAGTCGCCATGAATTCATTAAACGCGCGGCGACTAGCTTTGAAATAGATGTTTTACCTTGAAAAAATAGCCCAGTGTAAAGGAATCTTTCCCGTTTGGAGACTGACGGGCAGGTTAGTGCTGTCCGCGCGCCTGCACCGTCAGTCTCTTCTGGTAACCGTATGGTGCACTGCAACGCTACTCAGTGGAGACTGGGATTGACAGCACAGCCGCGCAGACAAGATGTCTGCGTTGTAGCCTGGGTTCCGGTCTCCAAACGGGAACAATTCCTTTACACTGGGCTTTTTCAAGGTAAAACATCTATTTCAAAGCTAGTCACCATGCTTGTAATGAAGGCATGGTGACTAAGTATGTACTGAGAGTTCCGCTTTAAAGGGATAGTAATGTTTCATAATAAAAGCAGCTCTAATTAATCATCATAGTATTTGGACTTTGAAGAGTGTTAGATCAGTTCTGTCAGAGTTGTAGTTCAAGAGTAATTCAATGACAAAGTGTCCCCCTCCCGCCCCTTTTACTGATGTAACACTGTTCAGCCAGATCAGAAGGGAGGTGCCCAGGTAGACTGCAGAGAGGGACAATCTTCAATTAAGATAAGGGAAAAACCTGAAAAACTTGTCAAGGAGGGCAGGGCTTTCATTGTTCTCATAGGAAGAAGATTGTCCCCTGCTGTTATCTGTCTGGTCTATGGACTGGATTCCACATCTGAGAAGAGATGGCTTACACTAGGTAAAAGGGGCGGGAGGGGAAATTTTGCTTGTGAATATCTCTCAAACCATAAACCATGAGAGATAAGACTTATATCGTTCTTCATGTTTTTTTAATGCCTACAAAATAAAATAAAGTTAAAACGAAGTATTACTATCCCTTTAAGGCACTGGAAGGGACTAACGGCACAGGCGCAGAAAGCGCCTACGGCAGGATGCCTGCCAATGCCTGTCTGCCTAAAAAGTTCTATTTTTCACTACGCATATTGCTATTATAATTAGGATTTGGGGCTCAATATAAAGTTGATGATAGTTCCGCTTTAATTTAAAGATGGTTTATTATTATTAAGCATAATTTTCTACACTGATTCCTGTAACGTTAATCGCTGTTGCTGTGTACGTTTCATTTAAGTTGCTCCTTAATTTTCCCCCAGACGCCCTTTTTCAGGACGCCCTCTCTTCCTCTGACAGGTCTAAAATATGGTCGCTTGACCGGACGGATCTCTGGTGGAGAGCAGATATTTGTTCTCGGGACACATCACCCCCTCCCATCACGGACTGTATGTGGAGCAAGCGCACGTCCCAGGAGACTTCGAGGGCGCACAATAACAAGAGAAAAAGAAAGATGGCCGACAAACTGGCAACATCTTTTCACGGAAAACATAAATCTTTTACAATAAGAGGAAAGTAAAGACGCAATATTGAACAATACACATTAACAAAAACATTTTGTAAGTGTATTGTTCTGTAACATTACCAGCGCTTTAAGTGCCAGCTGGGAAGCTGCCAGACCGCTGTACAGCTATGCTCTATCTTCCCCCTGCCTTCCTCTAATACAGTGGTTCTCAATCTTTTTTTGTTCGGGGCACCCCTAACAAGTAATCTAGGACAGTCGGGGCACCCCTGACATATTTGATGTACTTTATTAAGGGCATAAGAGCGGTACAATACATAAATATACTATTATCATTAGGTCTTTTAATCATAATAACAAAACTAAACATGTTATGCATAACAATTTCTATAAATCTTTATTTAAAAATCCATTTTTGTCAGTCTTCATAGAAAACATGGGGCACCCTAAGTTGATGTCCGTGGCACACTAAAGTGCCACGGCACCCTGGTTGAGAATCACTGCTCTAATAAAAGAAACCAGCATCTGGACTGGAGCGCTCTTATTGTGTGTCGCAGATTTTCCAGTGATTAGAACATCAGCTTCAGCTGAGTTTCATCAATGATCAGTTATTCCAAATAACAGCACATATTTAACAGAAACGGATACAACGTAAACATGGGCACTTTAGGACATCTTTACTTAAAATAATTAAACTGGTTCATATGAATAAAAAATACAGCCTGAAGTGATCCAGACAGCAATGCAGTGAAAATAAATTAATTGCTTTCCATACCTCCCAAGTGTCCCTCTTTAGGAGATATTAGGGGTCCGTACCTCACAAGTGTTGCTCTTTAGGAGATATTAGGGATCCATACCTCCCAAGTGTCCCTCTATAGGAGATATTAGAGATCCATAGCTCCCAAGTGTCCCTCTTTAGGAGATATTAGGTGTCCATACCTCCCATGTGTCCCTCTTTAGGAGATATTAGGGGTCCGTACCTCCCAAGTGACCCTCTTTAGGAGATATTAGGGGTCCATACCTCCCAAGTGTCCCTCTTTAGGAGATATTAGGGGTCCATACCTCCCAAGTGTCCCTCTTTAGGAGATATTAGGGGTCCGTACCTCCCAAATGTCCCTCTTTAGGAGATATTAGGGGTCCGTACCTCCCACGTGTCCCTCTTTAGGAGATATTAGGGGTCCATACCTCCCAAGTGTTCCTCTTTAGGAGATATTAGGGGTCTGTACCTCCCACGTGTCCCTCTTTAGGAGATATTAGGGGTCCGTACCTCCCACGTGTCCCTCTTTAGGAGATATTAGGGGTCCATACCTCCCAAGTGTCCCTCTTTAGGAGATATTAGGGGTCCGTACCTCCCAAGTGTCCCTCTTTAGGAGATATTAGGGGTCTGTACCTCCCACGTGTCCCTCTTTAGGAGATATTAGGGGTCCATACCTCCCAAGTGTTCCTCTTTAGGAGATATTAGGGGTCCATACCTCCCAAGTGTCCCTCTTTAGGAGATATTAGGGGTCCGTACCTCCCAAGTGTCCCTCTTTAGGAGATATTAGGGGTCCGTACCTCCCACGTGTCCCTCTTTAGGAGATATTAGGGGTCCGTACCTCCCAAGTGTCCCTCTTTTGGAGATATTAGGGGTCCATACCTCCCAAGTGTCCATCTTTAGGAGATATTAGGTGTCCGTACCTCCCATGTGTCCCTCTTTAGGAGATATTAGGGGTCCGTACCTCCCATGTGTCCCTCTTTAGGAGATATTAGGGGTCCGTACCTCCCAAGTGACCCTCTTTAGGAGATATTAGGGGTCCGTACCTCCCAAGTGACCCTCTTTAGGAGATATTAGGGGTCCGTACCTCCCAAGTGTCCCTCTTTAGGAGATATTAGGGGTCCGTACCTCCCAAGTGTCCGTCTTTAGGAGATATTAGGGGTCCGTACCTCCCAAGTGTCCCTCTTTAGGAGATATTAGGGGTCTGTACCTCCCAAGTGTTGCTCTTTAGGAGATATTAGGGGTTTTTACCTACCAAGACCATATTTGGGAGATATTAGAGGTCAGTACCTCCCAAGTGTCCCTCTTTAAGAGATATTAGTGTTCTGTACCTCCCAAGTGTTCCTCCTTAGGACATATTAGGGGTCAATACCTTCCAAGTGTCCTTATTTAAGAGATATTATGGGTCCATTCTTCCCAAGTGTTCCTCTTTAGGTGAAATTAGAGGTCTGTACGTCCCAGGTGTCCCTCTTTAGGAGATATTAAGGGTCTGTACCCCCCAAGTGTCCCTCTTTAGAAGGGACAGTCCCTCTTTGAGGACCAAATCCCTCATCCCTCTTTTGTCCCCTTTTTGTTTACGAAATCAGACTGTGTTATGTGTATATGAGTGTATCACCCTAGTGTCCCTGTGTTTAGGCGATCAGACTGTGCGGTGTGTATAGAAGTGTATCACCCTGGTGTCCCTGTGTTTAGGAGATCAGACTGTGTGGTGTGTATATAAGTGTATCACCCTGGTGTCCCTGTGTTTAGGAGATCAGACTGTGTGCTGTGTATATAAATGTTTCACCCTGATGTCTCTGTGTTTAGGAGATCAGACTGTGTGGTGTGTATATAAGTGTATCACCCTGGTGTCCCTGTGTTTAGGAGATCAGACTGTGTGCTGTGTATATAAATGTTTCACCCTGATGTCTCTGTGTTTAGTAGATCAGACTGTGTGGTGTATATAGAAGTGTATCACCCTGGTGTCCCTGTGTTTAGGAGATCAGACTGTGTAGTGTGTATATAAGTGTATCACCCTGGTGTCCCTGTGTTTTGGAGATCAGACTGTATAGTGTGTATATAAGTGTATCACCCAGGTGCCCCTGTGTTTAGGAGATCAGACTGTGTGGTGTGTATAGAAGTGTACCACCCTGGTGTCCCTGTGTTTAGGAGATCAGACTGTGCGATGTGTATATAAGTGTATCACCTGGTGTCCCTGTGTTTAGGAGATCAGACTGTGTGGTGTGTATAAAAGTATATCACCCTGGTGTCCCTGTGTTTAGGAGATCAGACTGTGTAGTGTGTATATAAATGTATCACCCTGATGTCCCTGTGTTTAGGAGATCAGACTGAGTGGTGTGCATATAAGTGTATCACCCTGGTATCCCTGTGTTTAGGAGATCAGACTATGCGGTGTGTATATAAGTGTATCACCCTGGTGTCCCTGTGTTTAGGAGATCAGACTGTGTGGTGTGTATATAAGTGTATCACCCTGGTGTCCCTGTGTTTAGGAGATCACATTGTGCGGTGTGTGTATATAAGTGTATCACCCTGGTGTCCCTGTGTTTAGGAGATCAGACTGTGCGGTGTGTATATAAGTGTATCACCCTGGTGTCCCTGTGTTTAGGAGATCAGACTGTGTGGTGTGTATATAAGTGTATCATCCTGGTGTCCCTGTGTTTAGGAGATCAGACTGTGCGGTGTGTATATAAGTGTATCACCCTGGTGTCCCTGTGTTTAGGAGATCAGACTGTGTGGTGTGTATAGAAGTGTATCACCCTGGTGTCCCTGTGTTTAGGAGATCAGACTGTGTGGTGTGTATATAAGTGTATCACCCTGGTGTCTCTGTGTTTAGGAGATCAGACTGTGCGGTGTGTATATAAGTGTATCACCCTGGTGTCCCTGTGTTTAGTAGATCAGACTGTGCGGTGTGTATAGAAGTGTATCACCCTGGTGTCCCTGTGTTTAGGAGATCAGACTGTGTGGTGTGTATATAAGTGTACCACCCTGGTGTCTCTGTGTTTAGGAGATCAGACTGTGTGGTGTGTATATAAGTGTATCACCCTGGTGTCCCTGTGTTTAGGAGATCAGACTGTGCGGTATGTATAGAAGTGTATAACCCTGGTGTCCCTGTGTTTAGGAGATCAGACTGTGTGGTGTGTATAGAAGTGTATCACCCTGGTGTCCCTGTGTTTAGGAGATCAGACTGTGTGGTGTGTATATAAGTGTATCACCCTGGTGTCCCTGTGTTTAGTAGATCAGACTGTGCGGTGTGTATATAAGTGTATCATCCTGGTGTCCCTGTGTTTAGGAGATCAGACTGTGCGGTGTGTATATAAGTGTATCACACTGCTCCACAGCAATAAAACTCACATTCATGTTTGTATAAAATAAAATAATTTGGTCTTACTCTAAAGCTTTTATTAAGCTGCACAAAGAGGTGTCAGTAGGTTGTGAAATAACATAAAAATTCTCTGTATTGCCCCGCCCATCAGCCACTCCCCCAGAAACACCACCTAAAACAGAAGTGTCCCATTTGAAATGTTGGGTGGTATGGCTTTCGATGAAAAAGTGAAGCAGCAGCAGCAATTTAGACAAAGGATATGTAATGGATGAAATATACTTAGACTTTGCAATGATTTTTGATACTGTGACATACTACATATTACACTGCAAAAGACAGTATGGGGGGGGGGGGTGAATTCAGCATCTTCTCCGGAGAAATGGAGACTCTGGGTGGAATGTAAGTAACAGGCACAATCGCTATTTACACTGAACTTTTGATGGTAAAATGATAGCTGAATGTTACTGAATTGTGGTTGTTGCTTCTGAATTAGTGAACGTGTGCGCTTTCTTCAAGAATGCGACTGCTCCAAATTCAGCAAGGCAATTAGCACAGATCTTCACACGTCTGGCTACCTTTGCAGTTAATTTAGGAACATGTGAAAACGTTGCCATTAGTTAAATTAGGAGCTGTGCTATTCAGTATCAAGGAGCTAGTATGTTTCTTGCATCAAAACTTGAGAAATCTCAAATAGCACATAAATGTATGGCTTTCAAAAAATAGCGACTGAACCACTTTGTTGCGTTCCACACTCTTGATTCTCATGGAATGGAGAACCCAGCAATGGCCCCAGAGGTAACTAGAAGCCACCAGGCCCTGGGGCAAATATGGCAACCCCTATTGTTACGCCACTGAATGGTCCCTGTTCCTTCACAAATTCTTTTTTGTACTCAGGCTTCATTCTAAACCGTGATGAAGAAACCTAAGTTGACCTGAAAGCTTGTATTCTATAGCTACTCAGTTCCAATAAAAGTGTCACTTTTACTCTCGCAATCGTCTCCTTTTTTTTTTACCGATAACATGGTTATCAGCTTTTACCTATATGGTAAGTCAGCCCCCCCCACCAGTCATTTGTAGGTGTCAACTGTCATTTTATGACCCCACAACCAAGAACGAAACCATTGTTTCAAGACTCACCTTGCCAAAGGCAAGCTTTACCTTGTTGTCTGCTTCAGCCATCAAAAAATTGTTAGAAGGTTGAGGCCTATGGCAAGGTAAGCCTGATCCTGTGACATCTGATGTTCAGACGACTCAGCAGGAGCTAAATTAGCCAACACCATAATGTCACTTTTGCTGATACTCATTCGCATATGAAAACCTCTCTCCCCCTCTGTGTTCGATTGAGATAAGAAAGCATTCATTTCACAGTCATCATTATTATCACTACAACCATCATCAGCATCACCCTTGTCATCAACACCACCACCTCTTCTTTTGGTGTTGACATAGGTGGTGCACCTGGAGTCACACTCACAGAAGTAGCAGGCTCAAGCAGATGAAGCTCTGTTCTACTACTGCACACAGCCACCTGGGGCTTTCCCTTTTTAGAAACATACCCCAGGTCCCTGAGGATTTGGTAGCAGTGGTACTGTCTGCTTGTGTTTTATTCTTACTAGTGCAACTACTACTACTGCTACTACATGCTCTGTTACTTGAAACCGTGGATTTTCTACTTCAGTTGCAGCAGCAGCAACCCTCCTCTTAGTCAACTCGTCTTATACCTGCATGCACTGAAACACTCACCCCAGCCCTCACACAAATAGTTGAGTGTTCACTATAAACTGGAAACTTCCCAGATCCTCTAAAAGAAGCAGTGGTAAAACCCCTCCTAAAGAAACCTTTATTAGACCCAGACTGCAAAGCAAATTACAGATCAGTATCCAATGTTCTATTTCTGGGGAAAATCATTGAAAAAGTAGTGGCAATGCAACTGGAGGCCCATCTATCAAGCTATAACATCTTTGATCCTTTCCGGTCAGGTTTCAGATGCCACCACAGCACGGAAACAGCGCTAGTCTGACTGCTAAATGAACTCCTTTTGGCGAGAGACAAAAGAGAGACTCCATCCTAATCCTCCTGGCTTTCTCAGCTGCATTTGACACCACTGACCATGGGATTTTAATAGAGCGCTTGCAGCACATCTGTGGTCTAGGAGGCACAGTTCTTAACTGGTTTAAATCTTTCCTCACTGGTAGATCACAGAGAGTAACATCAGGATCTTGCTCATCAGCGCCAACAGAATTAGCCTGAGGAGTTCCACAAGGTTCCATCTTGTCTCCTATGCTATTCGCAAATTTACTTGATAGCACTGGGAGACATCATCAGGTGACACGGCCTAAGATATCATTGCTATGCAGATGACACACAACTCTACTTCTCCTTTGCTCCACATACTAAAGACCCAACATGCTCCATCAACAGTTGCTTAGCAGACCTCATAGAGTGGATGAATGCTAGTTGGATAAAAGTGAACCCTGATAAAACAGAGTTACTCTTGGTGAGGGGACCACGGGCAACACGAATATCTCAGGTTTACCCAACTGGCCTGGAACTTGGAGGCTCTGAACTTATTAGTTCAACAGAGGTACAAAATCTTGGCGTGATGATTGACTCTGGACTGTCATTTAAACAGCAGATCTCTTCTGTAATAAAATCTGCATTCTTTCATCTGAGAAACATAGCTAGGATACAACACTTAATTCCACCGGATGATATGCCAACATTACACCACGCAATTGTATTTTCTCGTGTATATCACTGTAATGCACTTTACTTGGGCCTCCCAGAAAAAGAACTCCATCGCCCACAGACAGTACAAAATTCAGCAGCCAGACTACTGACCAATCAACTTGTTCATGTCACATAACACCTGTTCTCCACTCCCTGCATTGGCTTCCAATGAAATGGCGAACATATTTTAAATTTGGCCTGCTGACCTTCAAAGCCTTAAATAATCAAGGCTCACAGTGCCTGAAAGAGCTCCTGACACCCTATATTCAATCCCGCTCACTGCGATCAGCCAACAGATCCGTGCTGTCAGTGCCCAGAATAAAGACAACCTCAGGTTCCCGGGCATTCAGCCACACTGCCCCCACATTCTGGAACTCTTTACTGTCCTCAGTCAGAGAGGCACCATCATTACAGACTTTTTAAAAAAACTAAAGACCCATTTCTTTTATCAGGCATTCAGTCAACTCATGTGACCATAAGGAACTCTTACATTTTATGTCTGCTTATAGATTTGTAAAGTGCTTTGAGTCTCACAGGGAGGAAGGTGCTATAAAAAGTTATTATAACTTATTATTTTTATAGTCATTCTAAGCAGAGTCCAGAAAGCGACAGCACCAACACAGGTGGCAAATACTACTTCAAACTCTTTTTTCCACACTCTTCTCTTGTTTCACTTTCCACAACCCCTCACTCTGACTACCAACTTAAACCTTGCATCATGGTGGGAAGTTCTGGGTTTTTATGGTGTTCTAGAGCAGAGGTTTTCAAGCCATGCCCTCAGTGGCCACTAACAGGCCAGGACTTAGGAATTTCCCTGCTAGAACACAAGTGTGTTGATCAGAGGCTCAGTCATATTGATTAACTCACCTGTGCTCTTAAAAGGAAATTCTCAAATCCTGGCCTGTTAGTAGCCACTGAGGGCACGGGTTGAGAACCACTGTTCTAGAGGGAATTCTCTCTGCCATAGGAAACAGAGGATGAATCTGCCAAGTTCATGCGGCGGACATTTTAATGGATTTTCCAACTGTAGGAATTGCTGCGAAAAAGAGAAAAAAGTTTTTTTTTTTTTCCATGATAAAAAAGGACTCTTCAACCATCCCTTATTATATCACTATCCCTGCTATCACAGCCCTTGACAGAAAGATTCTCTGGAAATAGAAATTTAGTGAGGTAACTGTCAGGGACATTAAAATGCAAAAAAAAAAAAAAAAATTGGTAAAAATGAAAAAAAAAAAGTAATTTGACTCTACATATTATGCACTTGCAGAATATACACTAGTGGTCAAACGTTTGAGAACACCTCAATTTTTGCTACTTTTAGTTATTGCCATATAACTTAAGAAAAACATATAAACATTGGGTATTTCTAAAATCAAGACACATATTATAAACTATTTAGCAGGTTTTTTTAGCGTTTGTAAATGTGTAAAAGAGTTAAAAAAGCAAGAGTTAAAAAAGTGCATTTGTTACATTTGTTTCATCGTATTTTATAAATTGTTTGACAGGAAATTTGATGAAAATAATGGTATCTTTATAAAGCCCATCGTATGGCAAGAAAAGCAGTATATGATATATGTGGGTACATTAAATGAGTAAGAGGAAAATTACAGCTAAACACAAACACAGCAGACGTGTTAAAACAGCCATGGTCCAGAAGGACAATGGCTGTTTTAAAGTGTTAGTAATGTCTAAAAAAAAGTTTTTTTGCATATAGAAGAGCTTAAAAAGCTGAGCTAAATGCAAAAAAACGTATCTCTCAAACCACTATGGTTTAAGAGATACGGGCGTTTAAAGTTTGCTGTTTCCTACTGACAGCTGTAAAGCTGTCAGCAGGAGATTCGTGTCTGTCGACATGGAGGCGCTAGAGAAGTGCCGCAATCTCTTTACTTACATGGAATCCCTTCATTGGAATGGTCTAAAACGTATGCTTGGTGTTCAGGCACACGTTTTAGACCATTCCAATGAAGGGATTCCTTGTAAGTAACGAGATCCCGGCACTTCTCAAGCGCCACTGTGTCGACTGACATGAATCTCCTGCTAACAGCTTTACAGCTGTCAGTAGGAAACAGCAAACTTTAAACGCCTGTATCTCTTAAACCATAGCGGTTTGAGAGATACGTTTTTTTTGCATTTAGCTCAGCTTTTTAAGCTCTTCTAAATGCAAAACACTTTTTTTTAGACATTACTAACACTTTAACACTTCTATTGTGTTTGTGTTTACCTGTAATTTTCCTCTTACTCATTTAATTAGATTTTCAATAAGGATATGCAGGTAAATGATTTTTAAAAGAAGCAATGCATTCTAAGACCTTAAATGGAACAATCGTATATCGATTTATTATTTGACATTACTATCCCTTTAATATATCAGACTGGCTGAGTTTTCACACTAATGACACAGTTGGCATACCCAGCTGCTCATCGAGCTGATAAAAAGGCTGCATTTGTCACGTCTACAAGACGATGTCGGAACATCCTGCTTCCTACTAAGTGGACGCGCTACTTGAAAGAGACATATGGAGTGTAATGCACTCACTTGTCTGGAACAGAGTAGATGGACAGGACAGAGAGGAAAAAGGAGAGTGAAACACACACCAATGGGCACATTTATCAATATGTCACTAAGGCTAATTGCTAAGTTTAGTTTTCACTAGCAATTTTAGTATATTTAGCACATAATCTGGGAATAGACTATATTTTCAAAATAAACATTTCTTAAAAGGAGCAGAAAATTTAAATTAGAAAAAAAGCATATATTGTTGGATTTTTCCTGGTGATTTAAAAAACAAACAAAAAAAAAAAAAAACTTCCACTGGATCGAGATGCTTAGTTCAAAAGTTATTACAGCTTAAAGCGCAACTACCACCCCTTTTAAACATGGCCCCAAATAATTACCCATCTGGCGTCTAGCTGCTTAATAGTACTAGTCGCCAGAATTATTAACTCATTATTGAGAATTCCTACTGCTCCCGGTACTGACAGCCAGGAAACAGCACAGACATCTTTCCACAGTGACGTCTGCACACCTGCACTGTCAGTCCCAGCCTGCTCTAGGAGGCGTTCCTAGGAGCCGTTCAGTACCAAAAGGGACTGACAGCGCAGATGCGCAGCCGTCACTATGGGAAAATGTCTGTGCTATTTCCTGGCTCTCAGTCCCAGGAGCAAGACGAATTCTCAATAACGCGGTAAAAATTCCGGCGACTAGTACTATTGAGCAGCTAGTCGCCAGATGGGTAATTATTTGGGGCCATGTTTAAAACGAGTGGTAGTTCAGCTTTAAAGGAGCAGTAAACTTTTTTTATGAAAAATATATATTGTAGGGATTTTCCTATTGAGTAAATTAATGGTACTCCCACTGCCGAGAGATTTATATCCAGTTTAAACCCCATGTTTTTTTTTACATTAGCAGTGCCCTGTAGTGGTCAAATTCTAATTAGATTTCCTGTTAGATTCTAATGGAGAGGAAAGTCAGAAAAGTCAGAGACATACAGTTCTCCATAGAATGTGATAGACACTGCTGAGTCACTTCCTGTCAGAACTATCAGGAAGTAAACACAATAAATTCACTTCCTGTCAGTTAGACCCATCAGGAAGTAAACACAGTAAATTAACTTCCTGTCAGTTAGAACTATCAGGAAGTAAAAACAGTAAATTCACTTCCTGTCAGTTAGAACTATCACGAAGTAAACACAGTAAATTAACTTCCTGTCAGTGAGAACTATCAGGAAGTAAACACAGTAAATTAACTTCCTGTTTATTTAAACTGCTATAATTTTTGAATAAAACATCTGACAGCAATGGGAGTGACCTTGTTTTATTCAGCAGGAAATGTGCTGTAAAATTTGTGTTTTCATAAAAAAAAGTTTACTGCTCTTTTAAGCTGATGTTTGCTTCAATTAACAGTGCTTCCTGGTGTCTATACAATTCATCTACAACTCCAATTCATCTGGTATCTATTGCTGTCTATGTGAGAGGGGTGTCACTGGCTACAGATGTATACAGAAAACTAACAGTGCCACCACTTTTACTAGTCGGTATCGGTATTATAAACTTACAGCACTTAGTGTGAGGCCATTTTTTCAGAGCTGAAGTTCGCAGTACTAACGAAGACACCTACCTGTGAGATAAATACCAAGTCATAATTTCCGTGGGTCATATTTATCAATCAGTAAATACAGTGGAGGTCTGGCAACATACGGCCCAGGGGGCAAATGCAAATAAGTAGCCCATATTTCCTATCGTCCAAGCCCATTGTCCCAGCCCACCCCTGTTTCCTTAATTTTAAAATTGTCCTTAATACTGTGAATTAAAGCAAGTGATACCACAGAGCTTACAGTTGAAATGGGGCTACATTAGTGATACTACAGTGCTTACAATGTAACCCTGTGAGTGCCAGAGGGGTACACAACACATTGCTTTTTCAATGCATTGTGTACCCCTCTGGCAGTCAAATGGATAAGTAAAGATAGAATAGTGATGCCATAGAGCTTGCAAGGGAAATGTATTATGCTACTAGTGCAGCTATGTTTGGATTGTAGCTCTGCATATAGATTCATTTCATACGTTCTGTGGTATCAGTAGTGTAGCTCCATTTACAGCAGCAAGTGGGAGATTGAGTGAGGTATTGGCCCACCAGACCAGACACATGGCCAGTAGGGTGACCACATTTCCCTTCTGCCATTCCGGGACGTGGTCACCCTATTGCCTTACCTTGAGTCCCTGGTGGTCTAGCGGCGTGGAAAGTGCTCTGTGCCTCCTCCGGCACAGAGCTGAAGCTCCCGCGTGCTGTGCTCAGTAATGCAGAGCGCTGGGAGATGATGTCATCTCCCAGCGCTCTGTATTACTAGAGCGCTTACCTCCAGGAGATCAGGTAAGCTGCATTGCCGCCGTGGATGTCAGCCTGCAAGCGGCGTCCATGATGTGACACACCGCTTGCAGGCTGACATCCAGGGCGGCTTGGCTTCATTCCGGGACACTTCATTGTCCCGGTTGAAGGGGACCCGGGACGCGGGACATAGCCCTGAAATAAGGGACAGTCCCGGACGTTCCGGGACCCGTGGTCACCCTAATGGCCAGCCCAGGGGGCAATTGCCCCCTTGCCCCCCAGGCCAGCCCTCCCCTGAGTAAATATGTGTAAAATCCCCAAGATAAAATTGTAATTTTGAATGATAGTGAATAGTTATAAACAAATTAGTAAAAAACAATTAATGTTTAGCTGGTAATGTGGTTCTAGCGAGTGTTGGTAATATACCTGTGACAAATGTAATCTAGGCCAAGGGCTGAAAAAATTGGTTAAATGGCTGCGTGTGTCCACTCTTATTTGCATACCTGGGAACTCTAATGGTTTGACCCTGAGACTCAGTGTTTGACCCAAATCTCAGCGTCAAGGGCCAAATTCTCAGGGTGAGAGAGTACGGTGTTCCTAACTACGTTCTTCCCAACATTTCAAAGTGTCAAAGAGGCATGCATTTGCTTTAGGTGGGGTTGCTGGGGGCGTGACTGGTAGGTGGGACATTATTGAGAATTTTTAGGTTATTTCATGACCTACTGACACCTCTTTGTGTAACAAAAAATTATTTAGAACAAGACCAAAGTATTGTATAATCACATATACTGACATTTCATCACACATACTGACAGTAATGTGAGTTTTTTTTTTGCTGTAGAGCAATGTGGTACACTTATATACACACCACACAATCTGATCTCCTAAACACAGGGACACCAGGGTGATACACTTATATACACACCACACAGTCTGATCTCCTAAACACAGGGACACCAGGGTGATACACTTATATACACACCGCACAGTCTGATCTCCTAAACACAGGGACACCAGGGTGATACACTTATATACATACCACACAGTCTGATCTCCTAAACACAGAGACACCAGGGTGATACACTTATATACACACCACACAGTCTGATCTCCTAAACACAGGGACACCAGGGTGATACACTTATATACACACCACACAGTCTGATCTCCTAAACACAGAGACACCAGGGTGATACACTTATATACACACCACACAGTCTGATCTCCTAAACACAGGGACACCAGGGTGATACACTTATATACACACCACACAGTCTGATCTCCTAAACACGGGGACACCAGGGTGATACACTTATATACACACCACACAGTCTGATCTCCTAAACACAGGGACACCAGGGTGATACACTTCTATACACACCACACAGTCTGATCTCCTAAACACAGGGACACCAGGGTGATACACTTCTATACACACCACACAGTCTGATCTCCTAAACACAGGGACACCAGGGTGATACACTTCTATACACACCACGCAGTCTGATCTCCTAAACACAGGGACACCAGGGTGATACACTTATATACACACCACACAGTCTGATCTCCTAAACACAGGGACACCAGGGTGATACACTTCTATACACACCATGCAGTCTGATCTCCTAAACACAGATACACCAGGGTTATACACTTCTATACACACCACACAGTCTGATCTCCTAAACACAGGGACACCAGGGGGATACACTTATATACACACCACACAGTCTGATCTCCTAAACACAGGGACACCAGGGGGATACACTTATATACACACCACACAGTCTGATCTCCTAAACACAGGGACACCAGTGTGATACACTTATATACACACTACACAGTCTGATCTCCTAAACACAGGGACACCAGGGTGATACACTTATATACACATCACACAGTCTGATCTCCTAAACACAGGGACACCAGGGCGATACACTTATATACACACCTCACAGTCTGATCTCCTAAACACAGATACACCAGGGTGATACACTTATATAAATACCACACAGTCTGATCTCCTAAACACAGGGACACCAGGGTGATACACTTATATACATACCACACAGTCTGATCTCCTAAACACAGGGACACCAGGGTGATACACTTATATACACACACCACACAGTCTGATCTCCTAAACACAGGGACACCAGGGTGATACACTTATATACACACCACACAGTCTGATCTCCTAAACACAGGGACACCAGGGTGATACACTTATATACACACCACACAGTCTGATCTCCTAAACACAGGTACACCAGGGTGATACACTTATATACACACCACACAGTCTGATCTCCTAAACACAGGGACACCGGGATGATACACTTATATACACACCACACAGTCTGATCTCCTAAACACAGAGACACCAGGGTGATACACTTACATACACACCACACAGTCAGATCTCCTAAACACAGGGACACCAGGGGGATACACTTATATACACACCACACAGTCTGATCTCCTAAACACAGGGACACCAGGGTGATACACTTCTATACACACCACACAGTCTGATCTCCTAAACACAGGGACACCAGGGTGAGAAAGAGAGACAGAAGGATTTGGGTCTCAGAGAGACACTCTCTCTCCTAAACAGTGACACTTGGGAGGTATGGACCCCTAAAAACTCATAAAGAGGGACACTTGGGAGGTATAGAGCCCTAATATCTCCTAAAGAGGGTTGTTTAGGAGGTATGGACCCCTAATAACTAAGAAAGAGAGGCACGTTGGAGGTATGGAGCTCTAATATCTCCTTAAGAGAGACACTTGGGAGATGTGGAGCCCTAATATATCCTAAAAAGTGACAGATAAGAGGCATGGAGTCCTAATATATCCTTAAGAGGGATACTTGAGAGTAACGGAACCCTAAAATCTCCTAAAGAGGGACACTTAAAAGGTAGAGACCCCCAATATCTCCTAAAGAGGTACACTTGGGAGGTACAGACCACTAATATCTCCTAAAGAGGGACACTTGGGAAGTACGGGCCCCTAAAATTTCCTAAAGAGGGACACTTGGGTGGTAGAGACCACTAATCAATATTACTTAAAGAAGCTTGGCTGGCAGCCAAAATTCTCCGGCATTAAACACACCCAGTGGCGGGCACTAGAAGGAGAATCTTGGCAGGTAGCCAAGCAGTACTGAGGAGACATTCATGTTTCCTCACACATAACACAGGGGCCCCTGGCTACTCCTATGAAAATCTCTGCAAGGACATGGCCCCCCAGCCACATAAAACAGGGGCGAGATTTGGCCCCCCAAATGACTTACGTGCCACTACTACAAGGTGAGGGATGGGTGCAATATGAGTGCAATATGAGTGCAATAAGGACGCAATATGAGTGCAATATGGGGGCAATATGAGTGCAATATGGGCAAAATTAGTGCAATATGGGTGTAATAAGGACGCAATATGAGTGCAATATAGGTGCAATAAGGACTCAATATGGGTGCAATATAAGTGCAATAAGGACACAATATGAATGCAATATGAGTGCAATATGGGTGCAATAAGGATGAAATATGGGTGCAATAAGGACGCAATATGGGTGCAATATGAGTGCAATATGGGCAGTATGAGTGCAATATGAGTGCAATATTGATGCAATATGAATGCAATATGGGGGCAATAAGGACGCAATATGGGTGCAATAAGGACGCAATATGGGTGCAATAAGGACGCAATATGGGTGCAATGTTAGCGCAATATGGGTGCAATAAGGGTGAAATAAGGACGCAATACTGGTGCAATATGGGTGCAATAAGGACGCAATATGGGTGCAATATGTGTGCAATATGGGTGCAATATGGGTGCAATAAGGACGCAATATGGGTGCAATATGGTCAATATGAGTGCAATATGGGTGCAGTATGGGTGCAATATGAGTGGAATAAGGACGCAATATGGGTGCAATATCAGTGCAATATGGGTGCAATAAGGACGCAATATGGGTGCAATATGGTCAATATGAGTGCAATATGGGTGCAGTATGGTCAATATGGGTGCAATAAGGACGCAATATGGGTGCAATATGAGTGCAATATGGGCAATATGAGTGCAATATGGGTGTAATAAGGAAAAAATATGGGTGCAATAAGGACAAAATATGTGCACAATATGAGTGCAATATGGGTGCAATATGGGTGCAAATAGGACACAATATGGGTGCGATATGAGTGCAATATGGGTGCAATACGGGTTTAATATGGGTTCAATATTAATTTAATAAGGACGCAATATGGGTGCAATATGAGTGCTATATGGGTGCAATATGAGTACAATATGGGTGCAATATGGCTGCAATATGAGTGCAATATGGGCAATATGAGTGCAATAAGGGTGAAATAAGGAAAAAATATGGGTGCAATAAGGACAAAATATGTGCGCAATATGAGTGCAATATGGGTGCAATATGGGTGCAATAAGGACAAAATATGTGCGCAATATGAGTGCAATATGGGTGCAATATGGGTGCAATTAGGACGCAATACGAGTGCAATATGGGTGCAATACGGGTTTAATATGGGTGCAATATTAGTTCAATAAGGACGCAATATGGGTGCAATATGAGTGCAATATGGGTGCAATATGAGTGCAATATGGATGCAATATGGGTGCAATTAGGACGCAATATGGATGCAATATGAGTGTAATATGGATTCAATAAGGACGCATTATGGTTGCAATATGGGTGTAATAATGACGCAATATGGGTGCAATATGGGTGCAATATGGGTTCAATAAGGACACAATATGGGTGCAATATGAGTGCAATATGGGTGCAATATGGGCGCAATACGGGTTTAATATGGGTGCAATATTAGTTCAATAAGGATGCAATATGGGTGCAATAAGGACGCAATATGGGTGCAATATGGGTGCAATACAGGTTTAATATGGGTGAAATATTAGTTCAATAAGGACGCAATATGGGTGCAATAAGGATGCAATATGAGTGCAATATGGGTGCAATAAGGATGCAATATGGGTGCAATATGAGTGCAATATGGGTGCAATATGGGTGCAATATGAGTGCAGTAAGGACTCAATATGGCTGCAATATGGGAGCAGTATGGGTGCAATATGAGTGCAATATAGGTGCAATAAGGATGCAATATGGGTGCAATATGGGCAATATGAGTGCAATGAGGACACAATATGGCTGCAAAATGAGTGCAATATGGGTGCAATAAGGATGCAATATGGGTGCAATATGAGTGCAATAAGGGTGCAATATGAGTGCAATAAGGACACAATATGGCTGCAAAATGAGTGCAATATGGGTGCAATATGAGTGCAATATGGGTGCAATATGGGAGCAATATGGGTGCAATATGAGTGCAATATGAGTGCAATAAGGACGCAATATGAGTGTAATATGGGAGCAATATGGGTGCAATATGAGTGCAATATGGGTGCAATACGGTTTGAATATGGGTGCAATATTAGTTCAATAAGGACTCAATATGGGTGCAATAAGGAGGCAATATGGGTGCAATATGAGTGCAATAAGGACACAATATGGGTGCAATAAGGATGCAATATGGGTGCAATATGGGCAATATGAGTGCAATAAGGGCGTAATATGGGTGCAATATGAGTGCTATAAGGACACAATATGGGTGCAAAATGAGTGCAATAAGGACGCAATATGGGTGCAATAAGGACGCAATATGGCTGCAATATGCGTGTAATAAGGACGCAATATGGGTGCAATGAGTGCAATATGGTTCCAATAAGGACACAATATGGGTGCAGTATGAGTGCAAAATGGGTGCAATATGAGTGCAATATGAATGCAATTTGGGTGCAATATGTGTGCAATAAGGACACAATATGGCTTCAATACGAGTGCAATATGGGTGCTATGATGCAATACCAGTGAAATATGAGTGCAATTTGGACGCAATATGAGTGCAATATGGACGCAATATGGAAGCAATATGAGTGCAATATGAGTGCAATACCCATATTGCGTCCTTATTGCACCCATATTGAGTGTTTATTGCACTCAGATTGCACTCGGATTGTACTCATTTTACACCCATATTGCAGTCATTGTACCCATATTGCATCCATATTGCACTCATATTGCACTCATATTGCACCTCATTGCACCATACTGAAGCCATATTGCGTCCTTATTGCACCCATATTGCACCCAAATTGCACTCATACTACACCCATATTGTGTCCTTATTGCACCCAATGTGCCACTCTTTAACGGTGAATGTGCCATTCTGAATCACGTGACGTGTACAATTTGGGATCTTTAAGGCGGGACATGGTGAATGCTCCATTCAGAATGATGCGTCCAAACAAATGCAACACTTTAAGAAGCGACATTTTAAGTGCGCCACTTCAAAAGTAATCTCTCTCCCCCCTTCTTCATCATGTGTGTCTCTCTCTCTCCCCCTTCTCCATCATGTCTCTCTCTTCCCCCTTCTCCATCATGTGTGTGTCTCTCTCTCTCCTCCCTTCTCCATCATGTCTCTCTCTCCCCTTCTCTATCATGTCTCTCTCTCTCCCCCCTTCTCCATCATGTGTCTCTCTCCCCTTCTCCATCATGTCTCTCTCTTCTCTCCCCCTTCTCCATCATGTGTCTCTCTCTCTCTCCCCTTCTCCATCATGTGTGTGTCTCTCTCTCCCCCCTTCTCCATCATGTGTCTCTCTCCCCTTCTCCATCATGTGTGTGTCTCTCTCTCCCCCCTTCTCCATCATGTGTCTCTCTCCCCTTCTCCATCATGTGTGTCTCTCTCTCTCCCCCCTTCTCCATCATGTGTCTCTCTCCCCCTTCTCCATCATGTGTCTCTCTCTCTCTCTCTCCCCTTCTCCATCATGTGTCTCTCTCTCCCCCCCTTCTCCATCATGTGTCTCTCTCCCCCTTCTCCATTATGTCTCTCTCTTCTCTCCCCCCTTCTCCATCATGTGTCTTTCTCTTCTCTCCCCCCTTCTCCATCATGTGTCTCTCTCTCTCTCTCTCCCCTTCTCCATCATGTGTCTCTCTCTCCCCCCCTTCTCCATCATGTGTCTCTCTCTCCCCCCCTTCTCCATCATGTGTCTCTCTCTCCCCCCCTTCTCCATCATGTGTCTCTCTCCCCCTTCTCCATTATGTCTCTCTCTTCTCTCCCCCCTTCTCCATCATGTGTCTCTCTCTTCTCTCCCCCCTTCTCCATCATGTGTCTCTCTCTCCCCTTATTCAGCATGTGTGTGACATACCCAAACCCTGAAGCACTCAAAGGACTTATGGCTCGATCCAAATGTTTGCGTCGGCAGAAAAAACTGGCGACGGTGGTTTTGTACGTCAAGTAAGCAATGCAAATGTTCCCACTAGTAAGAAATAACGGCCGTCTCCAAAACATCAAAATCTCACCCATAGAGGACAATGTAGAAGTGAAGCCCAGAGCCATTCAAATGTTGGAGTTAGGACTAACGCGAGTTAAATTGCAACATTTTCCTCCAGAAATCTAACACCTATTTTTTTAGGAGAACATCACACAACTCAGAGTAGAAAACCACCGTTGGGGAAATAAAACAGAGAGTTAGGGATAACATGAGTCTGCGCTTCCCTACCCAGCCAGTAGGGGAACACAGAGACGGCTTCCAGCACCATGGACAGCTTTGAATGCCATAGGGATGTGCACTGCTCACCCCTGTGACATTCAAAGGGTTACAATAAAGAAAACTAGTACACCAAGTACTACACAATGCCCCCCTTCGACATCACCCCCTTTAGTATGTCACATATATTGCATATATGCGACATACTAACCTCATCCACATTCACCTCAGGACTGCCATGTAGTGGACAAATCTGTCTAATATTCAACACTTAACTCTTTGAGTACCAGAGAGGTAGGAAAGCATTGCGTAGCATGTTTCCTACCCCTATGGTACCCAAATGGTTAATAAGCAAGGTATGGACTACATTCCTTGCCTGTATATGTGTGTGTGTATTTTAAACATTTGGTTTATTAAGAAAACTATTATTAAACATATACATATTAGATCTCAAGGGGGGTGTCATGACCCCCCATGACACCTGCTTACCATGAGGCCAACAACTGCTCTTTAACAAGGTTAAGTGCAAATAAGCTATGTGCAACATAGCTTATATGCGCTATTATGGTTTATGAAACCATCAGACCTCAAAGGGGGGTACCAGGACCTCTCCTGATAGCCCCCCAACCATGGATCATCTATCCAAAATGATAGATGATCCATGGGGGGACCCCAAAGGCATTCACTGCCTTCTTGAAGCTGCTGGCTTTACAGCCGACTGCAGCATCAAGATCAGAATGAATGGAAGTGAAGGGAGCGCTGCAGTCCCATCATTCAATCAGTCACCCAGGTCAAACCGGGTGACTGATTAAGTGATCAGAGCACAGGGCTGCTTCCACAATTGTATCCGTAGTTACATCTCATTCATTTTTAATGCCCTACCTCCTGTGTCCCATTGCTATTAGTACTTTTGCTCCACTCTCCTTCAAATGGAGAGTGGAGCAAAAGTAGTAATAGCAATGGGACACAGGAGGTAGGACATTATAAATGAATGAAATCTAACTAAAGAACCAATTGAGGAAGCAGCCCTGCGCTCTGACAGCAGCGCTCCCTTCACATGCTGTCATTCATATCCCGGTGGGGGCATCAAGAAGGTTGGGGACATTGGAGGGGAGAGAGGCATTGGAGGAAGTGGGTGGAGGGGACAGAGGCATCGGAGGAAGCGGGTGGCAAGCTTGTATGTGCTGCCTGCTTCCTCCAATACCTCTCTCCCCTCCTCACTCGTCGACATTGTCCCCTGCCTGGCGTCGCACACTGAACGACTTCGTCCCTTCTCACTTAGGATAATGTTATAGTGTATACGAAGTGATATCACAGAACTGTAGAATGTTATAGAGGATAAGAAGTGATATCTCAGAACTGTAGAATGTTATAGTGTATAAGAAGTGATATCACAGAACTGTAGAATGTTATAGAGGATAAGAAGTGATATATCAGAACTGTATAATGTTATAGTGTATAAGAAGTGATATCACAGAACTGTAGAATGTTATAGTGTATAAGAAGTGATATCACAGAACTGTATCATGTTATAGTGTATAAGAAGTGATATCACAGAACTGTAGAATGTTATAGTGTATAAGAAGTGATATCTCAGAACTGTAGAATGTTATAGTGTATAAGGAGTGATAGAACTGTAGAATGTTATAGTGTATAAGAAGTGATATCACAGAACTGTAGAATGTTATAGTGTATAAGGAGTGATAGAACTGTAGAATGTTATAGTGTATAAGGAGTGATATCACAGAACTGTAGAATGTTATAGTGTATAAGAAGTGATATCACAGAACTGTAGAATGTTATAGTGTATAAAGAGTGATAGAACTGTAGAATGTTATAGTGTATAAGAAGTGATATCTCAGAACTGTAGAATGTTATAGCGTATAAGAAGTGATATCACAGAACTGTAGAATGTTATAGAGGATAAGAAGTGATATCACAGAACTGTAGAATGTTATAGTGTATAAGAAGTGATATCACAGAACTGTAGGATGTTATAGTGTATAAGAAGTGATATCAGAACTGTAGAATGTTATAGTGTATAAGAAGTTATATCAGATCTGTACAATGTTATAGTGTATAAGAAGTGATATATATCAGAAGTGTAGAATGTTATAGTGTATACGAAGTGATATCACAGAACTGTAGAATGTTATAGTGTATAAGAAGTGATATCTCAGAACTGTAGAATGTTATAGTGTATAAGACGTGATATCAGAACTGTAGAATGTTATAGTGTATAAGAAGTGATATCAGAACTGTAGAATGTTATAGTGTATAAGAAGTGATATATCAGAGCTGTAGAATGTTATAGTGTATAAGAAGTGATATCTCAGACCTGTAGAATGTTATAGTATATAAGAAGTGATATCAGAACTGTAGAATGTTATAGTGTATAAGAAGTTATATCAGATCTGTAGAATGTTATAGTGTATAAGAAGTGATATATCAGAGCTGTAGAATGTTATAATGTATAAGAAGTGATATCACAGAACTGTAGAATGTTATAGTGTATAAGAAGTAGGGTTGCCACCTTTTCTTAAAAAAAATACCGGCCATGGCATTCTCTCCATAGGCTTAACATTGGACAGAAGCCAATTTTTTACCGGCCTGCCGGTAAAATACCGGCTGGGTGGCAACCCTAATAAGAAATGATATCAGAACTGTAGAATGTTATAGTGTGTAAGAAGTGATATCAGTACTGTAGAATGTTATAGTGTATAAGAAGTGATATCACAGAACTGTAGAATGTTATAGTATATAAGAAGTGATATCACAGAACTGTAGAATGTTATAGTGTATAAGAACTGATATCACAGAACTGTAGAATGTTATAGTGTATAAGAACTGATATCACAGAACTGTAGAATGTTATAGTGTATAAGAAGTGATATCTCAGAACTGTAGAATGTTATAGTATATAAGAAGTGATATCACAGAACTGTGGAATGTTATAGTGTATAAGAAGTGATATCACAGAACTGTAGAATGTTATATTGTATAAGAAGTGATATCAGAACTGTATCATGTTATAGTGTGTAAGAAGTGATATCAGTACTGTAGAATGTTATAGTGTATAAGAAGTGATATATCAGAACTGTAGAATGTTATAGTGTATAAGAAGTGATATCAGAACTGTAGAATGTTATAGTGTATAAGAAGTGATATCTCAGAACTGTAGAATGATATAGTGTATAAGAAGTGATATCAGAACTGTAGGATGTTATAGTGTATAAGAAGTTATATCAGATCTGTAGAATGATATAGTGTATAAGAAGTGATATCAGAACTGTAGGATGTTATAGTGTATAAGAAGTGATATCACAGAACTGTAGAATGTTATCTATATATCTAACAGAAGACTGTGTCTGGCAAAACACACCCAGGGGCGGAAGTAAGGAGGAGTTATAGCTCCCATTGGTTGATTCAATGGAGGTGTGATTTTTGACCTGCCCCCACTATCCAGCCCGCCCACCTCTATCTAAGGCTGAAAAAAAAATGGATGCCACTCACTCCTACACTACAGACACACACACATGCCCCCCACACACTGGCAGACACATACACACATTATACACACATTCATACAGACATACACACACATGCACGCTGAGCAGCTGTGGATGATGGGAACTATGTTCAAGCTACAGCTGGAAGGCCATGGTCCAAATCTGTATTATGCATCAGGGTTCCCAGCACATAGATACAAGTTTATGGGCTTGCTACAATAAACCACTCATATGCAGCTCCTTCATTCCCTGTCTGTGACCCTGCACAGCCCTAATACAAGTGAGCCAATTTCTAACCAATCAACAGGCAGGATACTGGGGAGCTGACTTGCTATCACAGAGAAGCTGGGAAAGTAGAACAACGGCAGAGAGGTGATCAGGCAGTGCAGAGCGGGGCTTCAGCTGAGCTGGTAAATGGCAGAGACATGGTTGTGACTGTGTTTATATATTCCACAAACAGAGAGAAAGAGAGATGATTGTTTGTCAGTCTGTCTGTAAGTACAGGTGCCAGTTCCTGCAATCATTTCCATACTGTACATAGCTCACTGTATAGCATGTATGACAAACTATTTATATATGGTCTGGCACTGTATAGTATACAGTCTGTGTATAAGGACTGGCACTATACAGTATAGGAGGGACAGTCCCTGTTTGACACCCAGATCCCTCTGCTCCTCTATTTAGGAGATCACACTGTTTGGTGTATATACCAGTGTATCAGATTGCTCTACATCAATAAAACCCACAGTAATGTGGGTATAAACTTCTGTATATATCTTATAAATTAGTCTGTGTAAAAATACTTTCATCTTCTTCTAAATCATTCACTTACACAAAGAGTAACTTAACCATTTCAATACCAGAGGAGTATGCAATGCATTGCTTACCCCCTGGCACTCAAAGGGTTAAAAATTCTCTAAAATACACCACCAGCCACACTGTACAATGTTATCTATATATATAAAAGAAGACTTTGTGCCTGCCAAAACACACCCAGGGGAGGCATAAAGCAGAAGTTACTAGTGATGATCGAGCACCCCAATGCTCGGGTGTTTGGGTGCTCTGACCGAGCGCCCCCGGAGGCTCGAGTGCTCGGCCGAGCACCCGAGCCCCATTGAAGTCAATGGGAGGACTCGAGCATTACACCAGGCACCCCCTGCTCTGATGAGGGGAGGGTGCCTGGTCCATAGGAAAAGGGCAGAAAATGATGGAAACACCACAGAAATGGTTCAGGGACAGCATAGGGAGGATGTCTGGATGCATCTTGGACTCCAACATCGCTGCTGGGAACGATGTTTCGCCCGTAGTACGCCATTTTTACAGACTGACCGTAAAACACACAAAAAGGAAGATAAAAACGATTTTAGGCGAAAAATTGTTACCAAACAGTATTTGCTGTATATTTACTTGTATATCATCTGCAAAATCTGCAAAAAATTTCATAGATTTTTCGGAACTGGGGCCATGATTAAGAGGGAAACGTGCGCAGCGTAAAGCAGGTGTTCAACGTGGTTATGGCCCGGGTAAGGTACAGCATTCAGGAACGGAGGCCGCAGCTACCACAGGTTTTACAACATGTCCATTTGCCCTTGTTAAGTCCAAAATTTATAGTCGGAACAGTGGGGTCTGATCCATTGAGTAAAAGTGACGAAGTGACTTAGTGGATGAAGCCAAGAACTACCTTCTGCTCTGTCGAACACCCCAGCCCTATTTAATTCAATGGGAGGACCTGAGGCACTCCGATACAACCTGTATATCACAAAATGGAGGGCCTCATTCACATTGTGGTACAATAGTTCAGGTAGTGGTCCAACACTCATAAAGCCTATGCACTAAGTGAAAGGGCTGCCAAAAATTAGACTGCAATGTCACTCCAATACACCCTTTATTACACATAAAGGAGGGCATCATACACACCCTTGAAAAATTAGGATTAATGGCCTGCTGGTGACCCTCTAAAACATTAGGGGCGAGGGCATGCCGCTAAGCTGACCATCTAAAACATTAGGAATGAGGGTCTGCTGCTGAGCCGACCATCTAAAACATTATGGGTGAGGGTCTGCTGCGGAGCTGACCATCCTAAACATTATATGCGAAGGCCCGCTAGTGAGCTGACGCTATAAAACATTATATGAGAGGGCCCGCTAGAGAGCTGACCCAATAAAACATTATATGAGAGGGCCCGCTAGAGAGCTGACCTATACAAAAATTGTCAAACAGGGCCCGCTGGTGAGCTGGCCCTATATAAAAATTATATCACAGGGCCCGCTGGTGAGCTGGCCCTATATAAAAATTGTATCACAGGGCCCGCTGGTGAGCTGGCCCTATATAAAAATTGTATCAGAGGGCATATGGAAGAGGAGGAGGACGATGAGAAGATTAAGAGTCAACCATATACCCGTTTTTTGGGTGGAAGGGGTGAATGGGAATACAGAGTATTCCCATCATTGTAAATAACATATCTAAAGTGACTTTATGTTCCCCCGGGGCTTTCCTCCAGTGGAGTGGAGAAGTCAGGGGAAATCCAGGCCTTGTTCATTTTTATAAGTGTCAACCTATCAGCATTTTCGGTGGAAAGGCGGATACGCTTATCTGTTATGATGCCACCAGCAGCACTAAATACCCGCTCAGACAGAACGCTGGCGGCAGGGCAGGCCAGCACCTCCAAGGCGTAGAGTGCCAGTTCATACCACGTGTCCAGCTTGGACACCCAGTAGTTGTAAGGCACAGAGGGATCATTGAGGACGCTGACACGGTCTGCTACGTACTCCTTCACCATCTTCCAAAACTTTTCCCTCCTTGTGACACTAGGCTGCGCATCAGGGTGAGGGTGCTGGCGGGGTGTCATGAAGGTGTCCCACGCCTTGGAGAGTGTTGCCCTGCCTTTGTCAGAACTGCTGTGTGCTCCCCTTTTCTCCCCTTCTCGGTTGGCCAAGGTAGCACGTACTCTGCCGCCAGCGTTGTAAGATGGAAAATTTTGGAGCAATTTTTCGACAAGAACCTTCTGGTATTGCACCATTTTGCTTGTCCTCTCCACCGGAGGAATGAGAGATGAGAAATTCTCTTTGTAGCAGGGGTCCAGAAGGGTGAACACCCAGTAATCCGTGTTGTCTAAAATGCGTATAACGCGTGGGTCACGGGAAAGGCAGCCTAACATAAAGTCAGCCATGTGTGCCAGAGTACCAACAGGCAAGATTTCGCTGTCCTCACCAGGAGGATGACTCTCAATCTCCTCATCCTCTTCCTCCTCTTCTGCCCACCCATGCTGAAGAGATGGAACTAAAGTTCCATGGCTACCCTCTGTAGCGGAGGCAACCGTGTCTTCCTCCTCCTCCTCCTCCTCCTCCAATTGTCGCTGAGAAGACGAAGTGAGGGTGCTCTGGCTATCACCTTGTGTAAGCTCTTCCTCCCCCATTTCCACCTCTTCCACATGCAAAGCGTCGGTTTTAATTGTGAGCAGCGAGCGTTTCAGTAGACACAGAAGTGGGATGGTTACACTGATAATAGCGTTATCGCCGCTCACCATCTGTGTCGATTCCTCAAAATTGCGTAAAACCTCACAGAGGTCTGACATCCATTCCCACTCCTCACTTCTGATTAGAGGAAGTTGAACGGAGAGGCGACGACCGTGTAACAGCTGGTACTCCACTACTGCCCTCTGCTGCTCACAAAGCCGGGCCAACATGTGGAAGGTGGAGTTCCAGCGCGTGCTCACGTCACACAGCAGCCGGTGAGCTGGCAATTGTAAGCGCTGCTGCAGCTTCAACAGGCCGGCGTGGGTAGCACCTGTGCCATCCCAGGGTCCGAGTCGCTCCCAGCCTCCACGACATTCACCCAGTGTGCCGTCAGGGAAATGTAGCGTCCCTGGCCACAAGCACTTGTCCATGTGTCAGTCGTTAAGTGGACCTTCCCAGTAACTGCGTTGGTCAGGGCACGGGTGATGTTACGGGACACATGGTGGTGTAAGGCGGGGACGGCACACCGGGAAAAGTAGTGGCGGCTGGGGACTGCGTACCAAGGGACAGCTGCTGCCATCAGGCTGCGGAAGGACTCAGTCTCCACAAGCCTAAATGGCAGCATTTCGATGGCCAGTAATTTGGAAAGGTGTGAGGTTAGTGCTATGGCCTGTGGGTGGGTGGCTGGGTATTTTCGCTTGCGCTCAAATGCCTGGGGTAACGACATTTGGACGCTGCGCTGGGACAGGGAAGTGGATGTGGTCGCTGATGGTGCTTCAGATGGTACAGGTGCAGGGCGGGAGGTATGCGGGCCTGCGCCTTCGACAGGCGATTGGCCGGCACCGAAAACAGGGGAAGAGGAGGCAGTGGTGTGGCCTGCAGACACAGATTGGCGATCCGGGCGTTCCTCCCACTTATTACGGTGCTTGGATGCCATGTGTCGGATCATGCTGGTGGTGGTGAGGTTGCTAGTGTTCATGCCTCGGCTCATTCAACTACAATTCTTTTGTCGTCCGCACTTTCCTTAAAAAAACGCCATACTGCGGAACACCTAGCCCTTGGCAAGGGAGATTTACGCAAGGGGGTGCTCCGTGGAACATTTGCGGGCCGGTTTGGTGCGGTCCGCCTTCTTTCTTTAGCCACACCACTGCCTCTTCCAGCCTGTTGCGGTGCTGCAGATGGCTCACCCTCAGGACTGCTGTCATCGTTCAGCTCTCCACCTTCCCAGGTGGGGTCAGTCACCTCATCGTCCACCAAGTCCTCCTCCACTTCCTCACTCTGATCATCCTCCTCATTTCTTGATCCCACCACATACTCAGTCATTGACAACTGTGTATCATCCTCCTCATCAAGGTCTTGAGACAGTAATAGTGGTTGATTTGATGGCAACTGTGTCTCATCATCATCATCATCCACTTCCTTTGACCTTAAATGCCGTTCCCCTCTGTCATCTTCTTGTGATTGGGTACCCTCTAGAGGTTGTGAATCAGGGCACAAGATCTCATGTTCCTCTGCAAGCGTGCTTGGAGAGAGGTTCAAATGAAGGATTGGTGATGAGACGAGCTCCTCACTATATCCCAGTGTGGGATCACTTCTTTGGCCAGACCCTCTATGGTGGGAGGAAGGATGATCAGGGTGAGGATTGTGTTGACCAGACTCTTGGCTACTGAGAGTGGACTTGGTGGAAGACAGGGTGGTGCTTAACCGACTGGAAGCAGTATCAGCTGAAATCCAACCGACCACCTGTTCGCAGTGGTCTGACCTCGAGAGTGATGTCCTGCGACGCCCTGTAAATTGAGACATGAAGCTAGGTATGGTGGATGTCTTTCTTTCTTGTGCTCTGGCACCAGGCACAGTTTCTACGCGTCCTGACCCGTGCCCTAAACTATCAGGATCACGTCCACTTCCCCGTCCCTTTTTACCCGCCTTCTTCATATTACACGGAATATGTGCTGCTAATCTGCGGCTAGGCACAGTGAACGGAATATGTGACGTTTATTTTTTAAACTTTGCACACTAAACAGAATGTGCTGCTAATCTGCGGCTAGGCACAGTGAACGGAATATGTGACGTTTATTTTTTAAACTTTGCACACTAAACAGAATGTGCTGCTAATCTGCAACTTTGCACACTAAACAGAATGTGCTGCTAATCTGCGGCTAGGCACAGTGAACGGAATATGTGACGTTTATTTTTTAAACTTTGCACACTAAACAGAATGTGCTGCTAATCTGCAACTTTGCACACTAAACAGAATGTGCTGCTAATCTGCGGCTAGGCACAGTGAACGGAATATGTGACGTTTATTTTTTAAACTTTGCACACTAAACAGAATGTGCTGCTAATCTGCAACTTTGCACACTAAACAGAATGTGCTGCTAATCTGCAACTTTGCACACTAAACAGAATGTGCTGCTAATCTGCGGCTAGGCACAGTGAACGGAATATGTGACGTTTATTTTTTAAACTTTGCACACTAAACAGAATGTGCTGCTAATCTGCAACTTTGCACACTAAACAGAATGTGCTGCTAATCTGCGGCTAGGCACAGTGAACGGAATATGTGACGTTTATTTTTTAAACTTTGCACACTAAACAGAATGTGCTGCTAATCTGCAACTTTGCACACTAAACAGAATGTGCTGCTAATTTGCGGCTAGGCACAGTGAACGGAATATGTGACGTTTATTTTTTAAATTTGTGCCCCCCCAAACAAAATATAACTGCTGCCCCCACACACAACAGTCCTAAAAAGGACTTTTGGGTCTTTAAAGAGTTCAAAAACACTTTTCTTCTCCCTACACTGACTTTCCCTTCCTATACTCATCTCTCCCTGGCTAAGACTGAGCCGAACTCGCTGGTCAGGTGCTATACAGCACCCGATCACGGGTTCTGGCCAGCCAATCAGTGTAATGCCAGCAGCCAACATGGCTGCTGGCATTACACTGATGTCAGAGCCTCCCCGCACGTTTATTGGCTGCGCAGCAGCCGCGAAACGTGCGGGGAGGAGACCCGAACATGGCGGGCGAGCACATGCGGTACTCGTACGAGTACCGCCATGTGCCGAGCAGAGCGATGCTCGAGCCGAACCGAGCTTCGGCCGAGCATGCTACTCCTATTGGGTGATTCAGTCATGCAGGGAGTTGGCCCGCCCCCACTATGCAGCCCGCCCACCACTATCAAATTCAGAAAAAAATAAAATGGCCGTCACTTGCTTCTACACCACAGACAAACACACATGCCCCACTCACACAGCACCAAACACACATGCCCCCACTCACACACACAGCACCACATACACCCACAAAGCCAGAAATAAATATGGTTGACACACACACACAGTCACTCACCCTGACTCCCAGTGGCCTCAACAGGACCTGTAGTGCAGCACCAGGGGAACAAAATGGCACTCAAAGGGTTAAGGTAGGCCCTCTGCTGAATTATTTCTTCACTGTCATCATTTGCCATGCAATACACAGGGCAGACAACCATCAGGTACACACTTAACCCACTGACTGCCACAGGGTTGGGTATCAAGTTTAACCCCTCAGGGAGTGTGTTCAAACCCCTCACACTGTAAACTTGCATTCCCCTCCCACTTCTCCTCCTTCCCCAGCCTATTACTAACACTTTTCCACATTTATGTTAAGCCCCGCCCCCTACTCGCGAGTAAGCCCCGCCCACTTTTAACCCAGATTGCCCCATTTGTCTCTCCACATCAGCACCACATCAGTCCCCTCTAGGGACTACACAAATCAATGTTCCCAGGTATGAATACACTTCCCACTGCTATTTAACTCTCACATGCCTCTCTATACCTTAACCATTTGAGTGCCAGAGGGGTGCACAACTCATGAGCGCATGTGTTTCTGCTCATATATGTTGTGTGTGTGTGTGTACATCTCTGTTACATATGTGTGTCCATCTCCAGTGTGTCTGTGTGTGTGTGCGTGTCTTTTGCATGTCTCTGCCGCTCACTGTGTGTATGTGCATACCTCCCAACATTTCACATGGCCAAAGAGGGACACTTTACTTTTAGGTGATATTTTTGGGGGCGTGGCTGGTAGGCAGGGCATTAGTAAGAATTTTTAGGTTATTTCATGACCTATTACTGGCTATTTATGTAACTTAATAAATGATTTAGTGCAAGACCAAAGTATTTTATTTGCACAGACTAATGTATAAACACGTATACTGAAGTTTATTGCTTTATTGCTGTAGAGCAAAGTAATACACACCACACAGTCAGGGCTGGTGCAAGGATTTTTGCCACCCTAGGCAAAACCTAATTTTGCTGCCCATTTCTCTCCGCCCCTTGTGTCCCACCCCTTTATACCCCGCCTACTTATACCCCACCTCTTTTCATAATTGTCCTCTCTCTGCCCCCTGGGCCAGTCTGCCCCTGGTCTGGAGATGCCCCCCACCAGCTCCAACTTGCCCCTTATCAGCTCCCCTTTGGCCCTATCAGCTGCACTTTGGCCCCCATCAACTCCAACTTGCCCCATCAGCTCCACTTTGCCCCCATCAACTCCAACTTGCCCCCATCAGCTCCACTTTGCCCCCCAGCAGATCCACTTTGCCCCCCAGCAGCTCCACTTTTTCCCCACCAGCTCCACTTTGCCCCCCATCCACTCCAACTTGCCCCCACTGGCTCCACTTTGCCCCCCATCAGCTCCACTATGCCCCCAGCAGCTCCAACTTGCCCGCATCAGCTCCATTTTGCCCACCATCCGCTCCAACTTGCCCCCATCAGCTCCACTTTGCTCCCCATCCACTCTAACTTGCCCCCACCAGCTCCACTTTTGCCCCCCCTTCAGCTCCACTATGCCCCCTCAGATCCAACTTACCCCCATCGGCTCCACTTTGCCCCCCAGCAGCTCAACTATTCCCCCTAGCAGCTCCAACTTGCCCCTATCAGCTCCAACTTGCCACCAACAGCTCCACTTTGCCCCCCATCCGCTCCAACTTGCCCCCATCCGCTCTAACTTGCCCCCACCAGCTCCACTTTGCCCCCGCTTCAGCTCCACTTTAACCCTCATCCGCTCCAACTTGCCCCCATCAGCTCCACTTTGACCTCCATCCGCTCCAACTTACCCCTATCAGCTCCAACTTGCCCCCAGCAGCTCCGCTATGCCCCCTCAGCTCCAACTTGCCCCTATCATCTCCACTTTGCCCCCCATCCTCTCCAACTTGCCCCCAGCAGCTCCACTATGCCCCCTCAGCTCCAACTTGCCCCCCATCACATACCTGTAGCTCCCACGCAGTCTTCTCTTCAGTAATGCAGAGCGTGGCAGAAGATCATGACTCCCAGTGCGCTCTGCATTACTAAAGATCCGACCCAATGAGGGAGCGCTGTAGCAATACAGACCTGACTGTGTTGTGGTTCCCGGCGTGGTGTGTGCGGGCACAGCTCTTCTCCTCTCCATGCCCGCGCCCCCAGTACCTGTGCGCCCTAGGCCGGCGCCTACCTCGCCTATAGGTGGAGCCGGCCCTGCACGCAGTCTGACCTCCTAAAAAGAGGGACAACAGGGTGGGAAAGAGGGACAGAGGGATTTGGCCCTCAAAGAGGGACTGTCCCTCCTAAAGAGGGACACTTGGGATGTATGGTATGTGTCTGCCTGTGTGTTGCATATGTCTGTGTTTATCAGTGTGTCTGCATTTCACACACATGCGCCCAACGGTCATAACATGACGGGCAACGCCGTCCCACATTGCTAGTAGTGTATAAGAAGTGATATCTACTCTGTTAACACCATTTCTTGTTTCCATGGGGGTTTACGTATAAAGTGAAAAGGGAACAATTTGGGGGGAAACCAAATGCACTATGGGGACAATTAAAAAATCCATCTGATTTAAATGGAACTTTTAAAGGGATAGTTATTCATAAAATAAAAAAAATACATTGTAGTGTTTATTCCCCTGAGTAAAACAAGGAGAATCCTTCCTCTGAAATGTGTTTTATGCAAAAGTTATTACAGCTTAAATTTGACATTTTTACGTGCAATATCACAGTGGCCCGAAATTGAACAGTGGCGCTGTTGCTACACCATCCTATGGAGATTCATGGTCAACTGAGCAGAGGTGTCCATAGGATGGTGTAGCAACAGCGCCACTGTAAGATTTCAGGCCACTGTGATATTGCACCTAAAAATTTCTACTTTGAGATCTAATAACTTTTGAATAAAACACCTTTCAGCAGTGGGAGTCCCCTTGTTTTTCTCAGCCGGATAAAAACTACAGCATATGTTTTTTTTACATTTTAGGTATTACCACCCCCTTTTTTTGTTTAATAATTTTATTCATAGAATAAGCATTGCAATATAAAAGTACATAAAGTAGAAGTATAGCATATTACACAAACATAACAATAAGTGCAATAAAATGGGGACAACGAATGACGAAATAGTAAACTGAAACGGACTTGATGTACAAAACAGTCAGTTGATGTGCGCATATTGGATGAGGAGCAGAATCAGCTACCGAAGCGAAGACAGCTCGAGCAGGGAAAAAGCATAATGGTGGAGGATATCAGAGAGAGCGAGAGGAGTACCTGTAGAGAAGAGGGAAGGAGAGAGGGAGAAAGAAAAAGGAGGGGGAGAGGATTGGAATGCGCCAAGCTCCTTCAACGCGAAACCCACAGGACGTTTACAGTGGAAGAGATAATGCAACGAGGTGTTAAAGGGGCTGTTTACCCCCTTCACAACTTTGGCTAAATCATTTCAGTACCAATAATAATTAATGGAAAGTGTGTTCTTTTTTTAAAAAAAATCTGGCCGTTTGGAGAAATTCAAATACTAAATGTACCTCTTTCCTACTTCCGGCCGACAGTGTTGACCGGATCTGTACCGTAGTCTCAGCTTCTATCCAGCCTCCTCCGATGATGGAGGCTGTCTGTCTCTAAGCTGGAGCTCTCTCATTGGCAGACAGTGCTGACCGGATCTGTACCGTAGTCTCAGCTTCTATCCAGCCTCCTCTCATGACGGAGGCTGTCTGTCTCTAAGCTGGAGCGCTCTCATTGGCAGACAGTGCTGACCGGATCTGTACCGTAGTCTCAGCTTCTATCCAGCCTCCTCTCATGACGGAGGCTGTCTGTCTCTAAGCTGGAGCGCTCTCATTGGCAGACAGTGCTGACCGGATCTGTACCGTAGTCTCAGCTTCTATCCAGCCTCCTCCAATGACGGAAGCTGTCTGTCTCTAAGCTGGAGCGCTCTCATTGGCAGACAGTGCTGACCGGATCTGTACCGCAGTCTGAGCTTCTATCCAGCCTCCTCTCATGACGGAGGCTGTCTATCTCTAAGCTGGAGCGCTCTCATTGGCAGACAGTGCTGACCGGATCTGTACCGTAGTCTCAGCTTCTATCCAGCCTCCTCCGATGACGGAAGCTGTCTGTCTCTAAGCTGGAGCGATCTCATTGGCAGACAGTGCTGACCGGATCTGTACCGTAGTCTCAGCTTCTATCCAGCTCTTCCGATGACGGAGGCTGTCTGTCTCTAAGCTGGAGCAATCTCATTGGCAGACAGTGCTGACCAGATCTGTACCGTAGTCTCAGCTTCTATCCAGCCTCCTCCGATGACGGAAGCTGTCTGTCTCTAAGCTGTAGCGCTCTCATTGGCAGACAGTGCTGACCGGATCTGTACCGTAGTCTCAGCTTCTATCCAGCCTCCTCCGATGACGGAAGCTGTCTGTCTCTAAGCTGGAGCGCTCTCATTGGCAGACAGTGCTGACCGGATCTGTACCGTAGTCTCAGCTTCTATCCAGCCTCCTCCAATGACGGAGGCTGTCTGTCTCTAAGCTGGAGCGCTCTCATTGGCAGACAGTGCTGACCGGATCTGTACCGTAGTCTCAGCTTCTATCCAGCCTCCTCCAATGACGGAAGCTGTCTGTCTCTAAGCTGGAGCTCTCTCATTGGCAGACAGTGCTGACCAGATCTGTACCGTAGTCTCAGCTTCTATCCAGCCTCCTCCAATGACGGAAGCTGTCTGTCTCTAAGCTGGAGCTCTCTCATTGGCAGACAGTGCTGACCGGATCTGTACCGTAGTCTCAGCTTCTATCCAGCCTCCTCCAATGACGGAAGCTGTCTGTCTCTAAGCTGGAGCTCTCTCATTGGCAGACAGTGCTGACCGGATCTGTACCGTAGTCTCAGCTTCTATCCAGCTCTTCCAATGACGGAAGCTGTCTGTCTCTAAGCTGGAGTGCTCTCATTGGCAGACAGTGCTGACCGGATCTGTACCATAGTCTCAGCTTCTATCCAGCCTCCTCCAATGACGGAAGCTGTCTGTCTCTAAGCTGGAGCGCTCTCATTGGCAGACAGTGCTGACCGGATCTGTACCGTAGTCTCAGCTTCTATCCAGCTCTTCCAATGACGGAGGCTGTCTGTCTCTAAGCTGGAGCGCTCTCATTGGCAGACAGTGCTGACCGGATCTGTACCGTAGTCTCAGCTTCTATCCAGCCTCCTCCAATGACGGAAGCTGTCTGTCTCTAAGCTGGAGCTCTCTCATTGGCAGACAGTGCTGATAGGAGCTGTACTGTCGTCTAAGCTTCTATCCAGCCTCCTCCGATGACGGAGGCTGTCTGTGTCTAAGCTGAAGCACTTTCATTGGCCAGAAATCGATCTCTGCCAATGAGAGTGCTCCAGCTTAGAGACAGACAGCCTATGTCATTGGAGGAGGCTGGACAGAAGCTTAGACTACGGTACAGATCCGGTCAGCACTGTCTGCCGGAAGTAGGAAGAGAGGTACATTTAAACTTAGAATTTCTTCAAACGGCCAGATTTTTTTAAAAAAAGAACACACTTTCCATTAGTTACTATTGGTACTGAAACGATTTAGCCAAAGCTGTGAAGGGGGTAAACATCCCCTTTAAGGGGAACAAATGTCTCAAAAGATCCGACCTCGTTCCATATTAGGAAATGTGTAGAGGATATTTTACCAGCCAGTCTGTCCACACAGCTTGAAATAAGGGTAGTGTATCTGTTGCTTTTGCATGAAAATGCTTCATAAAAATATAAGAATTCGGTGCCTAGATCCAATTTGTGAGGGAAGAAGGGAATTGTGGAGAGGGACTAGAGATTTAGCAACATTAAGAAGTGTAGTAATTAATCTCCATTTGTCAGTGGAGTATAAGCGTCTGATCTGCGGAGTATGGAAGAAAAGGCATAGTAGTGGATCCCATGCAATACAAGAATGTAGAAGGGGTATTACCACCCTTTAAAGGGATAGTAATGGTTCATAATAAAAGCGGCTCTAATTAATCATCATAGTGTTTGGACTTTGGAGAGTGTTATTTCAATTCTGTCAGAGTTGTAGTTCAAGAGTAATTCAATGACAAAGTATCCCCCTCCCGCCCCTTTTACTGATGTAACACTGCTCAGCCAGAGCAGAAGGGAGGTGCCCAGGTAGACTGCAGAGAGGGACAATCTTCAATTAAGATAAGGGAAAAACCTGAAAAACTTGTCAAGGGAGGAAGGGATTTCATTGTTCTCATAGGAAGAAGATTGTCCCCTGCTGTTATCTGTCTGGTCTATGGACTGCATTCCACATCTGAGAAGAGATGGCTTACACTAGGTAAAAGGGGCAGGAGGGGAAACTTTGCTTGTGAATATCTCTCAAACCATAAAGGTTTGAGAGATAAGACTTATATCATTCTTCGTGTTTTTTTAATGCCTACAAAATAAAATAAAGATAAAACGAAGTATTACTATCCCTTTAAACCCTTGAATACTAGCATTCAAGAGCTTAGAAGTCACATTTAAATCAATAGGAATTTAGGGAGCACCTTATTTGTCCCCCTATAATGCATTTGGTGTGCTCTAGAATGTCTCCACTCTAACCTTACACATATGGCCCATTCATATATCTTCAGATCTTGGTTCCACTCATTGTCATAAAATAAATGTGTTTAAATGTAATAAGGCTTATTATCCTATTTTCTTTTCAATAAAGATTACATTAAAAGATTCCTTTCTAAATGTTAGAAAAGAGCAATGGATGTTACAGCGTTTATCTTGCAGAGATATAATATTCCTAAAGTATAATTATGGATAATATGTTTTCTAAAGCAATTACATTGATTAAACCCTCGCTGAGCACTTGGCTTTACCGTGAGTTATGACTTTTACTAATTCTTTTCCATTTCCTAACGCAGAAATCTATTATGTTACAGGAATATTGTGACTTGAGAGGTTGAAACCATTAGGAGCTCTGGAGGAATAATTAATTTGCACATTTTTCTTTTATTAAAGGGATAGCAATACTCAAATTTCACTATTTTTAATGTTGTAGCCATTAAAACCATGAATAGAAAGAGCTATGTGCCATCTCTCAAACTTTTTTGGTTTGAGAGATTGAATCATGGAAAGTTCAGGTTTCCTAAAAGTCTGCCATCTAGCTGAAAAAAGCACAATTCGGTCCCTGGACCGTCCTGCAGCTCTCCAGCAGAGCCGAAATAGAGCGATCTAGGAAGAAATACTTCATCGGAATGGTCTACAAAATGTGCTTGCAAACCAGGCACACTTTGTAGACCATTCAAATTAAGTATTACTTCCTACATCGCTCTATTTAGGCTCGGCTGAAGAGCCGCAGGACGGTCCTGGGACAGGATTGTGCTTTTCTCAGCTAGATGACAACTTTCAGGAAACCCGAAATTTGCATGCTTCGATGGCACATAGCTCTTTCTAGTCATGGTTTTAACGGCTACAATATTAAAAATAGTGAAATTTAAGTATTACTTTCCCTTTAACACGGTCACATAGTTGACGAGGCTGAAAAAAAGACATGCGTCCATCAAGTTCAGCCCATGCCAAAACCACCCCTGTTGATCCAGAAGAAGGCAAAAAAAAAAACCCTGAAGCCATTTCCAATTTACATCCAAATTCCTTCCTGACTCCAAATGGCAGTCAGATATTTCCCTGGATCAACAACCTATCTGCATTGAAGCCAACTGTCATAATTCTCACTAATGTTCTGTGCTAAATAGGCATCCATTGCTTTTTTGAAAGCAATTACATTATCTGCAAGTACAACATCCTGAAGCAAAGAATTCCATAGCTTTACCACCCTTACTGTAAAAAATCCCTGCCTTTGTTTTAGTCAAAAGTGCATTTCCTCTAGTCTTAATGGATGACCTCTCGTTCTCAGCGCAGCACTTTATGTAAATAGGTCACTGGATAGTTATTTGTATTGACCTTGAATATATATGTGTAAATGGTAATCATATCACCCCTTAGACGTCTCTTCTCTAATGTAAACAAACTCAGTTTGGCTGGTCTCTCTTTATAACTCAGATCCTCCAATTCTCCTCTACTTACTGTATGCGAGGCTGGAGCAGAACTGCATTCTAAATTGTATTGGAAAGAAGGGGAGGTCACCAGTTGGTAAGCCCATTGCGGGATTTACACACCACAAACACTACTGTAGGGTAGTCCAACCCCTCTGGTATCAGCATAGTATTGTGCCAAACGTGCAGACTTTGAGAGCCAGAAATATTTCACTGGCAGGTAACGTCTTCCCGTATGGCCTCAAGTAATCCCACTGGTGGTAAGCTGCCAAAGCTACTGTCAGATCCCACTGGACCCTCACTTATGGCAATTGTATACGAAGCATCGTTTCCCTTCCCAGATAACTCTCCAGTGGAAAGGAGAGCACGCAGGAGCCACCATCCTAGACCCTTGCAAAATAAATAAATAAACAGGGACTCAGACCCTACCGATATCCAGAACTGGATAGGACAGAAAAAGGACAACGGGGATGGCTGGGTGGGAGGTCTTTTTAAAGCATTGGTGGCAAGGCTCTCTCAGGTGTGCTACCAGAAGACATGAAGATAATTACACATTTCCTAAATCCCCATTGATTTAAAGGGATAGTAATACTTTGTTTTATCTTTATTTTATTTCGTAGGCATTAAAAAAACATGAAGAACGATATAAGTCTTTTCTCTCAGACCTTTATGGTTTGAGAGATATTCACAAGCAAAGTTTCCCCTTCCGCCCCTTTTACCTAGTGTAAGCCATCTCTTCTCAGATGTGGAATCCAGTCCATAGACCAGACAGATAACAGCAGGGGACAATCTTCTTCCTATGAGAACAATGAAAACCCTGCCCCCCTTGACAAGGTTTTCAGGTTTTTCCCTTATCTTAATTGAAGATTGTCCCTCTCTGCAATCTACCTGGGCACCTCCCTTCTGATCTGGCTGAGCAGTGTTACATCAGTAAAAGGGGCAGGAGGGGGACACTTTATCATTCAATTACTCTTGAACTACAACGCTGACAGAATTGAAATAACACTCTCCAAAGTCCAAATACTATGATGATTAATTAGAGCTGCTTTTATTATGAAACATTACTATCCCTTTAAATGGGGCTTTTAACCCTTCAAAAGCTACAGCATTCAAGGGGTTAAAGCCGTGTTTAACTCAATGGGGATTTTTATTGGCACCATACAGTTTATCCTGTAGTTTTCCAGTTATTCAGCCTCGCAGTGTAGATTTACACAGAGAAGCATTAAAGTGGACCTATCACCTTGAATTTTCTTTACATATTTGAAAACTTCATTCAAAACTGCCAATGTGTCATTTTAACCAAAATTCCAGCAGATATCTGGATTAGGATATATTCACACTATTATTCTGGGGAAAGTGAAAGTGTCCTGGTACTGAACAGAGTTTCATTAGCATATGAAATGTCACTGAAACCTTCATTAGCATATGCCAAGTCACTGATAAGCTTTGTTAGCATATAAATCATCACTGGTACCACATGAGTACTGCAATTAAAATACATTAGCATACGCTAACAAGTATGAATATTTCCTTAACTGTATATTTCCTTGTCTTTTGGCAACATGACATACAGGGAGTTTTTAACTCAGTTTTCAAATATGCAAACTTGAATTAAAGGGATAGTAATGTTTTATAATAAAAGCAAATCTAATTAATCATCATAGTATTTGGACTTTGGAGAGTGTTATTTCAATTCTGTTGTAGTTGTAGTTCAAGAGTAATTGAATGATAAAGTATCCCCCTCCTGCCCCTTTTACTGATGTAACACTGTTCAACCAGAGCAGAAGGGAGGTGCCCAGGTAGACTGCAGAGAGGTACAATCTTCAATTAAGATAAGGGAAAAAGCTGAAAAACTTGTCAAGGGGGGGCAGGGCTTTCATTGTTGTCATAGGAAGAAGATTGTCCCTTGCTGTTATCTGTCTGGTCTATGGACTGGATTCCACATCTGAGAAGAGATGGCTTACACTAGGTAAAAGGGGCGGGAGGGGAAACTTTGCTTGCGAATATCTCTCAAACCATAAAGGTTTGAGAGATAAGACTTATATCGTTCTTCATGTTTTTTTTAATGCCTACAAAATAAAATAAAGATAAAACAAAGTATTACTATCCCTTTAAGGTGATAGTTCCATTTTAATTTTTTTTATGAAAAAAAAAATATATATATATTCAAAAGTAGGTTAATTGTAATACTGGGAGATATTTTTTCCAGCTCAAACTGTTGGGTTTCGTTTAAAAGATACACTAATGTCCAATAATAACTTTATGTTGTTTTGTAGATGATGTGGTGCATCTAAACTTCCCTCCTCCCTCCCTTTCTCCTGATGTCAGTGGTCTGCTGACAGCAAGAGATCCTGGTCCTGGGACCAGCTGGCGGCTCTTCAGCAGAGCCAAAATCGCTTTATTTAAAAATAATTGCTTCACTGGAACGGTCTACAAAGTGTGCCTGGTTTGCAAGCACACTTTGTAGACTGCTCCAATGAAGTAGTTCTTCTTAAGTAATGCTATTTTGGCTCTGCTGAAGAGCCGCCTCGAGTTGGCCAACTGGACTCTCCTGCTGTCAGCTTTACAGCTGACATCAGGAGAGGGGGAACTTTAGATGTGAATATCTCTCAAACCATAAAGGTCTGAGACATGGGATCTGCTCCACATATATATATATTTTTTTTAATCTGCAAAACATAAAGTTATTATTAGACATTAGTGTCCCTTTAAATTAAACTGTTATTGGCAGTGCCACCTGGTGGCCACACAATTCACTTGGTGTCCACACAGAATCTCAGCTGTATTATATGGGAGAGGAGAGCCAGTGGCTACAGTCATCCATAGACTGTAATAGTAAGAGCTCCACCACCTTGTAACAGCCGAACTCTAATACATTATGTATTACATATATCCCAGCAGAGGTCGTTTCCTTATTGAACACAGCAGGAAAAGTCCTGCAATATGTTTTTTTTTAAATAATAAAACTTCACCGATCATTTAACCCTTTGAGTGCCAGATGAGTATCAAACGCATTGCTTGGGGGGAATTTTAGCAGCTGAAATCAACAGAGGAGGGACGATGACTACACAAAAGCTGAACTATTTTTTGTGAACAAGACATGACAACAAAAATAAACATTAACTTGCTACTGTACTTGTTAGATCTTTAAATTTAAAAGTAAATTTCTCCATTAAAGGGATAGTAATGTTTCTCAATAAAAGGAGCCTCAATTAATATTCATAGTATTTGGGCCATGGAGAGTGTTATATCAATACTGTCAGAGTTGTAGTACAAGAGTAATTGAATGATAAAGTATCCTCCTCCTGCCCTTTTATTGATGTAACACTGCTCACCTCAGAGCAGCAAGACTGTCCGGATGGATCACAGAGAGGGACAATCTTCAGTGATCATAAGGAAAAACCTGAAAAACCTGTCAAGGGGGGCAGGGTTTTCTTTATGATCACAGTAAGAAGATTGTCCCTTGCTGTGACCCGTCCGGTCAAGAGACCAGATTCCACATCTGGTATATAAAGTGGAGAAATTAGTATATAAACTGAGCATTACAACAATATATAAACTGGTATATAAAGTGGAGAAATTAGTATATAAACTGGACAGTACAACAATATATAAACTGGTATATAAAGTGGAGAAATTAGTATATAAGCTGAGCATTACAACAATATATAAACTGGTATATAAAGTGGAGAAATTAGTATATAAACTGGGCATTACAACAATATATAAACTGGTATATAAAGTGGAGAAATTAGTATATAAACTGGACAGTACAACAATATATAAACTGGTATATAAAGTGGAGAAATTAGTATATAAACTGGACAGTACAACAATATATAAACTGGTATATAAAGTGGAGAAATTAGTATATAAACTGGACAGTACAACAATATATAAACTGGTATATAAAGTGGAGAAATTAGTATATAAACTGGACATTACAACAATATATAAACTGGTATATAAAGTGGAGAAATTAGTATATAAACTGGACATTACAACAATATATAAACTGGTATATAAAGTGGAGAAATTAGTATATAAACTGGACATTACAACAATATATAAACTGCACACATCCAAACTTTTCAGCTGCCCAAAGAGGGGTACTTGTGTTTTTGGTGGTGTTGCTGTGGGCGTGACTGGTGGGCGGGGTATCACAGAGAATTATTAGGTTATTTCATGACCTACTGACACCTCTTTGTGTAACTGTATAAATTATTTCGAACAAGACCAAAGTATTTATTTACATAGACTAATGTTAACCCCTTCACGTCCGGTGACGTACCCAGACCGTCACGCTGGTCTGGCACTTAAGGACCAGTGACGGTCCTGGTACGTCACGTACTATTACTCACTGCACTCCTGCAGGAGCGCGGTGAGTAATACCGGGGACTGAATTTGATCGCTCCAAGACCAGAGCGATCTCTTTCAGTCCCTCCGTTCGGATTGCCGCCCCACGTGATCAGTCACGTGGGTCCCTATCTAGTACTTAAAGAGCCACACACCCCGGGACCGCTGGTCATTAAGGGGTTAAAAACACATATACTGACGTTTACACAAACATTAATGAGAGTCTGATCTCCTAAACAGAGGGAGACCAGGGTTCAAGTTCAAGACAGCTTGTAATATCGCTGTAACATCACTAACATAACTAAAACCATAATTTTTCCTGTAAATTAGGGGCTTTGAATGCTATAGCATTCAAAGACTTAAAGTCGTGTTATTGGCACCCTATAGTTTACATGTAATTTTTCCAGTTATTCAGCCTCATAGTGTAGATTTACATAGAGAAGATTTAAAGTGGACCTATCACCTTGAATTTTCTTTACATATTTGAAAACTTCATTCAAAACTGACTATGTGTCACGTTATCCAAAAGTCCAGCAGATGTTTAGTGTAAGAGGTAGTCACACTTTTATTTCTGAGAAAAGTGAAAGTGAAAATGTCCTGGTACTGCACATAGCTTCATTAACATATGAAATGTCACTGAAAGATTCATTAACTTATGCCAAGTCACCTAAAAGCTTTATTACCATATGACAGGGGAAAGAAGGACAGAGGGATTTGGGTCTCAAAGTGGGACTGTCCTGAGTAAAGTGGGGCATTCGGAATGTTTGAATCTGGTGCAGAAAAGTGACCGAATTAGTATATAAACTGACATTACAGCAATAAATAAACTGGCCAAAATAGTACACACACTGGACCTTACAGTAATATATTTACTGGTAAATAAACTGGCCAAATTAGTAAATAAACTAGGCATTACAGCTATTTATAAATTAGTAAATAAACCGGACAATCCTATATAATAATTCGCTAAGTTGTGTGTAACGCCTGACATGCGCAGTAGCCACTGCTGCGCGTGCTGCAGTCATGCGCAGTATAGACAGCCTGCGCCGTGGCTGATACAGAGCTGGGCGCTCCGAAGGAGCGTCCAGCTCTGTACCAGCAGTGGCGCGGGCAGTCTCTACCGCGCGTGACTGTCCCGCGACCGGCTGCCAGAGGCACTGTGGCCCGTGTAACGGGCTGTTCAACTAGTTGAGTATATAAAGTGGACATTACAGCAATATATAACCTGATAAAAAATGACCAAATTAGCATAGAAACTGGGTATTGCATCCTATATAATAATTCACTAAAACGTGTGTAATGATGTAGTCATGCTCAGTAGAGACTGCCCGCGGCGCCCAGCTCTGCATCAGCTGTGGTGTAGGCAGTCTCTACTGCGCATGACTGCCCCTCGACCGGCAGGCAGCGGCACTGTGGCCTGTGTAACGGGCTCTTCAACTAGTCAATATATAAACTTTTTAATAAACTGGAAAAATGAGTATATAAACTGGGCATAATAACAATATATAAACTGGTAAATACATTTGCCAAATTAGTATAGAGATTGGACATTGTAGGTGTGTATAATGCAGTAACACACTGGCCAAATTAGAGCATAAAATGGACATTACTGTAATATACGTGTTAGTAAATATGCTGCACATAGTAGCATATAAACCAGACAGAAATATATAAAAATATATATAAATTGCATAAATTAGTACATAAACTGGACTTTACAGCAACAGATAAACTGATAAATAAGCAACATATTAACCTGTAAATAAACTTACCTAATTAGTATATAAACTGGACAAAACAGCAGTATATAAACAGTAAAGAAACCGGATTAATTAGTATATAAACTGGACATAACAGCAGTATATAAACAGTAAATAAACCAGATTAATTAGTATATAAACTGGACACAACAGCAATATATAAACAGTAAATAAACCAAATTAATTAGCATATAAATGGGACACAACAGCTGTATATAAACCGTAAATAAACCGGATTAATTAGTATATAAACGGGGCATAACAGCAGTATATAAACCGTAAATAAACCAGATTAATTAGTATATAAACGGGGCATAACAGCAGTATATAAACCGTAAATAAACCGGATTAATTAGTATATAAACTGGACAAAACAGCAGTATATAAACAGTAAATAAACTAGATTAATTAGTATATAAACTGGACATAGCAGTATATAAACAGTAAATAAACTGGACATGAAGGCAGTATATAAACAGTAAATAAACTGGTGTAATCCTATATAATAATTTCCTAACGTATGTTTGTCAGAAGCTGTCATGCGCAGTACAGACTGCCCGCGCCGCGGCTGATAACTGAGCGGGGCGATCTGAATTCAGACTGCGCAGAGAGGACTAAAGTCTGAATTTGGAGCGCCCCTCTCCGTTAGCAGCCTGTACTGCGAATGACTGCAGCACGTGCAGCCGTCTGTCCTGGGCATGACTGCACCGCGGCCGTTGCTGCTTGGCACTGTGGCCCGTGTACACGGGCTGTTAAACTAGTTAGTATATAAACTGGACACAACAGCAGTATATAAACAGTAAATAAACTAGATTAATTAGTATATAAACTAGACACAACAGCAGTATATAAACAGTAAGTAAACAAGATTAATTAGTATATAAACTGGACATAACAGCAATATAGAAACTGATAAATAAACTGGATTGGACATTAAAGCAACGTATTAACCTGTACATAAACTGTCCACTATAAACCATCAGCAGGTGTCTGGTCCGGAGGTGCCACTCCCACAACCCCAGCACAGTATGCATGGTCAGCACAGCTGGCACACCGGCCCCGACTCTCCTGGGCAGTTTTCTACCATGTCTGATGGCTACTCCCGCTCTACTCATTGTGTTATTTTTGGAGTTTAACCCTTTGAGTGTTAGAGGTCTGTCCAACACATTACAAAGCAATGGACTGGGTGCCTGTCTCTCTCTTTCTCTCACATTCAATGGGTTAAAAATAATCTAAGCTACTTGTTCTGTGCTGTTCAAACTTTCAATCTGATTCACCCTTTATGTTCCAGTACCAATCATATGAATTGAGGATGCAGTTACAGGACAATGAAAACAAAGAATGTGGAAAACAGACGGGGGTCGTTAGAGAAGTAAAAAGGTGTTAATATTAGCTGCTATTTCCTTCCACCCCCCAACCGCTCCATTCATCACACACCTGGACCTTAAAATAACTCAGGTGAAATGCTGTTACCCTTTCGCAGGTTAATAAATGACCAGAGGAATACAAATGAGCAACTTGGGGTGGGGGTGGGTGATGAGGCTTCTGGAGAATTTTGTAATATGGTCTCTAGAGAGGATTCATTAACCCTTTGAGTGCCAGAGGGGTACGCAATGCATTGCGTACCCCTCTGGCGCTCAAAGGGTTAACTCTTTCAGAGGCTTCGTCCAATACCCTTGTGTTGTAACTGGTCACCCTGTTAAGAGAGTGTTAATCCGCCAGAGCTATTCCGCGGCTGACACTCTAACGCCAGCGGCTGCACTGCAGGGTGTTCACTAGAGGGTACAATGATTTTAACCCACTGCTAGCCAGAGGGGATGTACAATGCATTGCGTACCCCTCTGGCGCTCAAAGGGTTAATTCTTTCAGAGGCGTTGTCCAATACCCTTGTGTTGTAACTGGTCACCCTGTTAAGAGAGTGTTAATCCGCCAGAGCTGTTCCGCGGATGACACTCTAACGCCAGCGGCTGCACTGCAGGGTGTTCACTAGAGGGTACGATGATTTTAACCCACTGCTAGCCAGAGGGGATGTACAATGCATTGCACACTCCTCTGGCACTCATACCGGCAGACAAACTCCGCCATCATTAAGACTTTAATGCCGGCAAATTGGTTACCCCTACCCCATGGCATGCACAGAAAAATGGAGTAAAGTTAAAGGGGATGTATCACCTTATAAAAAGGTGTTACCATCTGCTTTGTTAATAAAGGTTATACTAGGAAAGCTGTGTTGGTGTTGTTTTTTTTAAATCTAACTACTTATAAAAGATATTCCTTTCGCATTATGTGCACAACACAGCGCTTCTGCACGCCCTATTTCTCCTCCCACCTCCTTTCAGTTGCCCCAGGGAGCGCTTACACACTTCCCTTAGGTGTGCTGCGAACGGCTTCTAGAGTTACATCAAGCTCCGGTAAGCATTAAACTGAGGTTGCAGTAGCTGTATTATTGAGGTTGCAACCTCAGTATAATGCTTACCGGAGCTTGCTGTAATGCAGGGAGCCATTCACAGCACACCAAAGGGAAGCATGAACACGCTCCCTGGGGCAGCTGGGAGGGAGGTGGGAGGATGGAGGTAAAGGAGAGAGAGAAAAACAGGAGGATGAAGGATGAAGAGAGGACGGAGAAGGGAAAGGGTGAAGAAGAGGAATGGCTAGAAGAGGAGATGGCAGATAGGGAAATGTTTGAGAACAGATGTTGGAGATAGTGAAAGAAGTGGAAAGATCCAGAGGAAGTAGGGTTGCCACCTTTTCTTTCAAAAAATACCGGCCATGCCATTCCCTCCATAGACTTAATATCGGACAGAAGTCAATTTTATACCGGCCTGCCTGTAAAATACCGGCTGGGTGGCAACTCTAAGAGGAAGAAGATGAAACGTGTAGGGAAGGATTTATACCTTAGGCACCCCCCTAGGTAAGGCATGCTAGGTGGCCCACGCTCAGCCCATGACCACAACCTACTGCCCACTTGAACCCACCCAAGTCCAATCCACTGTTCCATGGCACATTAGCTTACAACTGTTTCCTCTCATATTGGCCTATAACTAACTGTTCCCTGGCACATTAGCCTATAACTAATGGTTCCATGGCACAACTGGTGCCGGGACACTGATGTTGCTCTGACCACACCCACAACAGAGATTATGGGTGTAGCCAGCATGGCTGAGACACCCTTCAAAATTTGGAGCTCTAGGCAGTTGTCTAGACCAGGGGTTCTCAGCCCGTGCCCTCATTGGCCACTAACAGGCCAGGACTTAGGAATTTCCCTGCTAGAACACAAGTGTGTTGATCAGAGGCTCAGTCATATTGATTAACTCACCTGTGCTCTTAAAAGGAAATTCTAAAATCCTGGCCTGTTAGCAGCCACTAAGGGCACAAGATGAGAACCACTGCTATACAGTGCCAGACCATTGTAGAGAATTTTTAACCCTTTGAGTGCCAGGGGTAAGCAATGTATTGCATACCCCTCTGGCATTGAAATGGTTAAGTTACTCTTTCTGTAAGTGAATGATTTAGAAGAAGATGAAAGTATTTTTTACACAGACTAATTTAACATATATGTACAGAAGTTTATACCCACATTACTGTGGGTTTTATTGATGTGGAGCAATCTGATACACTGGTATATACACCACACAGTGTGATCTCCTAAATAGAGGAGCAGAGGGATTTGGGTGTCAAACAGGGACTGTCCCTCCTATACTGTATAGTGCCAGTCCTTATACACAGACACATGCAGACTGTATAGTATACAGCAGAGGTTCTCAGCCCATGCCCTCAGTGGCCACTAACAGGCCAGGACTTAGGAATTTCACTGCTAGAACACAAGTGTGTTGATCAGAGGCTCAGTCATATTGATTAACTCACCTGTGCTTTCACAAGGAAATCCTCAAATCCCGGTCTGTTAGTGGCCACTGAGGGCAGGGGTTGAGAACCACTGGTCTAGACTGACTATTGGGCAATCTGGCCCTGCTGCTCCGACAAAGAAAGCTGGTGTCCCAAATCCTATACCGGACACACAGAACACAGTGAAGCGTGAACACCACTGGTGTTAGACTCTAATGCAAGTGACTGCACGTCAGTGTATGTGCTAGAGCATCCGATCAGTGTAGAGCATATTGTCCGACAATCTCCTCCGTCATTATATACATACAAAAACAAAAGAAAAACGGCTCCCAATAGTGTAATTCTGCAAACATGTCAATAATAAATGAGTAATGAAAGTGGTAGTAGGCTCACAATCAGACTGGCCAGGACTTAATGATTGCCTGAGAAGCCAACATACAGGAAGATTTCCCTGTCTCAGTTCAGGATACAGCCAGTCTCCAAGAGAGGTTCAAGAAAGGATGGATATGCTCCCAGTAAAAACATCCATAAAACAGTCAGTTATAATTTATAATTTTATAAAAAAAAAATATATATATATATAAAACAAGATAAAAATCAGACTCCTTTGTCTTATGCATTTCATGGCATTACACGCTTCTCTCTCAAACACAAATCTGCCATCACTAGGACTTAAAAAAAGAAGGATATACTAGAACTAGAGAGGATACAGCGAAGAGCAACAAATGGAGGACATATGAGGAACGACTAGACAAACTTGGTTTATTTACTCTAGAGAAAAGACGACTAAGAAGAGACCTTATCACATTGTACAAGTATATGAGAGGTCAATACAAGGATCTCTGCGGTGAGCTATTTATTCCTAGGCCTGATCAGGTGACCAGGGGACACCCCTTGAGATTAGAGGAAAGGAGGTTTAGATTTCAGCAGAGGAAGGGTTTTTTTTTTACAGTAAGGTCTGTTAAATTGTGGAATTCATTGTCCAAGGATGTGTTTATGGATACATTTAAGAGAAAATTAGATACATTTATTTCCAAAGGGAACATACAGAGTTATACTGTTTATCAGTAGGCAGATCAGGAAGGTCTGATAAAGACTAACTTAATTGGTAGCAGGAAAGCTATAAAATTCTCAGTCACTGGGGTATGAGGAGAAGGTTGAACTTGATGGACTTGTGTCTTTATTCAACCTAATTTACTATGTTACTATGTAAATGCCAGCAAACCCTGAATGCCAGTCCTATAACATGCACAGTCCACTCATGCTATGTCCTCTAGGTCTTGTTTAGTGCGCAGAGTAAAGGAAAACCCCGGTATTAAAGGGGTAGTAATGTCTATTGTAATAAAATGTAATATTGTAGGTATTAAACATAGAAATTGACTGGTAAAGTTTCCCCTCCCTCTCCTTTCACAGACGTCAGCGCTCTAGCTGACAGAAGGAGATTCGGGTCATGCAACCTGATGGTGGCTCTTCAGCAGAGCCAAAATAGCGATATCTAAAAAGGAATACTTCATTGGAATGGTCTACAAAGTGTGCCTGGTTTGCAAGCACACTTTGTAGACCGTTCCAATGAAATACTGTAAAATATCGGGTATAATATGCACAATTTTACCCCTTATGTGAAGTGTGGGGTGCATATTATACCCGAGAGTTTTTTTATCTTATTTAAAAAAGAATTAGAGCTTCCAGCTACCTTCCCTCCCGCCCCCAGCGCAATCCGATATGAAAATAAGACTTACTTGCTGATAGAAATTAACCCATTCAAAGCTCCCTCTGCCCCATCTTCCCTGCGGGCAGCACGCTTGCATTTGCTTCCAGCTTCCTTCAAATGGCTTTCAGGACCTTACACTTCCAGCCAATGGTAATGCCCTGTGAGGAGCTCAAGGTCCTCACAGGGCAATACCGTAGGCAGAAGGTTCTGACAGTCCACTGAAGGAAGCGGGCGGCAAATGCAAAAGTGCCGCCCACAGGGAAGATGGGACAGAGGGAGCTTTCAGTTCTAATTTTTTTTTAAGAAAGGGGGAAAACAAGGGTGCGTATTATACATAGGTACTCTTGTTTTCCCTTAAAATCTTGGGTATAATATACACCTGCGTATTATACACAGGTGCGTACTATACCTGAAATTTTACGGTATTTCTTTTTAGATATTGCTATTTCGGCTCTTCTGAAGAGCCGCCGGCCGGTCGCAAGACCAGGATCTCATGCTGTCAGCTAGAGGCTGACGTCTGTGAAAGGGAAGGGAGGGGGGAGCTTTATCCGAATATATATCTCAAACTATACATGTCTGAGAGACTGGACTTGCAGGGCCAAATTATGGGCAAGGCACACGAGGCGTGTGCCTAGGGCCCGGCCAAGGTGGGGGGCCCACTTTGCACAGCCAATCCAGCCAATCACTCCCGCCGCATTTAAAAATAGTCCAGCGTCCCAGGCATTACCCATCAGCTTTGCAGGCAGTGGCGTAACAATAGGGGCGACTCCGTTGCCTGCAGCAGTCACTTCGCTGATCTCCCACTGGGCGCACCGCTCTAGTAATACAGAGCATTGGGAGATGACATCAGCTCCCAGCCTCTGCATTACTAGAGCGGCGTGCGGGAGCTTCAGTTCTCGAGATCTGTGCCGAAGGAGGCACAGATCTGTCAAGCCACACCTCTAGACCACCAGGGACTGGAGGTAGGGCCAGGGGTATTGCGGCAATGTGAAGATGAAGGAGCAATATGAAGATGGGGGCATTGTGGAAGGGGAAATGTGGAGGTGAATTGGAGATGAGGGCATTGTGGAGATGAAGGGGGGCAATGTGGAGATGAAGGGGCAATGTGGACATGAAGTCGAGATGGGGGCATTGTGGAGATGAAGGGGGGCAATGTGGAGATGAAGGGGCAATGTGGAGATGGGGGCATTGTGGAGATGAAGGGGGGCAATGTGGAGATGAAGGGGCAATGTGGAGATGAAGTGGAGATGGGGGCATTGTGGAAGGGGCAGTGTGGAGATGAAGGGGGCATTGTGGAGATGAAGGGGGCAATGTGGAGATGAAGGGGCAATGTGGAGATGAAGTGGAGATGGGGGCATTGTGGAGATGAAGGGGGCGATGTGGAGATGAAGGGGCAATGTGGAGATGAAGTGGAGATAGGGGCATTGTGGAGATGAAGGGGGGCGATGTGGAGATGAAGGGGCAATGTGGAGATGGGGGCATTGTGAAGATGAAGGGGCATTGTGGAAGGGGCAATTTGGAGATGAGGGGGGGCATTGTGGAGATGAAGGGGAGCATTGTGGAGATGAAGGGGCAATGTGGAGCTACATGAATGATACCACAGATGAGCAGTCACAGAATTGCAGTTTCTGTGGAATCATGTTTGTATCTAATTCAATTGCTAGCTCTGTGGTATCACTAGTGTAGCCCCATTTCACTTGCTAGCTCTGGGGTATCACTAGTCTAGCCCCATTTCAGTTGCAAACTATGTGGTGTCACTGATGTATCCAATTTCAACTGTAAGCTCTGTGGTGTCAGTAGTTTAGCACCATTTCAACTGTAATCTATGTGGTATCAGTATTTAAGCCCCATTTCAAGTCTAAGCTCTGTGGTGTCACTAATGTTATGTAGTCCATTTCAATTTCTAGCTCTGTCTTGTCACAAATGTAGTCCCATTTAATTTTTTTTTTCAAAAATATATATTTAACCCCTTGAATGCCAGATAGGTACCTAATGCAATGCATTGCTTTGCAATGCCTTGGTGACCTTTCTGGGTTACAAGGGGTTGAAGCATCATTTTTGTCTTTAATTATGTTGGTACTAGTAGAAATGTTTGTGGCAAATGGGAGGGGGAAAACTGGCAAGGGGGGGGGGGGGGGCCCAATTTGGGATCCTGCCTAGGGTCCTATGGAGTCTTAATCTGGCTCTGTGGACTTGCACCAGTTAATTTCTTTTTTTAATATCTACAATATTACATTTTATTAAAATCAGTCATTACTAACCCTTTAAGGGAAGGAATTGTGGCATACGTTGCTTAGTAAATTGATGTTTGGTAGGGTGATTTAGGGTGGAATCTCCATCGTACATTTCCCCCACTGTGAGGTCGATGCGGTAAGTAAAAGTGATGTAAATATGTGGAAAACCAGTTGCACCATCAATTTGCAATACGTGGATAACCTTCTGGCACTTAAAAGGTTATAAAATGATACACAATGTTGCTGTGCATTCTGGCTGCGATAGGGTTAGTTGTGCTGGTGTTCACTGCATACATCACTTTACTGCCCCGCTACAAGCTCGCCCATGTGTAATGTCAGAGGGTCATTCATTCATTCACTGTGACCCCATCACATGACTTCACAGTGAGAAGTGAACATGTTCCCATTTCAGAGTGACACATTTCTTAGAAGGATCGTGGTGTAGTACGTGGTATTCTATGCAAACGCCTCCCTCTACTAACCCCCATCACACCTTCAGAGAACTGACAGGCATTTTAACAATTCCACCCAAGGTTACAACTATACTGGTTCTATAATAACCTCACTATGACTCTTCTATGGTATGTTAATGATAGTAATGAAAATAATGTATCAGCACTATTTGTTTACAAAACAATCATGGAAATAAATGCTGCCAGGAGGAAATTAAAACTGAATGTGAAACGCGTTGGCTATACTGTTTACACTCAAATATCCATATGTAAACACCTACTCACCACACCTATAGAGAACTCGCAAGCATTTGAATAATTCCACCCAAGGTTAAATCTCTTTATAATAACCTCATTGATTCTTTGTAGTGCTTTAGGGGTCACTCTGGTAATGAAATTAGTGTATTTTCATTATTGGTTTACAAAACAATCATATAAATAATTTCTGTCAGGGGTATGGTATAAACTGAAAAGAGTGCTCAAGTTCAAAAAGCGATGGTCATTTCTCTGACACTCATAGGTCCATTTTAGGTGACCACATTTCCATTCTGCCATTCTGGGACATGTGGTCACCCTAGTCCTGCGGCTGAGACTCCCGTTGGCGCTGACCATCTTTCTGAAGCTGACATAGTAAGAGTTCCCAGTGAGAACAGCCTCAGAAAGATGGTCAGCACCGGCGGGAGCCTCAGCCGCGGGTCTCACTTGCAGCGCCAGCATACCTGCTCCATCCCAGCTGTCTCCAACGCACCAGTCAGCCAATGAAATGTATTTGCTATATGGTCTTCATTGGCTGAGGACCATATAGCAAATACATTTCATTGGCTGGCTGGACTGGCGCGTGTTGCTCAATTCCGGTACTCTTTGTTGTCCCGGTGTGGGGTGACCCGGGACGCGGGACACAGACTCCCAATAAGGGACAGTCCCGTGCATTCCAGGACGTGTGGTCACCCTAGTCCATTTATAAACCATAAAGGTTTGAGAGATGGGACTGGGGGCATTTAAATTCTTTTTTTGATACCTACAAGATGAACATTTGACATAATGAAGTATTACTATCCCTTTAAGCAACAAATAAAATTGGGATAGCAAACATTTGAAAAACTTAGTAGTACTGTCTTTAAGACAAATTTACCACTCTGCCTCGTGCGAAAGGTTTTTGACCAATGTGCCTTCTCAGTCCTTACGTACGGTTGTGAATCATGGACACTGAAGGCCAAAGCCATACAAAAACTTAGGTATCCAGAGAAGCAGGCACATGCACACATAGACACCAAGGGGAGCTTGAGCACCTGCCCTTTTTGTCCAAAGTGCCCTTATGTCCTTTTAACAAAAAAAAAAAAAAACAGTTGCCTCGCCGCCCACACTAACCCCTCCACTGCCCAGTCAGGTCTGTGACTCCTTCAGGACAGACCTGTAGATGCTGCGCTCCCTCGTTGGCTCTTTAGTATTACAGAGCGCTGGGAGATGACATCATCTCCCAGCGCTCTGCATGAAGAGAAGACTGAGCGGGAGCTCCAGCAGCTACAGGTCTGTGCCAAAGGAGGCACATACAGACCTCTCCTGCTGCTGGACCGCCAGGGAAGAGGTAGGAAACGGACACTGGGGGGCAATGTGTAAATGATGGGGCAATATGGATCCGATGGGGGGGAAATATGGAGATGATGCCAATGTAGAGATGATGGGACAATGTATGTGAGGGTAAGTTGGAGCTGATGCCAATATGGAGCTGATGGGGGGTCAATACGGAGATGATGGGGGTAATGTGGAGCTGACAGGGGACGATGTAAGGGCAGTATGGAGATGATGGGGCAATATGGAGATGATGGAGGCAATGTGGAGCTGATGGGGGCAATGTGGAGCTGATGGGGGCAATATGGAGCCAACAGGGGACAATGTAAGGGCAATATGGAGATGATGGGGGCAATGTGGAGCTGAGAGGGGACAATGTAAGGGCAATATGGAGATGATGGGGGGCAATGTGGAGATTAGGAGCATTGTGGAGGTGTCCAGTGGAGATAGCCAATGGGGGGGGGGCGCTTCAGATTTCTGTGCCTACAGGCTCCTGAGATGAAAATTCTCTTCTTTTTTTTAAATATATATTTTGAATAAATAATTATGAGAAGTGCCCTTTATTTCATTTGAGCCCCTGCCCCCCAAAATGTCTGTGCACGTCCCTGCAGAGAAGTATGGAGCTGCGAATTCTTAACATAACAAAAGAGACTGAAAAACATGAGCATGGATTCGTCAGCAAACAAAGGTCTATGACGTAATTGAAAGACTAAAGTGTCTGAAACGGAAATGAGCAGACCACATAGCAAGAAGATCTGACAGTAGATGAACCAAACAAATTTTGGAATGCGTTCCACTCGATACTAAACCTCCAAGAAGACGACGCATGACAATATGGATAATTGACATTACCACATTTGTTGGCACACAGTGGCAACAAAACATACAGGACCAGAGTTGTTGGAGTCCTTCATCCTGCGGAGGCCTTCATCCTGCAGTGGACTGACAATGGCTGAAGATGATGATGATGATGATATATATTTGGTGTTGATTTTCCTGTTGAGTAGAAGACGTATATTCCCAATGCTGGAAGATGCTTTTATCAAAAGATATTGCAGAACTATATTACATGTCTCTGATTACTTGAGTTCAAAATATTTAGCTGCTAGATGGCGCTGTTGTTTCAGCCATCTATGAAAGTTTTACGTCTGTGACGCTCAGTTCTTCATGGGCAGTAACAGCAACAACAAAAATCACACTGAAACACTAAAGGAAATGTTCTTTATGATAACTTTTACCTGAAGAATCTCCCAACATTTTACATATTTCTGGTTTTACTCAACAGAAACAGCCCTGCAATATATTGTCGTAACAAGGGTTTACTGCTCATTTAACCCTTTAAGTGCATTGCAATGCATTTAATATCTCTGTGGCACTCAAAGGGTTAAAACATATTGCATACTATATTTGATCATGGTTATTGACACTGAAGTACAATGTCTCGTACCCTGGCAATACAGACCATGTAGCCACAGTGATAATTTTAACCCGGGCCATGTTCTATAGCATGCACTGTTTGGGTTAGCAAGGCAAGGGTTACTTGTCAATAAGGATGACAGTGCTGATGTTAGTTTCAGTGTTTTGTGCCGGTCAGCAAAGCACAGTTTCATTTAGGATACAATTTAAATCTATATCAATCAGTAATACTTTCATAAATATGTCTGATCTGTCAGCATCCCCTGGGCAACCAGCCAGCCATGTCCACACCCAGTCGGGGGAATGAAATAGTTAAAAATAACAAGGACCTGCAGATACAGTGATTTTTCTGATAGCTTGACTTGAATCCTTTTAGTGCCAGAGGGGTACGCAACACATCACAAAGCAATGCGTTGAGTACCCCACTGTCACGTAAAGGGTTAATAAGTTTTGTTGACAGGCTACAGCCATGTACCCAAATCCTGGAAGATGGCTAGAGTTGTGCCTATCCACAAAAGTTGGGGATAAAATTGTAGTATCAAACTACAGACCAATATCCCTACTCCCCACTTTATCTAAAACCCTAGAGAAATGTGTACACGTGCAACTAAATAAATATTACCCACACACCAGTCTTTTCACCCCTCTTCAATCAGGCTTTCGACCAAATCACTGAACAGTCACGGCCCTCCTAAAAGTAACCAACGATATCCAGACGGCCATGGAAAATGGTGACCTCATAGGAGCCATTTTCCTAAATTTTGCCAAGGCCTTTGGCACACTAGACCATAATATTCATATAAACAAACTCCAAAGCTCAGGTTTGGGTAATAATTCTCTAAACTGGTTGCGATCCTTTTTATCAGACAGAATGCAGTATGTGTCAGTTGCTGGCAATGACTCCCTTCCACTCAAAGTAACAAGTGGAGTTCCTCAAGGCTCCATTCTTGGCCCGCTTCTATTTTCTCTTTTTATAAATTATCTGCCCACGGTTTACAAATCATCTTCAGTACACAAGTAAGCAGACAACACCATAATGTTTACTAAAAACTCAAACATATCACACCTTGAAGCCATACTACAACATGATTTCAGCGAGGTTGAAAGATGGATAGCAAGGAACAAACTGTTCTTAAAGACAGACAAATCTGTCACAATGATATTTGGCACAAAGCACAAACTGCATAATCTCGGCAATAGCCACGTATCCATTGTAACAGAGTCTAATCGTAAATTGGCCCTAGTGGACTCCTACAAATATCTTGGTATGTGGCTTGACCCCAGCCTCACTTTTGGTCATCATATTGACAAACTAACCCCCAAGCTTTATCCCAAAATCAGAACTCTTTTTAGACACAAATCATGTTTAAGTCCCCTGGTTAGAAAACGTATTGTACAACAGATGTTGCTGCCTGTCATAGACTATGGTGATGTAGTTTATGCTCCAGCGCCAGAAATTCATCTTAGTAAACTTGACACCCTGTATAATTCAATATTCCGCTTTAGCCTCCAATGTAATTACACTACTCATCACTGTGATATGCTAAAAGAACTAAATTGGTTAACACTCAAATCTAGACGTGCCCTTCACCTTTCTTGCTTCGTACACAACCACTTCTCTGGAAAACTAACAGACTACCTGAGCAGTATGCTCACTCCTGCTCTCCATACTAACTATAACCTCCACTACTAACAACTCACTGACTATTCCACACTACCTGAGCAGTATGGTTATAATTATGGGGGACTTTAATCTTCCAGATGTGGACTGGAAAAACCAAGTAGCAGGTTCAGCCAGGAGTAGAGATATCCTAAATTCTTTACAAGGATTAGCTCTTAGTCAATTAGTAGAAGAGCCGACTAGGAAGGAAGCCACACTAGATTTATTATTTACTAATGGAGACTTGGTATCAGATGTAGCTGTAGGAGAGTGTTTGGGCTCCAGTGATCATCATTCTGTGTGGTTTAATATAAAAACAGAGGCTGAGTTGCACCACACAAAAACAAAGGTTCTAGACTTTAGAAAGGCTGATTTTTCTAAAATGGAAACATTTTTATGTCAGTCTTTAACAACTTGGAGATCTTTAGATGGAGTCCAGGAGAAATGGGATTATCTGAAATGTGTTTTACTAAACGCAACAGAACATTGCATTAAACATGTCAGCAAGGGTAAAAGAAAAAGAAAACCACTGTGGTACTCAGCAGAAGTGGCAAATATAGTAAAAGAGAAAAAAGAAGCATTTAAGAAATATAAGCAGACGCAGAAGGAAGAAGATAGGTTTCGGTACAAATCTAGGTTGAAGGAGGCCAAATGTATTATTAGATGTGCCAAAGCACACACAGAGGAAAAAATTGCCCAGTCAATAAAAAAGGGGGATAAAACATTTTTTAGATATATAAGTGAAAGGAGGAAAACGAAACAAGGAATAGTTAGACTAAAAACAAAAGATGGAAACTATGTAAATGAGAATAAAGGGCTAGCTGACTATCTCAATGAATATTTCTGTTCAGTTTTTACACAGGAAGATGAAGGGAAGGGACCTCCGTTAGAAAAAAGAAATGGCAAGACACAGGAAACATGCATGTTTACAGAAGAAGAAGTTCTAATTCAACTTTCTAAGGTAAAAACAGATAAATCAATGGGTCCAGATGGGATACACCCAAAGTTATTAAAAGAACTTAAGTGTGTTCTGGCAAAACCTTTAACAGAATTATTCAATCAGTCACTAGCAACAGGAATAGTTCCAGAAGATTGGAAGGTAGCAAATGTAGTACCGCTTCACAAAAAAGGTAGCAGGGAAGAGTCTGGTAACTACAGATCAGTAAGTCTTACATCAGTAGTGGGAAAATTAATGGAGACTATGTTAAAGGAAAGAATTGTTGAATATCTGAATATGAATAGCTTGCAAGATACCAAACAGCATGGGTTTACAGCAGGGAGATCTTGTCAAACTAACCTCATAGATTTTTTTGACTGGGTAACTAAAATAATAGATTAGGGGGGAGCAGTAGATATAGCTTATCTAGATTTCAGTAAAGCATTTGACACTGTCCCTCATAGAAGACTCATAAATAAATTGCAGTGTTTGGGTCTAGATGTAAAAATAGTAAAATGGATAAGGCAATGGCTGAGTGACAGGAGACAGAAGGTGGTAGTCAACGGAGAATATTCAGACGAAAGGAGTGTTACTAGTGGAGTACCTCAGGGATCTGTACTGGGGCCCATTCTTTTTAATATTTTTATTAGTGATATTGCAAAAGGTCTTCAAGGAAAGGTATGCCTTTTTGCAGATGATGCAAAGATCTGCAATAGGGTAGACATTCCAGGGGGAAAAAGCCAAATGGCGAATGATTTAGGTAAATTAGAAGAATGGTCAAGAGTGTGGCAGATGCACTTTAACGTTGATAAATGTAAAATAATGCACTTGGGACATAAAAATCCAAAGGAAAAATATACCATTAAGGGTACTGTGCTGTCAGAAACAACAGAGGAAAGGGATTTGGGAGTAATTATTTCTAATGACTTAAAGGTAAGCAGGCAATGTAATAAAGCGATGGGGAATGCAAGCAGGGCACTGGGTTGTATAGCTAGGGGCATTAGTAGCAGAAAAAGGGAAGTAGTCATGCCACTGTACAGATCTCTAGTTAGACCTCACCTAGAATATTGTGTACAGTACTGGAGACCCCATCTCCAGAAGGATATTGATACTCTAGAGAAAATTCAAAGAAGGGCTACTAAAATGGTGACTGGTCTACAGGGAAAGAAATATCAGGATAGACTAAAGGATCTAAACATGTATAGCTTGGAGGAGAGAAGAGAGAGAGGGGATATGATAGAAACATTCAAATACATGAAGGGATTCAATAAAGTACAGGATGGAAGTATATTTCAAAAGAGTAAAAACGTTAGGACAAGAGGCCATAGTCTAAAACTAGAGGGACACAGGTTTAGATGTAATGTAAGAAAGTTTTACTTCACTGAGAGGGTAGTAGACAAGTGGAATAGCCTACCAGCAGAAGTGATAGATGTCAATACAGTGACAGAATTTAAGCATGCATGGGATAGGCATAAGGCGGTCCTTAACATAAGAAAAGACCAAGGACCAAAAAAGGTTTGAGGTTGTGTGTGTTTTTTTTTTTTTTTTTTTTTTTTTTTTTTTTTTTTTTTTTTACACAGTAGGAAATTGGGCAGACTAGATGGGCCGAATGGTTCTTATCTGCCGTCAAATTCTATGTTTCTATGTTTCTATGTTTCTATGCTCACTCCTGCTCTCCATACTAACTATAACCTCCACTCCACTGCTAACAACTCACTGACTATTCCACACTACCTGAGCAGTATGATCACTCCAGATATCCATACTAACTATAACCTCCACTCCACTGCTAACAACTCACTGACTATTCCATACTACCTAAGCAGTATGATCACTCCAGATCTCCATATAACCTCCACTCCACTGCTAACAACTCACTGACTATTCCACACTACCTGAGCAGTATGATCACTCCAGATCTCCATACTAACTATACCCACCACTACTAACAACTCACTGACTATTCCACACTACCTGAGCAGTATGATCACTCCAGATCTCCATACTAACTATAACCTCCACTACTAACAACTCACTGACTATTCCACACTACCTGAGCAGTATGATCACTCCAGATCTCCATACCAACTATAATCTCCACTACTAACAACTCACTGACTATTCCACACTACCTGAGCAGTATGATCACTCCAGATCTCCATACTAACTATAACCTACACTACTAACAACTCACTGACTATTCCACACTACCTGAGTAGTATGATCACTCCAGATCTCCATACTAACTATAACCTCCACTGCTAACAACTCACTGACTATTCCACACTACCTGAGCAGTATGATCACTCCAGATCTCCATACTAACTATAACCTCCGCTACTAACAACTCACTGACTATTCCACACTACCTGATCAGTATGATCACTCCAGATCTCCATACTAACTATAACCTCCGCTACTAACAACTCACTGACTATTCCACACTACCTGATCAGTATGTTCACTCCAGATCTCCATACTAACTATAACCTCCACTACTAACAACTCACTGACTATTCCACACTACCTGAGCAGTATGATCACTCCAGATCTCCATACTAACTATAATCTCCACTGCTAACAACTCACTGACTATTCCACACTACCTGAGTAGTATGATCACTCCAGATCTCCATACTAACTATAACCTCCACTCCACTACTAACAACTCACTGACTATTCCACACTACCTGAGCAGTATGATCACTCCAGATCTCCATACTAACTATAACCTCCGCTACTAACAACTCACTGACTATTCCACACTACCTGATCAGTATGATCACTCCAGATCTCCATACTAACTATAACCTCCGCTACTAACAACTCACTGACTATTCCACACTACCTGATCAGTATGTTCACTCCAGATCTCCATACTAACTATAACCTCCACTACTAACAACTCACTGACTATTCCACACTACCTGAGCAGTATGATCACTCCAGATCTCCATACTAACTATAATCTCCACTGCTAACAACTCACTGACTATTCCACACTACCTGAGCAGTATGATCACTCCAGATCTCCATACTAACTATAACCTCCGCTACTAACAACTCACTGACTATTCCACAATACCTGAGCAGTGTGATCACTCCAGATCTCCATACTAACTATAACCTCCACTACTAACAACTCACTGACTATTCCACACTACCTGAGCAGTATGATCACTCCAGATCTCCATACTAACTATAATCTCCACTGCTAACAACTCACTGACTATTCCACACTACCTGAGCAGTATGATCACTCCAGTTCTCCATACCAACTATAATCTCCACTGCTAACAACTCACTGACTATTCCACACTACCTGAGCAGTATGATCACTCCAGATCTCCATACTAACTATAACCTCCACTCCACTGCTAACAACTCACTGACCATTCCACATTACCTGAGCAGTATGATCACTCCAGATCTCCATACTAACTATAACCTCCACTACTAACAACTCACTGACTATTCCACACTACCTGAGCAGTATGATCACTCCAGATCTCTATACTAACTATAACCTCCACTACTAGCAACTCACTGACTATTCCACACTACCTGAGCAGTATGATCACTCCAGATCTCCATACTAACTATAACCTCCACTGCTAACACCTCACTGACTATTCCACACTACCTGAGCAGTATGATCACTCCAGATCTCTATACTAACTATAACCTCCGCTACTAACAACTCACTGACTATTCCACATTACCTGAGCAGTATGATCACTCCAGATCTCCACACTAACTATAACCTCCACTACTAACAACTCACTGACTATTCCACACTACCTGAGCAGTATGATCACTCCAGATCTCCATACTAACTATAACCTCCGCTACTAACAACTCACTGACTATCCCACACTACCTGAGCAGTATGATCACTCCAGATCTTCATACTAACTATAACCTCCACTCCACTGCTAACAACTCGCTTACTATTCCACACTACCTGAGCAGTATGATCACTCCAGATCTCCATACTAACTATAACCTCCACTCCACTACTAACAACTCACTGACTATTCCACACTACCTGAGCAGTATGATCACTCCAGATCTCCATACTAACTATTATCTCCACTCCACTGCTAACAACTCACTGACTATCCCACACTACCTGAGCAGTATGATCACTCCAGATCTCCATACTAACTATTATCTCCACTCCACTGCTAACAACTCACTGACTATCCCACACTACCTGAGCAGTATGATCACTCCAGATCTCCATACTAACTATAACCTCCACTCCACTGCTAACAACTCACTGACTATTCCACACTACTTGAGCAGTATGATCACTCCAGATCTCCATACTAACTATAACCTCCACTGCTAACACCTCACTGACTATTCCACACTACCTGAGCAGTATGATCACTCCAGATCTCCATACTAACTATAACCTCCACTGCTAACAATTCCCTGACTATTCCACACTACCTGAGCAGTATGATCACTCCAGATCTCCATACTAACTATAACCTCCACTGCTAACAGCTCACTGACTATTCCACACTACCTGAGCAGTATGATCACTCCAGATCTCCATACTAACTATAACCTCCACTGCTAACACCTCACTGACTATTCCACACTACCTGAGCAGTATGATCACTCCAGATCTCCATACTAACTATAACCTCCACTGCTAACAGCTCACTGACTATTCCACACTACCTGAGCAGTATGATCACTCCAGATCTCCATACTAACTATAACCTCCACTCCACTGCTAACAACTCACTGACTATCTCACACTACCTGAGCAGTATGATCACTCCAGATCTCCATACTAACTATAACCTCCACTCCACTGCTAGCAACTCACTGACTATTCCACACTACCTGAGCAGTATGATCACTCCAGATCTCTATACTAACTATAACCTCCACTGCTAACAACTCACTGACTATTCCACACTACCTGAGCAGTATGATCACTCCAGATCTCCATACTAACTATAACCTCCACTGCTAACACCTCACTGACTATTCCACACTACCTGAGCAGTATGATCACTCCAGATCTCCATACTAACTATAACCTCCACTGCTAACAGCTCACTGACTATTCCACACTACCTGAGCAGTATGATCACTCCAGATCTCCATACTAACTATAACCTGCACTGCTAACAGCTCACTGACTATTCCACACTACCTGAGCAGTATGATCACTCCAGATCTCCATACTAACTATAACCTCCACTCCACTGCTAACAACTCACTGACTATTCCACACTACCTGAGCAGTGTGATCACTCCAGATCACCATACTAACTATAACCTCCACTACTAACAACTCACTGACTATTCCACACTACCTGAGAGGTATGATCACTCCAGATCTCCATACTAACTATAACCTCCGCTCCACTGCTAACAACTCACTGCGTATACCACAATACAAGAAAGAAGCAGGAAGATCTGCCTTCTCCTTCAGAGCTCCAAAGGCCTGGAACAATCTGCCTGAAATAATCAGATCTGCTCCCAGTCTAAAATCCTTAAAGGTAAAGGCTTCTTTATATCTAGAAACAGAGTGTAACTGTATATAACTTTAATATTCCATATGTATGTATATTCATATGTGTATGTATATATAATAACATGTAACACATAATGTTTGTCAATTTGTGTAAATATGTAACTCTTTACTGAAAACTACCCAGGACATACTAGAAAACGAGAGAAATCTTAATGTATTCTTCCTGGTAAAACATTTTCTAAATAAATAAAATCTATGGAAAGCTTATGTCTACAACACTCAGCACTAATAGTAGCAGCGTCACCTGACTGCAAAAAAATGAACTGAAACACACACACACACACACACACACACACACACACACAAAATTTGCTTTGTGATAACTTTTGACTGAAGCAACTCCCAGCAGTTTAATTACCCTTGCTTTACTCAACATAAATAGCCGTACTATATAAATATTCTCGTAATAAGAGTTTACTGCCCATTCCACCATTTGCAGGAGAGAGGTACACAACGCAACGCATTCAAGTGGCCAAAGAGGGACACTTGTGTTTTAGGTGGAGTTACTGGGGGCGCGGCTGGTGGGTAGTACATTATCAAGAATGTTTAGGTTATTTTGATAGCTGGGGACTCTACGGTTTTTCTCCAGAGACTCAGGTTTTGACTCTGCATTACCGGGTCTCCGGGACAGAGTCTGAATCTTCGGATGTGGGGAGGTTCTGATGAAACTCTGCCCATTTGTGCTCCATCCCACTCCCCACCCTCTTCTCTTCCTACCCCAGTCTATTATAGCTATTTTTTTTAATGCTTTACAAGTCCCACTCCCATCTTGATTAGGCCCCATACCTTTTATGAAGCGAAACGCGTCAATTCTATTCCCTCAGCAGCAACATGGGACTTCCCTCCGGGGAGCCCAGACAAGAAAGTTCCCAGGTATGGTTATTTCATGACCTACTGACACATCTTACTGTATTTGAATAAATTATTTAGGGCAAGATCACGGAAATTTATTTACACAGACTAATTTATATACACATATACTGACGTTTACACAAACATTAATGTGAGTTCTATTGGTGTGGAGCAATGTGATACACTTATATACACTCCATTTACTTTATTCCATCATACTTTAAAATGCCGGTTACAGTCCGACGTTTCAGTCCATTCTCGTACTTTCTTAAGGGACAACTACATTACAGAACCCCTGCTGATCTGTCTGATCTCCTAAACACAGGGACACCAGGGTGATACACTTATATACACACCACACAGTCTGATCTCCTAAACACAGGGACACCAGGGTGATACACTTATATACACCCCACACAGTCTGATCCCCTACACACAGGGACACCAGGGTGATGCACTTATATACACACCACACAGTCTGATCTCCTAAACACAGGGACACCAGGGTGATACACTTATATACACACCACACAGTCTGATCTCCTAAACACAGGGACACCAGGGTGATACACTTCTATACACACCACACAGTCTGATCTCCTACACACAGGGACACCAGGGTGATACACTTATATACACACCACACAGTCTGATCTCCTAAACACAGGGACACCAGGGTGATACACTTATATACACACCACACAGTCTGATCTCCTACACACAGGGACACCAGGGTGATACACTTATATACACACCACACAGTCTGATCTCCTAAACACAGGGACACCAGGGAGATACACTTATATACACACCACACAGTCTGATCTCCTAAACACAGGGACACCAGGGTGATACACTTCTATACACACCACACCGTCTGATCTCCTAAACACAGGGACACCAGGGAGATACACTTATATACACACCACACAGTCTGATCTCCTAAACACAGGGACACCAGGGTGATACACTTATATACACACCACACAATCTGATCTCCTAAACACAGGGACACCAGGGTGATACACTTATATACACACCACACAATCTGATCTCCTAAACACAGGGACACCAGGGTAATACACTTATATACACACCACACAGTCTGATCTCCTAAACACAGGGACACCAGGGTGATACACTTATATACACACCACATAGTCTGATTTCCTAAACACAGGGACACCAGGGAGATACACTTATATACACACCACATAGTCTGATCTCCTACACACAGTGACATCAGGGTGATACACTTATATACACACCACACAGTCTGATCACCTAAACACAGGACACCAGGGTGATACACTTATATACACAACACACAGTCTGATCTCCTAAACACAGGGACACCAGAGTGATACACTTATATACACAACACACAGTCTGATCTCCTAAACACAGGGACACCAGAGTGATACACTTACATACACACCACACAGTCTGATCTCCTAAACACAGGGACACCAGGGGGATACACTTATATACACACCACACAGTCTGATCTCCTACACACAGGGACACCAGGGTGATACACTTATATACACACCACACAGTCTGATCTCCTAAACACAGGGACATCAGGGTGATACACTTATATACACACCATACAGTCTGATCTCCTAAACACAGGGACACCAGGGTGATACACTTCTATACACACCACACAGTCTGATCTCCTGAACACAGGGACACCAGGGTGATACATTTATATACACACCACACAGTCTGATCTCCTAAACACAGGGACACCAGGGTGATACACTTATATACACACCACACAGTCTGATCTCCTAAACACAGGGACACCAGGGTGATACACTTATATACACACCACACAGTCTGATCTCCTAAACACAGAGACACCAGGGTGATACACTTATATACACACCACACAGTCTGATCTCCTAAACACAAGGACACCAGGGAGATACACTTCTATACACACCACACAGTCTGATCTCCTAAACACAGGGACACCAGGGTGATACACTTCTATACACACCACACAGTCTGATCTCCTAAACACAGGGACACCAGGGTGATACACTTCTATACACATCACACAGTCTGGTCTCCTAAACACAGGGACACCAGGGTGATACAGTTATATACATACCACGCAGTCTGATCTCCTAAACACAGGGACACCAGGGTGATACACTTCTATACACACCACACAGTCTAATCTCCTAAACACAGGGACACCAGGGTGATACACTTCTATACACACCGCACAGTCTAATCTCCTAAACACAGGGACACCAGGGTGATACACTTATATACACACCACACAGTCTGATCTCCTAAACACAGGGACACCAGGGTGATACACTTATATACACACCACACAGTCTGATCTCCTAAACACAGGGACACCAGGGTGATACACTTCTATACACATCACACAGTCTGGTCTCCTAAACACAGGGACACCAGGGTGATACAGTTATATACATACCACGCAGTCTGATCTCCTAAACACAGGGACACCAGGGTGATACACTTCTATACACACCACACAGTCTAATCTCCTAAACACAGGGACACCAGGGTGATACACTTCTATACACACCGCACAGTCTAATCTCCTAAACACAGGGACACCAGGGTGATACACTTATATACACACCACACAGTCTGATCTCCTAAACACAGGGACACCAGGGTGATACACTTATATACACACCACACAGTCTGATCTCCTAAACACAGGGACACCAGGGTGATACACTTCTATACACACCACACAGTCTAATCTCCTAAACACAGGGATACCAGGGTGATACACTTCTATACACACCGCACAGTCTAATCTCCTAAACACAGGGACACCAGGGTGATACACTTATATACACACCACACAGTCTGATCTCCTAAACATAGGGACACCAGGGTGATACACTTATATATACACCACACAGACTGATCTCCTAAACACAGGGACACCAGGGTGATACACTTATATACGCACCACACAGTCTGATCTCCTGAACACAGGGACACCAGGGTGATACACTTATATACACACCACACAGTCTGATCTCCTAAACACAGGGACACAAGGGTGATACACTTATATACACACCACACAGTCTGATCTCCTAAACACAGGGACACCAGGGCGATACACTTATATACACACCACACAGTCTGATCTCCTAAACACAGGGACACCAGGGTGATACACTTATATACACACCACAGTTTGATTTCCTAAAAATAGAGACATTTGGGAGGTATGGATCCTTAAAGGGATAGTAATACTTCATTTTTACTATCCCCCATGTTGTAGCCCTTAAAAATCGGAATTAAACGAGACCAGCAGAATCTCTCAAACCTTTATTCTCCCCTGACGTCAGCTTTCTATCTGACAGCAGGGGAATCCGGTCCCGGGACCAGCGGCGGTTCTGCAGCAGCGGACAGATTGAGTTATATAAACAGAAATCCTTCACTGAAATGGTCTTCAACATGTGCTTACAAACCAAGCACAAACGAAGCACACGTAGAAGACCATTTCAGTGAAGGATTTCTGTAACGTGATCTCGGCTCTGCTGCAGAGCAGCTGTTTGCTCACTGACTGGATTCCCCTGCTGTCAGCTACAACGCTGAATTCAGGGGAGAGGGAACTTTGAAAGCGGATATCTCTCCAATCATAAAGGTTTGAGAGATGCCGCGGGTCTCTTTAATTCCGATTTTTAAGGGCTACAACATGGGGGATAGTAAAAATGAAGTACTACTATCCCTTTAATATCTCCTAAAGAGGGACACATGGGAGGTGTGAATCCCTAATATTTCCTAATGCGGGACACTTGGGAGGTATGGACCCATCATATCTCCTAAAGAGGGACACTTGGGAAGTACGGATCCCTAATATCGCCTAAAGAGGGACACTTGGGAGGTACGGACCCATCATATCTCCTAAAGAGGGACACTTGGGAAGTACGGATCCCTAATATCGCCTAAAGAGGGACACTTGGGAGGTACGGACCCCTAATATCTCCTAAACACGGACACTTGGGAGGTACAGACCCCTAATATCTCCTAAAGAGGGACACTTGGGAGGTACGGACCCCAATATCTCCTAAAGAGGGACAGTTGGGAGGTATGGATCCCTAATATCTCCTAAAGAGGGACACTTGGGTGGTATAAACCACTAATATCTCCTAAAGAGGGACACTTGGGAGGTACAGACCCCTAATATCTTCTAAGGGGGGATAAATGGGTGGTATGGATCCCTAATATCTCCTAAAGAGGGACACTTGGGAGGTACGGACCCCTAATATCTCTTAAAGAGGGACACTTGGGAGGTACAGACCCCTAATATCTCCTAAAGAGGTACATTTGGGAGGTACGGACCCCTAATATCTCCTAAAGAGGTACATTTGGGAGGTACGGACCCTAATATTTCCTAAAGAGAAGCAGTTGTGAGGTACGGACCCTAATATTTCCTAAAGAGGAGCAGTTGTGAGGTATGGACCCTTAATATCTTCTAAATAAGGACACTTGGGAGGTATGGAGCCCTAATATCCCCTAGAGAGGGACACTTTGGGGGGTATGGACCCCTAATATCTCGTAAAGAGGCAGACTTGAGAGGTATGCAATGTGTTGTGTACCCCCCCCCCTCGCATTTAAAGAGTTAAACACGCACATTTGGGTTTTTGATAGTGAAGCAGAGTTGCTCCTACCCTGGCAGTACATACCATGCTTGCTACAGTGCTAACCTGCACCAGGGCTACGTTGTATAACATGCAGTTTTGGGGTCAGCAAGGCAAGGGTTACATATCAGTAAGGATGAGAGCGCTGATGTCAGTTTCAGTCTTTTGTACCTTTCAGCAAATCATTGTTTACTTTAGGATACAGTTTAAACCTGGATCAATATACAAGTCATCCATAAATATGTCTGCACTGCCAGCATCCTCTGGGCTCCCAGAGCAGTCCGCCCCCACTCTGGGGATGAAGGAGTTACTACAACAAGGCTCTGCATGAAGACGCATTGCGGGAAGCCCAGATTAACCCTGGAGGGGTGTAGAAGGGAGCTCTTCAGCTTTATAAAGACTGGCTACTAAGGACTCAGATGGTTCTAGACAGAATAACGTTTTATCCCCTTGTGAGATAGATGGTGGTGCCCGTGTAACACTGTTTATGAGCCCCCAACACAAAAATATTCAGAACCCTTTGAGTGCCAGAGCCACGCAAGGGTTAAGAACCCTATGGGATGTTGGAGTCAGTGGCCCCCATGGATAAAAGGCCTTGTCACAACTGCACCCCCTGTAGTTACACCTCTGATCTTAGGTGCTTCTGTGACTCATTGCAAAGCAGTACATTGATGATGCCACTAACTTCCAAGTTTATTATTAAGGTGATAGTAATGAACTGAAATAAAGGCATATCTGTTTATTCATTATGCCTTTTTATAACACTCTGTACCATTCTAAGCGTCCATATCAGTGTAGTTTCATTGTACTTTTATTGTAAAGTTCCCCCTGCCCCTGTTCCCGCAGTCACTCGTCTTCCCTTCAGATCTGAAATCGGTCACTTGACCGGACAGATCGCAATGAGGGACAATCTTGTTTCTGCCTGTATCAGGAAAAACCCAAAACCTGCCCCCCCGACAGGGGTTTCCTTATGCTCACACAAGATTGTCCCTCGTTGCGATCCATCTGGATCTAAAGGGATGAAGAATGTCGTAGGGAAAAGGGGTGTGGAGGGGAAACTTTACTTTACTTTACCATTAAAGGGATAGTAATGTTTCATAATAAAAGCAGCTCTAATTAATCATCATAGTATTTGGACTTTGGAGAGTGTTATTTCAATTCTGTCAGTTGTAGTTCAAGAGTAATTCAATGACAAAGTATCCCCCTCCCGCCCCTTTTACTGATGTAACACTGCTCAGCCAGATCAGAAGGGAGGTGCCCAGGTAGACTGCAGAGAGGGACAATCTTCAATTAAGATAAGGGAAAAACCTGAAAAACTTGTCAAGGGGGGCAGGGTTTTCATTGTTCTCATAGGAAGAAGATTGTCCCCTTCAGTTATCTGTCTGGTCTATGGACTGGATTCCACATCTGAGAAGAGATGGCTTACACTAGGTAAAAGGGGCGGGAGGGGAAACTTTGCTTGTGAATATCTCTCAGACCATAAAGGTTTGAGAGATAAGACTTATATCGTTCTTCATGTTTTTTAATGCCTACAAAATAAAATAAAGAAAAAACAAAGTATTACTATCCCTTCGCATTGGAGCTGATATTTGAGGGCCCGCATGTGTGTCTTCCTAGGTGGATTATAGAAATTTCTCCTTGAAGCCAGAAAAGTTCCGTGTCTACTCCCGCTCATGTTCCCCTCAATGCCCACTCTATATTTAACCTATGCTTCAGTATGCACATCTTAAATAGATTAGTATATTGGTTATAGGCAACTAATTGATTCAGCTGATTTCAGCTCCTATTTTAGAGTGTAATCATATTGGTCCATCCCCGTACCATGCATTTGCCCTAAAACTACTTCTCTTAAGCTCCTGAATATGGCACATTATATTAAAGGGATAGTAATTGTTAATTTTAAGTTGATTTAATATTGTAGACATTAAGAAAAGATTAACATCTATGTAAGTCTTATCTCTCAAACCTTTATGGTTTGAGAGATATAACTTGCTAAACTTACCTTTTCCTGGCTGTTTTACTCAAGTCTGCCATCTAGCTGACAGCTGCAGATTCCAGTTATTTGACCAGACAGAGGCTCTTCAGCAGAGCTGAAATCACACTATTTAGAAATACATACTTCATTGGAACAGCCTACAAAGTGTGCTTGCAAACCAGGCACACTTTATAGACCGTTTTAAATGAAGTATTTGACTTTAGATATCGTTATATAGACGCTGCTGAAAAGCCACATCTGGTCAAGCGACCAGATTCTGCTTCTGACAGCTTTACAGCTCATCAAGCAGAAAGGGGAGGGACCAGAGAACTTTATTTTCCTATATCTCTCAAACCATAATGGTCTGAGAGATACGAATCAGTGCAAGTACTCTCTTTTAATTATATCTACCATATAGTTAATACTTTTTTTCTGACATTACTATCCCTTTAATTGAGATTCATGTGGCACACCAAGGGTTACTTAGTTCCATGGCTGAGCGCTTCAGGCTTGCTGAGTTCCCCTGCACACTAACTGATTGCAGCGAGGTGCTAATACATTCATGGGCTGTCAGGTTAGCTCATTAAATCACATTCTGTTCTCTATTTAATAGCTAGTTGTATCAGCAGGTACAGTTTCCAATCACAAACCGCTCACACATCGGAGAGAATGCTAAGCTTAACCCTTCAATGTCAGGTGAGCCAATAACAAAAATGGGCCAATTATGCATTTATTTGTACTGCATAAAATTTTTATTTTTAATTTTATTAAAGGGTAACCATAACCTAAGAATAACTGGTCCTAAATTTGGTTATTAGAATAATGTAATAATAACTAGTATTTATATAGCACCTTTCTCCCAGTGGGACTCAAAGCGCTTTCAGAATTAACCAAATCGGCAGCTGAAATAAGAGGTTTTATTATTACCCAATCAACGGTACTCATTTATCGACCTCAGAAGGATGAAGGGCTGAGTCGACCCTGCTGGGAATCAAACCTGCAACCTTGCGGTTTGAAAAGGCTTCATAGTCGGGACTTTTCCACTGAGCTATCTCACCACCATGTACATAGGTAGTAGGTAGGCATTCTTTAACCCCTTAGGGACCCTTGACGTACCAGGACCGTCACGGTCCTTGAACTACTCAAGGACCGATGACAGTCATGGTACGTCACGTACTTTTTACTTACATCGCTCTACCGGGAGCGCTGTAAGTAAAAATAGGGCATGAAATAGACCGCTCCAAGATCGGAGCGATCTCTTTCAAGCCCCATAGTGACGCGCCGATACACGTGACAGGTCACGTGTTCCGCCGCGTCAAAGTGCCCCTATGCGGTCGTTATGGGACGGAAATGTCCCATAACCTCCGGTCCTAAGGGGTTAAACACCAGTCAGCTATTTGTACTTGCTGTTCTAATTTACATATGATCTGTGTTTTAGGCCACTGCTAGTGTCATTTTACATTCTGATAAAGACTATTCTCCCTTATGAGACATTAAGGTCTGTTGGCCGTGAAGAAGTGGGATCTAGAAGCAGACATCACCAGAGATCATTACATACAGGCGCCTGTAGAGAGATAGACATGGCATGGTGCAGATGGTGTGCTTCACAGTTGCCAAACTGCCCAAATGACATGTTTTGTATATTTTTTAAGTGAAAAGACATTAACAAAACCTTTGCAGTGAACAAACGTAACCCCTTACTGAGGAGGGCTTTTTGACACTAGAGGACGAGAGAAGACTGATCAAATAGACTCGACACTGACACACGTTCCTCTCCACCCAAGCCGTAAGAGAAAAGATATATATTTATATATATATATATATATATATATATATATATATATATATATATATATGCCAGTACCTAGGTCTACATAGCAATAAAATACTCTGCATAAAATATCAATAATTCCCCCCAAAAATTCCTTAAATCCCCTAAAAAATTCATTTTCTGCTTGACAAAACACGGTGTGCATGTGAAACGCGTTGCAGCATCTCTTCCTGGCTGGGGGATCATATTGTGCATCACAAACTTACATCAGCATTTGTCAGTGTATGTCCTTTCATGGTTTTTATATATGTTTTATAAATGTATCATGATATACTGATTGTTGTTACATTTTACTGTTATATGTAACAATATATTGTTTATATGATAATAAAGTGTTACATTTTTTGAATTATTATTATTACACAGAGGTTTCTGGGTTTATTTATATTGAACTTATGAGCCTACAGTGTTAGCCCCTCCACCTTTCCCTTTAGAGGACAAGAGAGGTCTTGGCCTTTTTAGTAACCTCTGTTTAGTATTTTTCCACTAATTAATTTAGTTCACCTACAGAAGCTATATACCATTTTTTACGCATAATACTACATTTATATGGATAACCCAATAATAGAATAAAGGAAAAGAAATTTAAAAAACACAACTTTTTATAGGTTTTCCTGACATAATTTGTGCTCAGTTTGTTTATTTTTTAATAGAGACTGGCTAAAAGGTATGAACAGTCATTCATACCTTCCAAATATCCTTTTTTCAGGGGGTACTGTCCCTCTGAGGAGAAACTCCCTATGTCTCTTATTGTCTCCCTGGTGTCCCTGTGTTTATGAGATCAGACTGTGTGGTGTATATATAAGTGTATCACCCTGGTGTCCCTGTGTTTAGGAGATCAGACTGTATGATGTGTATATACGTGTATCACCCTGTTGTCCCTGTGTTTAGGAGATCAGACTGTGTGGTGTGTATATAAGTGTATCACCCTGGTGTCCCTGTGTTTAGGAGATCAGACTGTGTGGTGTGTATAGAAGTGTATCACCCTGGTGTCCCTGTGTTTAGGAGATCAGACTGTGTGGTGTGTATATAAGTGTATCACCCTGGTGTCCCTGTGTTTAGGAGATCAGACTGTGTGGTGTGTATAGAAGTGTATCACCCTGGTGTCCCTGTGTTTAGGAGATCAGACTGTGTGGTGTGTATATAAGTGTATCACCCTGGTGTCCTTGTGTTTAGGAGATCAGACTGTGTGGTGTGTATATAAGTGTATCACCCTGGTGTCCCTGTGTTTAGGTGATCAGACTGTGTGGTGTGTATAGAAGTGTATCACACTGGTGTCCCTGTGTTTAGGAGATCAGACTGTGTGGTGTGTATAGAAGTGTATCACCCTGGTATCCCTGTGTTTAATAGATCAGACTGTGTGGTGTGTATAGACGTGTATCACCCTGGTGTCCCTGTGTTTAGGAGATCAGACTGTGTGGTGTGTATATAAGTGTATCACCCTGGTGTCCCTGTGCTTAGGAGATCAGACTGTGTGGTGTGTATATAAGTGTATCACCCTGGTGTCCCTGTGTTTAGGAGATCAGACTGTGTGGTGTGTATAGAAGTGTATCACCCTGGTGTCCCTGTGTTTAGGAGATCAGACTGTGTGGTGTGTATATAAGTGTATCACCCTGGTGTCACTGTGTTTAGGAGATCAGACTGTGTGGTGTGTATATAAGTGTATCACCCTGGTGTCACTGTGTTTAGGAGATCAGACTGTGTGGTGTGTATAGAAGTGTATCACCCTGGTGTCCCTGTGTTTAGGAGATCAGACTGTGTGGTGTGTATAGAAGTGTATCACCCTGGTGTCCCTGTGTTTAGGAGATCAGAATGTGTGGTGTGTATAGAAGTGTATCACCCTGGTGTCCCTGTGTTTAGGAGATCGGACTGTGTGGTGTGTATATAAGTGTATCACCCTGGTGTCACTGTGTTTAGGAGATCAGACTGTGTGGTGTGTATATAAGTGTATCACCCTGGTGTCCCTGTGTTTAGGAGATCAGACTGTGTGGTGTGTATAGAAGTGTATCACCCTGGTGTCCCTGTGTTTAGGAGATCAGAGTGTGTGGTGTGCATATAAGTGTATCACCCTGGTGTCCCTGTGTTTAGGAGATCAGACTGTGTGGTGTGTATATAAGTGTATTGCCCTGGTGTCCCTGTGTTTAAGAGATCAGACTGTGTGGTGTGTGTATATAAGTGTATCGCCCTGGTGTCCCTGTGTTTAGGAGATCAGACTGTATGGTGTGTATATAAGTGTATCACCCTGGTGTCCCTGTGTTTAGGAGGTCAGACTGTGTGGTGTGTATATAAGTGTATCACCCCTGTGTCCCTGTGTTTAGGAGATCAGACTGTATGGTGTGTATATAAGTGTATCACCCTGGTGTCCCTGTGTTTAGGAGATCAGACTATGCGGTGTGTATATAAGTGTATCACCCTGGTGTCCCTGTGTTTAGGAGGTATGGATCCTTGATATCTCCTATAGAGGAACACTTGGGAGGTATGGACCCCTAATATCTGCTAAAGAGGGATGCTTAGGAGGTATGGACCCCGAATGTCTACTAAAGTGGGACACTTGGGAGGTAAGCAGCCCTAATATCTCCTAAAGAGGGACAGTTGGGAGGTATGCTCCATGGAGATGACATCCAGAACTGACTGAAGATGTTATGTCTTAAACAAAAGCATTATGGGGAAAATTCATAGTGGTCATTAGGATTTTCGAGCTGTAGTAAGGTAAGTGAAGTGTTATTCCCTTTAAGCTTTGTGATGTATTTTGCTGGACTGACCTCTACAACAAATTCAAATGGAGTACCTGTGAGTTGGTGCTGGTATCACACACAGATCCCAGATGAAAGCCAAAATAAATATCCGTAAACTTTCACCCAGTTCTGCGTATCCGTACAAACGCCATTTAAGTGTGAACGAGCAATTTTACATTTGCTATTTCATCACCTCTGTCACTCCAAATAACACAATGTAGGAAGGATCAGTTAGTTGGTCTTATGTACTAAGGCAAAGTGGAACAATTCCATTCCTCCCAAGTGTCCCTCTTTAGGGGGTATTGGGGATTCGTACCTCCCAACTGTCCCTCTTTTAGAGATATAGTTGACGAAGCTGAAAAAAGACAAGCGTCCATCAAGTCCAGCCCATTCCAAACACCCCTGTTGATCCAGAGGAAGACAAAAAACAAACAAACCCTGAAGCCATTTCCAATTTAGCCCCAAGCGGGTAAAAAAATTCCTTCCTGACTCCAAGAGGCAGGTGGATATTTCCCTGGATCAATAACGTATTTGCTTGAAAGCCATCTGTCATAATTCTCAATATTGTTCTGTACTAGATAGGCATCCATTGCTTTTATGAAAGCAGTTACATTATCTGCAAGTACAAAATCCCAAGGCAAAGGATTCCATAGCTGTACCGCCCTTACTGTAAAAAATCCCTGCCTTTGTTTTAGTTGAAAGGGCCTTTCCTCTAGTCTTAATGGATGACCTCATATTCTTAGCTCAGCTCTTTGAATAAATAATTCATTGGATAGGTCTTTGTATTGCCCTTGAATATATGTGTAAATGGTAATTATATCACCCCTTAGACGTCTCTTCTCTAATATAAACAAACCCAGTTTGGCAGAGGCGTAACTAGAAGCCACGGGGCCCTGGTGCAAGAATTGCCACGGGCCCCCCCTCCGACCACATTGGCCCCCCTCAACCACATTGGCCACCTCCACATTGCCCCTTCAACAATGCCCCCATCACAATGCCCTCCATTCTCCACATTTCCCCCCAATCTCCACAATGCCCCCATCACAATTCCCCTCATTCTCCACATTTCCCCCCAATCTCCACAATGCCCCCATCACAATTCCCCTCATTCTCCACATTTCCCCCCAATCTCCACAATGCCCCCATCACAATGCCCCTCATTGTACACATTTCCCCCAATCTCCACAATGTCCCCATCACAATGCCCCTCATGCTCCACATTTCCCCCCAATCTCCACAATGTCCCCATCACAATGCCCCTCATTCTCCACATTTCCCCCCAATCTCCACAATGCCCCCATCATAATGCCCCTCATTCTCCACATTTCCCCCAATCTCCACAATGCCCCTCATTCTCCACATTTCCCCCAATCTCCACAATGCCCCTCATTCTCCACAATGCCCCTCATGCTCCACATTTCCCCCCAATCTCCACAATGCCCCTCATTCTCCACATTTCCCCCCAATCTCCACAATGCCCCTCATTCTCCACATTTCCCCCCAATCTCCACAATGCCCCTCATTCTCCACATTTCCCCCCAATCTCCACAATGCCCCTCATTCTCCACATTTCCCCCCAATCTCCACATTCCCCCCCAATCTCCACAATGCCCTTCATTCTCCACATTTCCCCCCAATCTCCACAATGCCCCCATCGCCACATTGCCCCTACTGACCCCCGTCCTCCTACCTCCTGGTGGTCTAGCGGTGTGTGTGACAAGCTCCCGCGCGGTCCTTAGTAATGCAGAGCGCTGGGAGATTATGTCATCTCCCAGCGCTCTGCATTACTAGAGCACTGGCCGCCGGGACGTCAGCTGTGCTGCGGGCGGGTGGCGAGGGGGTCACAGGGGGTGGCCGGGCCCCTGAGAGTGACGGGCCTGGTCGCAGGTGCGACCCCTGCGACCCCTATTGTTACGCCACTGCAGTTTGGCTATTCTCTCTTTATAACTCAGATCCTCCAATCCCATTATCAGTTTTGTTGCACGTCTCTGCACCTTTTCCAGTTCAGTAATGTCTTTTTTTAAGAGCTGGTGCCCAAATGTTAGAGTCATGCTGCCAGTACTGACTAATTTGTATAAACTGTCATATAAACAAAGCTAAATGTCTCAAACTATTGATTTTTTTTTTTAATCACTAACAAAAGTATAGGTTGTTTTTGAAATCGCCTCTAAAAAATGACAGTTTCACTTTCAAAGAACAGTAGGGACTGAAATTGTCCTTGGGTTATATACACTGAAATCCCCTGTACTTCATGCAGCCTCTGTGACAATTCTCCGTTTGCTTTCTGAGGCCTAAAATCCAGTCTTACATTTGGTAATAGTGTAAAAGCCCGTGTACATGGGCCAAGGTCCTGGTGATGTCTCACTGCTCCGGTCCTGCTCTGTGTACTGACGCTACCTCACTGCTCCGGTCTTGCTCTGTGTACTGACACTACCTCACTGCTCCGGTTCTGCTCTGTGTACTTCCGCTACCTCACTGCTCCGGTTCTGCTCTGTGTACTGCCGCTACCTCACTGCTCCAGTTCTGCTCTGTGTACTGACGCTACCTCACTGCTCCGGTCCTGCTCTGTGTACTGACACTACCTCACTGCTCCGGTCCTGCTCTGTGTACTGCCGCTACCTCACTGCTCCGGTCCTGCTCTGTGTACTGACGCCGTCTCACTGCTCTGGTCCTGCTCTGTGTACTGACACTACCTCACTGCTCCGGTTCTGCTCTGTGTACTGCCGCTACCTCACTGCTCCGGTCCTGCTCTGTGTACTGCCGCTACCTCACTGCTCCGGTCCTGCTATGTGTACTGACACTACCTCACTGCTCCGGCACTGCTCTGCGTACTGCCGCTACCTCACTGCTCCAGTTCTGCTCTGTGTACTGACACTACCTCACTGCTCCGGTCCTGCTCTGTGTACTGACACTACCTCACTGCTCCGGTCCTGCTCTGTGTACTGACACTACCTCACTGCTCCGGTCCTGCTCTGCGTACTGCCGCTACCTCACTGCTCCAGTTCTGCTCTGTGTACTGACACTACCTCACTGCTCCGGTCTTGCTCTGTGTACTGACACTACCTCACTGCTCCGGTTCTGCTCTGTGTACTTCCGCTACCTCACTGCTCCGGTCCTGCTCTGCGTACTGACACCGCCTCACTGCTCCGGTCCTGCTCTGTGTACTGACGCTACCTCACTGCTCCGGTTCTGCTCTGTGTACTTCCGCTACCTCACTGCTCCGGTTCTGCTCTGTGTACTGCCGCTACCTCACTGCTCCAGTTCTGCTCTGTGTACTGACGCTACCTCACTGCTCCGGTCCTGCTCTGTGTACTGACACTACCTCACTGCTCCGGTCCTGCTCTGTGTACTGCCGCTACCTCACTGCTCCGGTCCTGCTCTGTGTACTGACGCCGTCTCACTGCTCTGGTCCTGCTCTGTGTACTGACACTACCTCACTGCTCCGGTTCTGCTCTGTGTACTGCCGCTACCTCACTGCTCCGGTCCTGCTCTGTGTACTGCCGCTACCTCACTGCTCCGGTCCTGCTATGTGTACTGACACTACCTCACTGCTCCGGCACTGCTCTGCGTACTGCCGCTACCTCACTGCTCCAGTTCTGCTCTGTGTACTGACACTACCTCACTGCTCTGGTCCTGCTCTGTGTACTGCCGCTACCTCACTGCTCCGGTCCTGCTCTGTGTACTGACACTACCTCACTGCTCCGGTCCTGCTCTGTGTACTGACACTACCTCACTGCTCCGGTCCTGCTCTGCGTACTGCCGCTACCTCACTGCTCCAGTTCTGCTCTGTGTACTGACACTACCTCACTGCTCCGGTCCTGCTCTGTGTACTGACACTACCTCACTGCTCCGGTCCTGCTCTGTGTACTGACACTACCTCACTGCTCCGGTCCTGCTCTGTGTACTGCCGCTACCTCACTGCTCGGGTCCTGCTCTGTGTACTGACACTACCTCACTGCTCCGGTCCTGCTCTGTGTACTGCCGCTACCTCACTGCTCCGGCACTGCTCTGCGTACTGCCGCTACCTCACTGCTCCAGTTCTGCTCTGTGTACTGCTGCTACCTCACTGCTCCGGTCCTGCTCTGTGTACTGCCGCTACCTCACTGCTCCGGTCCTGCTCTGTGTACTGCCGCTACCTCACTGCTCCGGTCCTGCTCTGTTTACTGCCGCTACCTCACTGCTCCGGTCCTGCTCTGCATACTGCCACTGCCTCACTGCTCCGGTCCTGCTCTGTGTACTGCTGCTACCTTACTGGTCCAGTCCTGCTCTGCGTACTGCCGCTACCTCACTGCTCCGGTCCTGCTCTGCGTACTGCCGCTACCTCACTCCTCCGGTCCTGCTCTGTGTATTGCCGCTACCTTACTGCTCCGGTCCTGCTCTGTGTATTGCCGCTACCTCACTGTTCCGGTCCTGCTCTGTGTACTGCCGCTACCTCACTGCTCCAGTCCTGCTCTGTGTACTGCCGCTACCTTACTGCTCCAGTCCTGCTCTGCATACTGCCGCTACATCACTGCTCCGGTCCTGCTCTGCGTACTGCCGCTACCTCACTGCTCCGGTCCTGCTCTGTGTACTGCCGCTACCTCACTGCTCCGGTCCTGCTCTGTGTATTGCCGCTACCTCACTGTTCCGGTCCTGCTCTGTGTACTGCCGCTACCTCACTGCTCCAGTCCTGCTCTGTGTACTGCCGCTACCTTACTGCTCCAGTCCTGCTCTGCATACTGCCGCTACATCACTGCTCCGGTCCTGCTCTGCATACTGCCGCTACCTTATTGCTCCGGTCCTGCTCTGTTTACTGCCGCTACCTCACTGCTCCGGTCCTGCTCTGTGTAGTGATGCCGCCTCACTGCTCCATGCGATACAGTCTTGCGCAGTAGAGAGTGCCTGAATGTGGGCAGTCTCTGCTGCGCATGATGGCTTCTGACAAACATCACTAGCATTTTTGTTATATAGGATATGGGAGCAGACATGCCTGCCTTTTTCAGTCCTCCCATTGGTTGCCCAGTATTATCTGAACAGGCTGAGATGGGATAAGACCCCCTCTGAGTACAAGAGTGTTGGACACTAATCATAATAAATTAACTGACTTTGGCATTTATTTATCAATACAAACGTCACTAACAAAATGACATAATACTCTGAACAGGACAATTTACACGAGTTAAGAAGAAATTTAGGATTACATTTTAGTGATGTAACGTATGAACAAATAATTATTTACATACGCTAGTATGTGATATGTCTGTGCTTATCTCCTTGTATCAGCTGTTCATCACAATATATTGTAAAATGGACCTCTATCTACTTATGTGTCACCATGCTGCTTGTTTACCTAGATGCAGGGCAGCTGACCTACCCCATATGTTTCATTCCTGCCACCAAGAAGGAGATGCATTAACGTCTGATAAACAGGTAAAAACTTATCCAGTGGGACAACATGTCTCCACCTTGAGATACCTTAATGCATTGGCTCAATAGAATAACATAGGAACTGGAGAGTTTATCTCACTGGAGAAGCTATCTCCTCTTTATCACACCTTAGTACATCTCCCCTGTAGTCTATAACTAAATCACTCCCATAGAATAACATAGGAACTGGAGAGTTTATCACACTGGAGACATTATCTCCTCTTTATCACACCTTAGTATATCTCCCCTGTAGTCTATAACTAAATCACTTCCATAGAATAACATAGGAACTGGAGAGTTTATCTCACTGGAGAAGTTATCTCCTCTTTATCACATCTTAGTACATCTCCCCTGTAGTCTATAACTAAATATCTCCCATAGAATAACATAGGAACTGGAGAGTTTATCTCACTGGAGAAGTTATCTCCTCTTTATCACACCTTAGTACATCTCCACTGTAGTCTATAACTAAATATCTCCCATAGAATAACATAGGAACTGGAGCGTTTATCACAATGGAGAAGTTATCTCCTCTTTATCACACCTTAGTACATCTCCCCTGTAGTCTATAACTAATGATCTCCCATAGAATAACATAGGAACTGGAGAGTTTATCACACTGGAGAAGTTATCTCCTCTTTATCACACCTTAGTACATCTCCCCCTGTAGTCTATAACTAAATATCTCCCATAGAATAACATAGGGACTGGAGAGTTTATCTCACTGGAGAAGTTATCTCCTCTTTATCACAACTTAGTACATCTCCCCCTGTAGTCTATAACTAAATATCTCCCATAGAATAACATAGGGACTGGAGAGTTTATCTCACTGGAGAAGTTATCTCCTCTTTATCACACCTTAGTACATCTCCCCCTGTAGTCTATAACTAAATATCTCCCATAGAATAACATAGGAACTGGAGAGTTTATCTCACTGGAGAAGTTATCTCCTCTTTATCACATCTTAGTACATCTCCCCTGTAGTCTATAACTAAAGATCTCCCATAGAATAACATAGGAACTGGAGAGTTTATCTCACTGGAGAAGTTATCTCCTCTTTATCACACCTTAGTGCAAAACAGCATTGGGCCTTTTGTGGGCAGCTATATTTAATCTGCTAATTTCTCTTTTTATTTTTAACCCATTAAGGACATTTGACTTCCTTCATGGACTTTTTTTAAGTGCAGTAATGAATTACACTATGTGAAGGGTGTCCAAACCATTTTCATCAAGGGTCAGAATGAAAACAGCGTATAGTGCTGGATCTTAGTAATAACATAGTGACAGTAAATGTGAGTGAATTGTGCCTATTAAACAGTCTATAGCAAGGATAATGAATTACCTTTAGTGTTGAGCGAGCACCCCGATGCTCGGGTGTTCGGGTGCTCTGACCGAGCAACCCCTGAGGCTCGAGTGCTCGGCCGAGCACCCGAACCCCATTGCATTAAATGGGAGGACTCGAGCATTACACCAGGCACCCCCTGCTCTGATGAGGGGAGGGTGCCTGGTCAATGCCCCCCTTCATCTCCGCAATGTCCCCCTTCATCTCCGCAATGTCCCCCTTCATATGTCCCCCTTCATCTCCGCAATGTCCCCCTTCATATGTCCGCCTTCATCTTCGCAATGTCCCCCTTCATATGTCCGCCTTCATCTCCGCAATGTCCCCCTTCATATGTCCGCCTTCATCTCGGCAATGTCCCCCTTCATATGTCCCCCTTCATCTCCGCAATGTCCCCCTTCATATGTCCGCCTTCATCTTCGCAATGTCCCCCTTCATATGTCCGCCTTCATCTCCGCAATGTCCCCCTTCATATGTCCCCCTTCATCTCGGCAATGTCCCCCTTCATATGTCCCCCTTCATCTCCGCAATGTCCCCCTTCATATGTCCGCCTTCATCTCCGCAATGTCCCCCTTCATATGTCCGCCTTCATCTCCGCAATGTCCCCCTTCATATGTCCCCCTTCATCTCCGCAATGTCCCCCTTCATATGTCCGCCTTCATCTCCGCAATGTCCCCCTTCATATGTCCCCCTTCATCTCCGCAATGTCCCCCTTCATATGTCCCCCTTCATCTCCGCAATGTCCCCCTTCATATGTCCCCCTTCATCTCCGCAATGTCCCCCTTCATATGTCCCCCTTCATATGTCCGCCTTCATCTCCGCAATGTCCCCCTTCATATGTCCCCCTTCATCTCCGCAATGTCCCCCTTCATATGTCCGCCTTCATCTCCGCAATGTCCCCCTTGATATGCCCCCCTTCATCTCCGCAATGTCCCCTTCATATGTCCCCCTTCATCTTCGCAATGTCCCCCTTCATATGTCCGCCTTCATCTCCGCAATGTCCCCCTTCATATGTCCCCCTTCATCTCGGCAATGTCCCCCTTCATATGTCCCCCTTCATCTCCGCAATGTCCCCCTTCATATGTCCGCCTTCATCTCCGCAATGTCCCCCTTCATATGTCCCCCTTCATCTCGGCAATGTCCCCCTTCATATGTCCCCCTTCATCTCTGCAATGTCCCCCTTCATATGTCCGCCTTCATCTCCGCAATGTCCCCCTTCATATGTCCGCCTTCATCTCGGCAATGTCCCCTTCATATGTCCCCCTTCATCTTCGCAATGTCCCCCTTCATATGTCCCCCTTCATCTCCGCAATGTCCCCCTTCATATGTCCGCCTTCATCTCCGCAATGTCCCCCTTCATATGTCCGCCTTCATCTCCGCAATGTCCCCCTTCATATGTCCCCCTTCATCTCCGCAATGTCCCCCTTCATATGTCCGCCTTCATCTCCGCAATGTCCCCCTTCATATGTCCCCCTTCATCTCTGCAATGTCCCCCTTCATATGTCCGCCTTCATCTCCGCAATGTCCCCCTTCATATGTCCGCCTTCATCTCGGCAATGTCCCCTTGATATGTCCCCCTTCATCTTCGCAATGTCCCCCTTCATATGTCCCCCTTCATCTCCGCAATGTCCCCCTTCATATGTCCCCCTTCATCTCCGCAATGTCCCCCTTCATATGTCCGCCTTCATCTCCGCAATGTCCCCCTTCATATGTCCCCCTTCATCTCCACTATGCCCCCTTCATCTCCGCAATGCCCCCTTCATCTCCGCAATGCCCCCTACCTCCAGTCCCTGGTGGTCCAGCGGAGCGTCTGCAAGATCTGTGCCTCCTCCGGCACAGATCCCTGCCACCCGAACATGGCGGGCGAG
>CM074719.1:14883839-15038189 GCA_037306005.1 Rhinophrynus dorsalis
CAGGTCTGTGTCCATGGGCGTCCGCAGAAATTTTTCCGGGGGGGGCATAATTTTAATGACATCCATACTCTGTCCTTTTTTCACAATGTCATGAAGGAGAGGGGAATAGTCATCACATAAAGCTCAGGCATGCAAAGGAACTACCACCCCACAATAACTTTAATTAATTCTTCATCTGGCAACTAGCTGCTTAGTAGCGCTAGTCGCCAGAAATATTACCTAGTTTCAAAGATTTTCCAGTTTTTCGGAGGCTCACAGTAGCAGGAAGCATGGACATCTCATCATAGTGACGTCCGTGCGCCTGCGCTGTCAGTCCCTTTTGGAGCCGGATGAAGAATTAATTAATGTAAAGTTATTGCGGGGTGGTAGTTCCCCTTTAATCGAAGAATCAAGTTGCCATTGTCTGATTTAAGGGTTGCAATTTCTAATCTTTTTTTTTAATGTTAACACTATTCAATGCACCACACTAGTCATACACCCATGATCAAAGCACTATAACTGAATTATAAAAAATTGCCCCCATCAGCTCCAACTTGCCCCCATCAGCTTCAAGTTGCTCCAACTTGCCCCCATCAGCTCCAACTTGCCCTCACATTGCCACCATCAGCTCCAACTTGCCCCCATCAGCTTCAACTTGCTCCAACTTGCCCCCATCAGCTCCAACTTGCCCTCACATTACCCCCATCAGCTTCAACTTGCTCCAACTTGCCCCCATCAACTTCAACTTGCTCCAACTTGCCCCCATCAGCTCCAACTTGCCTTACATTGCCCCCATCAGCTTCAACTTGCTCCCATCAGCTCCAACTTGCCTTCACATTGCCCCATCAGCTTCAAATTGCTCCCATCAGCTCCAACTTGCCCTCACATTGCCCCTATCAGCTCCAACTTGCCCTCACATTGCCCCCATCAGATCCAACTTTCCCTCACATTGCCCCATCAGCTTCAACTTGCCCCCATCAGCTCCAACTTGCCCTCACATTGCCCCCATCAGCTTCAACTTGCTCCCATCAGCTCCAACTTGCCCTCACATTGCTCCATCAGCTCCAACTTGCCCTCACATTGCCCCATCAGCTCCAACTTGCCCCCATCAGCTTCAAATTGCTCCAACTTGCCCCCATCAGCTTGCTCTCACATTGCCCCCATCAGATTCACATTGCCTCATAAGCTTCACAAGTGCCTCCCCCCTCCCGTGCACCCAGCCTTACCTTAAATGCAGTCCACCAGGTCTCCTCCTGAGCGGGGTCTGTAGCTCTCACTCACTGTCTGCAGCACTGCTCCTTCAGCTGCCTGCGGCGATCTCCTCTCCGCGATGCCTTCAGCTGCCCGCGGCGATCACCTCTCTTCTCCCCCTCCACGACGCGACGCCCGTCACGCACAGTTGGCAGCCAATGAGAGAGGGGTATCCAACTCTCCTCTCTCATTGGCTGCAGTGCAGACCGCACTGCAGCCAATGACAGAGGAGAGTTGGATACCCCTCTGTCATTGGCTGCCAACTGTGAGTGACGGGCGTCGCGTCGCGGAGGGGGAGAGGAGAGGTGATCGCCGCGGACAACAGAAGGAGAGGTACTTCAGAGTGTGAGCGAGAGCTACGCTCAGGCTCATGTATTAAGTGGCATAATCCAGGGGGGGGCAAGTGCCCCCCCTTGCCCCCCCCTGCGGACGCCCATGTCTGTGTCGCTACTGCGCTCCCTCATTGGGTCGGATCTTTAGTAATGCAGAGTGTGCTGGAGTCATGATCTCCCGCCACGCTCTGAATTACTGAAGAGAAGACTGCGCGGGAGCTACAGGTATGTGATGGGGGGTAAGTTGGAGCTGAGGGGGCATAGTGGAGCTGCTGGGGGCAAGTTGGAGAGGATGGGGGGCAAAGTGGAGCTGATAGGGGCATGTTGGAGCTGAGGGGGCATAGTGGAGCTGCTGGGGGCAAGTTGGAGCAGATGGGGGGCAAAGTGGAGCTGCTGGGGGCAAGTTGGAGCAGATGGGGGGCAAAGTGGAGATGATAGGGGCATGTTGGAGCTGAGGGGGCATAGTGGAGCGGATGGGGGACAACTTGGAGCGGATGGGGGGCAACTTGGAGCTGAGGGGGCAAAGTGGGGCTGGTGGGGAAAGTTGGAGAAGATGGGGGGCAAGTTGGAGCTGAGGGGGCAAAGTGGAGCTGGTGGGGGACAAAATGGAGTTGGTGGGACAAAGTGGAGCTGGTGGGGAAAAGTGGAGCTGGTGGGGGGCAAGTTGGAGCTGGTGGGGGCAAGTTGGAGCTGATGGGGGCAAGTTGCAGTTGATGGGGCAAAGTGGAGCTAGTGGGGAGCAAGTTGGAGCTGATAGGGCAAGTGGAGCTGGTGGGGGCAAGTTGGAGCTGATAGGGGGCAAAGTGGAGCTGGTGGGGCAAGAAAAGAGGTGGGGTATAAGTAGGCGGGATATAAAGGGGTGGGACACAAGGGGCGGAGCCAATGGGCGGCAAAAGTAGGTTTTGCCTAGCGTGGCAAAAATCCTTGCACTGGCCCTGTATAGGATCTGGCTACAAAACTCTCCCAACAAGATTAAACAATCTGAGCTTGTCTGAACTAAAGAGGATGTATTTGTCTTTAATAACGATATTAGTCTAAGTCAGGGTTAGGACCCATGTGTGGCTCTCCAGCTGTTTGGGATGATGGGATTTGCAGTCTGCAATTGCTGTAGAGCTATAAATGACTAATCCCTAATCTAAAGGAAATACGGTGTATCAATAGATATATACATAGTGTTGTGAAATCACTGGAAACGCTCTAGTACCACTGATAATTAACCCAGTGAGCGAAAGAGGCTCTTTGTCAAATGGGACAAATGGGAGTAATGGAGTAATTCTAGGCAAAAAAAACACACACAACCCCCCCCCACAGAACCACATTTATAAACAAAATCCAAAGAAAATCACAAATACAAAATGCGTTGGACAAGGGTGATGCCGTTTTTTTCCTTAACCTTTTGAGTACCTGAAGGGTACGCAACGCGTTTCTTTGCAATGCATTGCGTACCCCTCTGGCACTCAAAGGGTTGATTTGAACCACAAAAAAACACACAAGATAGTGCCAAAATAGTGAAGTATTGCCAGAGATATCTCAATATTGTACAAAGTTAAATTCTACGTAGTCATATTTATTTGTGGTCAGCTACAGGGTATCTCCAGAGCTGACGGTCACTCATGTAGGGATCTTTCACTGGCCCTACTCGGTGCCACTCGATCAGCCCCTCCACTCACAACTTCTTTGAACCACTTCCACATGTCCGATATTCAAAATAGGGGTTTATTTAAATTTTAATAAAATAAACAATACTAATGTTTAAAATGAACAATATAAAAGTCACATATGCAGTAAAATGAAAGACAACGCGTTTCGCGGTGATACACCGCTTTATTAAAGAAAACATTTTTCACGGTTATACACCACTTTATCAAGTTGTCGCTCTCAAAATTTTGAGAGAGATTACTTGATAAAGCGGTGTATCACCGCGAAATGCGTTGTCTTTAATTTTAATGTAAATATGATTTTTATATTGTTCATTTTAAACATTAGTATTATTTTATTAAAATTTAAATAAACCCCTATTTTGAATATCGGACGTGTGGAAGTGGTTCAAATAGAGCTTCCCCAAATCCCCACTGATTTAAATGAATGATTAACCCCTTGGATGCTAGAGAGATCGCCAATGCATCTTTCCATCGTTCAAGGCGATAACCCCCCATATTAAATAATTACTTGTGAATTTTTATCAGAATTGTGCTGCTATTTCTATTATTCATATGTTTTTTATTACTGGCAAAAATATAACTAATACCCTGGACACCGAAAAGCTAAAACCCACCTGTCTTATCACTGTAACAAATGTACAAAGGTGAAAGTGGACAAAAAAAACCCCAAACTGCCCCACGTGGGATTTATAACCCCCTTGATTCCCGAGACCTTTGAATATATGCCGTTTAGTTCTGCTACATAATCATCCGTGTATTAGCTTTTAATTTCCTATTGTGTTCACAGATCTGAAAATAATGGGTTCTCCTCTATAGAGTAAGCACTGGTTTAACCCTTTCAGGACCCGGGGGTGGTGGTGCGAGGAATTGCATAGCAATTGGAAGCACAACCCTCTGGTACTCAAAGTGTTACGAACTTGTATTTCTTACCTTCAACACCGTACCCCTACTTTAAATTTCCTGCCCCCTAATTTCAGTGCTGTACCCGTTACTTTCAGTGCTGTAGTCCTGCATACAGTACCTCAGTCCCTGCTATCTATACTGTACTCCTACTCTCTATATTGTACCTAGTCATGTGTCCCTATTCTATATACTGTGCCCTATTCCTGTACCCCTATTCTATGTAGTGTGGCCAGGTCCTATATCCCTACTCTCTACAGTGTACCCCAGTCCTGTATCACTACTCTCTATACTGTATCCCAGTCCTGTATATCTACTCTCTATAATGTACCACAGTCCTGTATCACTACTCTCTATACTGTATCCCAGTCCTGTATATCTACTCTCTATAATGTACCACAGTCCTGTATATCTACTCTCTATACTGTACCCCAGTCCTGTATCACTACTCTCTATAGTGTACCCCAGTCCTGTATCTATTCTCTATTCTATACCCCAGTCCTGAATATCTACTCTCTATACTGTACCACAGTCCTGTATCTACTCTCTATACTGTATCTCAGTCCTGTATCACTACTCTCTATAATGTACCACAGTCCTGTATCACTACTCTCTATACTGTATCCCAGTCCTGTATATCTACTCTCTATAATGTACCACAGTCCTGTATATCTACTCTCTATACTGTACCCCAATCCTGTATCACTACTCTCTATAGTGTACCCCAGTCCTGTATCTATTCTCTATTCTATACCCCAGTCCTGAATATCTACTCTCTATACTGTACCACAGTCCTGTATCTACTCTCTATACTGTATCTCAGTCCTGTATCACTACACTCTAAACTGTACCACAGTCCTGTATATCTACTCTCTATACTGTACCCCATTCCTGTATCACCTCTCTCTATAGTGTACCCCAGTCCTGTATATCTATTCTCTATACTGTACCCCAATCCTGTATATCTACTCTCCATACTGTACCTCAGTCCTGTATATCTACTCTCTATAGTGTACCCCTGTCCTGTATATCTACTCTCTATACTGTACCCCAGTCCTGTATCTACTCTCTATACTGTACCCCAATCCTGTGTCACTACTCTCTATACTATACCCCAGTCCTGTATATCTACTCTCTATACTGTACCCCAGTCCTGTATATCTATTCTCTATACTGTACCCCAATCCTGTATATCTACTCTCTATACTGTACCTCAGTCCTGTATATCTACTCTCTATAGTGTACCCCAGTCCTGTATATCTATTCTCTATACTGTACCGCAGTCCTGTATCTACTCTCTATACTGTACCCCAATCCTGTGTCACTACTCTCTATACTATACCCCAGTCCTGTATATCTACTGTCTATACTGTACCGCAGTCCTGTATCTACTCTCTATACTGTACCCCAATCCTGAGTCACTACTCTCTATACTGTACTACAGTCCTGTATATCTACTATCTATACTGTAACACAGTCCTGTATCAATATTTCTATACTGTACCGCAGTCCTATATCACTACTCTCTATACTGTACCACAGTCCTGTATATCTACTCTCTATACTGTACCCCAGTCCTGTATATCTACTCTCTATACTGGACCACAGTCCTGTATATCTACTCTCTATACTGGACCACAGTCCTGTATATCTACTCTCTATACTGTACCCCAGTCCTGTATATCTACTCTCTATACTGTACCACAGTCCTGTATATCTACTCTCTATACTGTACCCCAGTCCTGTATATCTACTCTCTATACTGTACCACAGTCCTGTATATCTATTCTCTATACTGTACCCCAGTCCTGTATCACTACTATCTATACTGTACTACAGTCCTGTATCACTACTATCTATACTGTACTACAGTCCTGTATCACTACTCTCTATACTGTACCCCAGTCCTGTATCACTACTATCTATACTGTACCCCAGTCCTGTATCACTACTATCTATACTGTACCACAGTCCTGTATCACTACTATCTATACTGAACCCCAGTCCTGTATATTTACTCTCTATACTGTACCCCATTCCTGTATCACTACTCTCTACAGTGTACCCCTGTCCTGTATATCTACTCTCTATACTGTACCTCAGTCCTGTATATCTACTCTCTATAGTGTACCCCTGTCCTGTATATCTACTCTCTATACTGTACCCCAGTCCTGTATCTACTCTCTATACTGTACCCCAATCCTGTGTCACTACTCTCTATACTATACCCCAGTCCTGTATATCTACTCTCTATACTGTACCCCAGTCCTGTATATCTATTCTCTATACTGTACCCCAATCCTGTATATCTACTCTCTATACTGTACCTCAGTCCTGTATATCTACTCTCTATAGTGTACCCCAGTCCTGTATATCTATTCTCTATACTGTACCGCAGTCCTGTATCTACTCTCTATACTGTACCCCAATCCTGTGTCACTACTCTCTATACTATACCCCAGTCCTGTATATCTACTGTCTATACTGTACCGCAGTCCTGTATCTACTCTCTATACTGTACCCCAATCCTGAGTCACTACTCTCTATACTGTACTACAGTCCTGTATATCTACTATCTATACTGTAACACAGTCCTGTATCAATATTTCTATACTGTACCACAGTCCTATATCACTACTCTCTATACTGTACCACAGTCCTGTATATCTACTCTCTATACTGCACCCCAGTCCTGTATATCTACTCTCTATACTGGACCACAGTCCTGTATATCTACTCTCTATACTGGACCACAGTCCTGTATATCTACTCTCTATACTGTACCCCAGTCCTGTATATCTACTCTCTATACTGTACCACAGTCCTGTATATCTACTCTCTATACTGTACCCCAGTCCTGTATATCTACTCTCTATACTGTACCACAGTCCTGTATATCTACTCTCTATACTGTACCCCAGTCCTGTATCACTACTATCTATACTGTACTACAGTCCTGTATCACTACTATCTATACTGTACTACAGTCCTGTATCACTACTCTCTATACTGTACCCCAGTCCTGTATCACTACTATCTATACTGTACCCCAGTCCTGTATCACTACTATCTATACTGTACCACAGTCCTGTATCACTACTATCTATACTGAACCCCAGTCCTGTATATTTACTCTCTATACTGTACCCCATTCCTGTATCACTACTCTCTACAGTGTACCCCTGTCCTGTATATCTACTCTCTATACTGTACCACAGTCCTGTATCACTACTGTCTATAGTGTATCCCAATCCTGTATATCTATTCTCTATACTGTACCCCAATCCTGTGTCACTACTCTCTATACTATACCCCAGTCCTGTATATTTACTGTCTATACTGTACCGCAGTCCTGTATCTACTCTCTATACTGTACCCCAATCCTGAGTCACTACTCTCTATACTGTACTACAGTCCTGTATATCTACTATCTATACTGTAACACAGTCCTGTATCAATATTTCTATACTGTACCACAGTCCTATATCACTACTCTCTATACTGTACCACAGTCCTGTATATCTACTCTCTATACTGTACCCCAGTCCTGTATATCTACTCTCTATACTGGACCACAGTCCTGTATATCTACTCTCTATACTGGACCACAGTCCTGTATATCTACTCTCTATACTGTACCCCAGTCCTGTATATCTACTCTCTATACTGTACCACAGTCCTGTATATCTACTCTCTATACTGTACCCCAGTCCTGTATATCTACTCTCTATACTGGACCACAGTCCTGTATATCTACTCTCTATACTGGACCACAGTCCTGTATATCTACTCTCTATACTGTACCACAGTCCTGTATATCTACTCTCTATACTGTACCCCAGTCCTGTATCACTACTATCTATACTGTACTACAGTCCTGTATCACTACTATCTATACTGTACTACAGTCCTGTATCACTACTCTCTATACTGTACCCCAGTCCTGTATCACTACTATCTATACTGTACCCCAGTCCTGTATCACTACTATCTATACTGTACCACAGTCCTGTATCACTACTATCTATACTGAACCCCAGTCCTGTATATTTACTCTCTATACTGTACCCCATTCCTGTATCACTACTCTCTACAGTGTACCCCTGTCCTGTATATCTACTCTCTATACTGTACCACAGTCCTGTATCACTACTGTCTATAGTGTATCCCAATCCTGTATATCTATTCTCTATACTGTACCCCAATCCTGTGTCACTACTCTCTATACTATACCCCAGTCCTGTATATCTACTGTCTATACTGTACCGCAGTCCTGTATCTACTCTCTATACTGTACCCCAATCCTGAGTCACTACTCTCTATACTGTACTACAGTCCTGTATATCTACTATCTATACTGTAACACAGTCCTGTATCAATATTTCTATACTGTACCACAGTCCTATATCACTACTCTCTATACTGTACCACAGTCCTGTATATCTACTCTCTATACTGTACCCCAGTCCTGTATATCTACTCTCTATACTGGACCACAGTCCTGTATATCTACTCTCTATACTGGACCACAGTCCTGTATATCTACTCTCTATACTGTACCCCAGTCCTGTATATCTACTCTCTATACTGTACCACAGTCCTGTATATCTACTCTCTATACTGTACCCCAGTCCTGTATATCTACTCTCTATACTGTACCACAGTCCTGTATATCTACTCTCTATACTGTACCCCAGTCCTGTATCACTACTATCTATACTGTACTACAGTCCTGTATCACTACTATCTATACTGTACTACAGTCCTGTATCACTACTCTCTATACTGTACCCCAGTCCTGTATCACTACTATCTATACTGTACCACAGTCCTGTATCACTACTATCTATACTGAACCCCAGTCCTGTATATTTACTCTCTATACTGTACCCCATTCCTGTATCACTACTCTCTACAGTGTACCCCTGTCCTGTATATCTACTCTCTATACTGTACCACAGTCCTGTATCACTACTGTCTATAGTGTATCCCAATCCTGTATATCTATTCTCTATACTATACCCCAATTCTTTATATCTACTTTCATTACTATACCCCAATCCTGTATATCTACTCTCTATACTGTACCCCAGTCCTGTATATCTACTCTCTATACTGTACCCCAGTCCTGTATATCTACTCTCTATACTGTACCCCAGTCCTGTATATCTACTCTCTATACTGTACCACAGTCCTGTATCTCTGCTCTCTACAGTGTACCCCTGTCCTGTATCACTACTCTCTATAGTGTACCACAGTCCTGTATATCTACTCTCTATACTGTACCACAGTCCTGTATCACCTCTCTCTATAGTGTACCACAGTCCTGTATGTCTACTCTCTGTACTGTACCCCAGTCCTATATAACTAATCTCTATACTGTACCCCAGTCCTGGATATCTACTGTCTATACTATACCCCAATCCTTTATATCTACTTTCTATACTGTACCCCAGTCACGTGGCACTACTCTCTATACTGTACTCCAGTCCTGTATCTATTCTCTATACTGTACCCCAGTCCTGTATATCTACTCTCTATACTGTACCACAATCCTGTGTCATTACTCTCTATACTTACCCCAGTCCTGTATATCTATCCTCTATACTGTACCCTAATCCTGTATATCTACTTTAATTACTATACCCCAGTCCTGTATATCTACTCTCTATACTGTACCACAGTCCTGTATATTTACTCTCTATACTGTACCCCAGTCCTGTAGATTTATTCTCTATAATGTACCCCAGTCCTGCACCCCTACTCTCTATAGTGTACCCCAGTCCTGTATCTCTAATCTGTATACTATACCCCAGTCCTGTATATCTACTATCGATATTGTACCCCAGTCCTGCACCCCTACTTTCTATATTGCACAGTCTGAATCCCTGCTTTCCATAGTGTACCATTACTCTGTATACTGTACCTCAAATTGTATTAACACAAGAATGATTAGAGAGCATGCAGCCCAGGCACAACCAGCTCCAGTTGGCACTAGAATGCCCACAGAAGGAGGCACTTACCCAGGAAGAGATGGAGGAAGCCCAAGGCTGCAGCTGGAATGAAAGATGATTCAGAGATCTGATGGAGGCTGGAGGTCACCTCATGGACACCCCTACTGGACCCATTCCTGGACACTACCTGAAGAGCACAGGCCACCCAAGTGGTGCCGGGTAATGAAGATCACAGGCCAACCAGGGGAGACAGCACGCTGGAGATCACAGGCCAACCAGGGGAGACAGCACGCTGGAGATCACAGGCCAATCAGGGGTGACAGTATGCTGGAGATCACAGGCCACCAAAGGGAGACAGCATGTTGGAAATCACAGGCCACCCAGGGGAGATGGTACGATGAAGATCACAGGCCACCAAGGAGAGACAGCACGCTGGAGATTACAGGCCACCCAGGAGACAGCACGCTGGAGATTACAGGCCTCCCAGGAGACAGCACGCTGGAGATCACAGGCCACCCAGGAGACAGCACACTGGAGATCACAGGCCACCCAGGGGAGACAGCACGCTGGAGATTACAGACCTCCCAGGAGAGACAGCACGCTGGAGATTACAGGCCACCCAGGGGAGACAGTACGCTGGAGATTACAGGCCTCCCAGGAGAGACAGCACGCTGGAGATTACAGGCCACCCAGGGGAGACAGTACGATGAAGATCACAGGCCACCCAGGGGAGACAGCACAGTGGACAATAGTTCGGTCACTGAGATCGAGGAGTTGTAAATCTAAAGATAAATGAAGAGTCCTGAATGATGTTCTTGTATATCATCTACAGCTAGTATCCCAAAGTATATTAATATTCCTATGTATACTGTGCTCTCTGTATAACACTCAACACAGCCAGGACCCCTATAGACACCAGTATCCCTGTATAACACACAGACTTCTCAGTTATGCCTCTATGTACTGATCTCTGTATACGGTACACACTCTCCTATCCCTGTATAACACACAGACTGTCCTGTGTTCCTCTATGTACAGATCTCTGTATACAGTACACACTCTCCTATCCCTGTATAACACACAGACTGTCCTGTGTTCTTCTATGTACCGATCTCTGTATACGGTATACACTCTCCTATCCCTGTATAACACACAGACTGTCTTGTGTTCCTCTGTGTACCGATCTCTGTATACTGTATGCACTCTCCTATCTCTGTATAACACACAGACTGTCCTGTGTTCCTCTATGTACCGATCTCTGTATACTGTATGCACTCTCCTATCCCTGTATAACACACAGACTGTCCTGTGTTCCTCTATGTACCGATCTCTGTATACAGTACACACTCTCCTATCCCTGTATAACACACAGACTGTCCTGTGTTCCTCTATGTACTGATCTCTGTATACAGTACGCACTCTCCTATCCCTGTATAACACACAGACTGTCCTGTGTTCCTCTATGTACTGATCTCTGTATACAGTACATACTCTCCTATCCCTGTATAACACACAGACTGTCCTGTGTTCCTCTATGTACTGATCTCTGTATAAAGTACACACTCTCCTATCCCTGTATAACACACAGACTGTCCTGTGTTACTCTGTGTACTAATCTCTGTATACCGTATACACTCTCGTATCCCTGTATAACACACAGACTGTCCTGTGTTCCTCTATGTACTGATCTCTGTATACGGTATACACTCTCCTATCCCTGTATAACACACAGACTGTCCTGTGTTCCTCTATGTACTCATCTCTGTATACAGTACGCACTGTCCTATCCCTGTATAACACACAGACTGTCCTGTGTTGCTCTGTGTACTGATCTCTGTATACAGTACGCACGCTCCTATCCCTGTATAACACACAGACTGTCCTGTGTTCCTCTATGTACTGATCTCTGTATACAGTATACACTCTCCTACCCCTGTATAACACTCAGACTGTCCTGTGTTCCTCTATGTACTGATCTCTGTATACAGTACACAATCTCCTATCCCTGTATAACACACAGACTGTCCTGTGTTAATCTATGTTCTGATCTATATATAGAGTAAACACTCTCCTATCCCTGTATAACACACAGACTGTCTTGTGTTTCCTCAGTGTTCTGATCTCACTTACCCCTCCATTACTACTCCTCAATTACCTCTCCATTACTACTCCTCACTTACCCCTACATCACCACTCCTCACTTACCCCTCCATTACTACTCCTCACTTACCTCTCCATTACTACTCCTCACTTACCCCTCCATTACTACTCCTCACTTACCTCTCCATTACTACTCCTCACTTACCCCTCCATTACTACTCCTCACTTACCCCTACATCACCACTCCTCACTTACCCCTCCATTACTACTCCTCACTTACCTCTCCATTACTACTCCTCACTTACCCCTCCATTACTACTCCTCACTTACCTCTCCATTACTACTCCTCACTTACCCCTCCATTACTACTCCTCACTTACCTCTCCATTACTACTCCTCACTTACCCCTCCATTACTACTCCTCACTTACCTCTCCATTACTACTCCTCACTTACCCCTACATCACCAATCCTCACTTACCCCTACATCACTACGCCTCACTTACCCCCCCATTACTACTCTTCACTTACCCCTCCATTACTACTCCTCACTTACCTCTCCATTACTACTCCTCACTTACCCCTACATCACCAATCCTCACTTACCCCTACATCACTACTCCTCACTTACCCCTCCATTTCTACTCTTCACTTACCTCTCCATTACTACTCCTCACTTACCCCTCCATCATCACTCCTCACTTACCTCTCCATTACTACTCCTCACTTACCCCTACATCACTACTCCTCACTTACCCCTTCATCATTACTCCTCACTTACCCCTCCATTACTACTCCTCACTTACCCCTCCATCACCATCATTCCCTTCCCCAGGTTCTACACATCTCCCCTGTTCCCTATAGTCCTCCTGTCCCAAAACCTCTCTCCTCCAGTCTTTCCTCTCTCACTTACCCCTCCATCACCATCATTCCCTTCCCCAGGTTCTACACATCTTCCCTGTTCCCTATTGTCCTCCTGTCCCCAAACCCCTCTCCTTCAGTCTTTCCTCTCTCACTTACCCCTCCATCACCATCATTCCCTTCCCCAGGTTCTACACATCTCCCCTGTTCCCTATAGTCCTCCTGTCCCCAAACCCCTCTCCTCCAGTCTTTCCTCTCTCACTTACCCCTCCATCACCATCATTCCCTTCCCCAGGTTCTACACATCTCCCCTGTTCCCTATAGTCCTCCTGTCCCCAAACCCCTCTCCTCTCCTCCAGTCTTTCCTCTCTCACTTACCCCTCCATCACCATCATTCCCTTCCCCTGGTTCTACACGTCTCCCCTGTTCCCTATAGTCCTCCCATCCCCAAACCCCTCTCCTCCAGTCTTTCCTCTCTCACTTACCCCTCCATCACCATCATTCCCTTCCCCAGGTTCTACACATCTCCCCTGTTCCCTATAGTCCTCCCGTCCCCAAACCCCTCTCCTCTCCTCCAGTCTTTCCTCTCTCACTTACCCCTCCATCACCATCATTCCCTTCCCCTGGTTCTACACATCTCCCCTGTTCCCTATAGTCCTCCTGTCCCCAGACTCCTCTCCTCCAGTCTTTCCTCTCTCACTTACCCCTCCATCACCATCATTCCCTTCCCCTGGTTCTACACATCTCCCCTGTTACCTATAGTCATCCTGTCCCCAAACCCCTCTCCTCTAGTCTTTCCTCTCTCACTTACCCCTCCATCACCATCATTCCCTTCCCCAGGTTCTACACATCTCCCCTGTTCCCTATAGTCCTCCTGTCCCCAAACCCCTCTCCTCCAGTCTTTCCTCTCTCACTTACCCCTCCATCACCATCATTCCCTTACCCAGGTTCTACACATCTCCCCTGTTCCCAATAGTCCTCCCATCCCCAAACCACTCTCCTCCAGTCTTTCCTCTCTCACTTACCCCTCCATCACCATCATTCCCTTCCCCAGGTTCTACACATCTCCCCTGTTCCCTATAGTCCTCCTGTCCCCAAAGTCCTCTCCTCCAGTCTTTCCGCTCTCACTTACCCCTCCATCACCATCATTCCCTTCCCCAGGTTCTACACATCTCCCCTATTCCCAAAAGTCCTCCTGTCCCCAAACCCCTCTCCTCCAGTCTTTCCTCTCTCACTTACCCCTCCATCACCATCATTGCCTTCCCCAGGTTCTATACATCTCCACTGTTCCCTATAGTCCTCCTGTCCCCAAACCCCTCTCCTCCAGTCTTTCCTCTCTCACTTACCCCTCCATCACCATCATTGCCTTCCCCTGGTTCTACACATCTCCCCTGTTCCCTATAGTCCTCTTGTCCCCAAACCCCTGTCCTCTCCTCTAGTCTTTCCTCTCTCACTTACCCCTCCATCACCATCATTCCCTTCCCCAGGTTTTACACATCTCCCCTGTTCCCTATAGTCCTCCTGTCCCCAACCCCCTCTCCTCTCCTCCAGTCTTTCCTCTCTCACTTACCCCTCCATCACCATCATTCCCTTCCCCAGGTTCTACACATCTCCCCTGTTCCCTATAGTTCTCCTGTCCCCAAACCCCTCTCCTCCAGTCTTTCCTCTCTCACTTACCCCTCCATCACCATCATTCCCTTCCCCAGGTTCTACACATCTCCCCTGTTCCCTATAGTCCTCCCATCTCCAAAACCCCTCTCCTCCATTCTTTCCTCTCTCACTTACCCCTCCATCACCATCATTCCCTTCCCCAGGTTCTACACATCTCCCCTGTTCCCTATAGTTCTCCTGTCCCCAAACCCCTCTCCTCCAGTCTTTCCTCTCTCACTTACCCCTCCATCACCATCATTCCCATCCCCTGGTTCTACACATCTCCCCTGTTCCCTATAGTTCTCCTATCCCCAAACCTCTCTCCTCCAGTCTTTCCTCTCTCACTTACCCCTCCATCACCATCATTACCATCCCCTGGTTCTACACATCTCCCCTGTTCCCTATAGTCCTCCCATCCCCAACCTCCTCTCCTCCAGTCTTTCCTCTCTCACTTACCCCTCCATCACCATCATTCCCTTCCCCTGGTTCTACACATCTCCCCTGTTCCCTATAGTCCTCCCATCCCCAAACCCCTCTCCTCCAGTCTTTCCTCTCTCACTTACCCCTCCATCACCATCATTACCATCCCCTGGTTCTACACATCTCCCCTGTTCCCTATAGTCCTCCTGTCCCCAAACTCCTCTCCTCCAGTCTTTCCTCTCTCACTTACCCCTCCATCACCATCATTCCCTTCCCCAGGTTCTACACATCTCCCCTGTTCCCTATAGTCCTCCTGTCCCCAAACCCCTCTCCTCCAGTCTTTCCTCTCTCACTTACCCCTCCATCACCATCATTCCCTTCCCCAGGTTCTACACATCTCCCCTGTTCCCTATAGTCCTCCTGTCCCCAAACCCCTCTCCTCTCCTCCAGTCTTTCCTCTCTCACTTACCCCTCCATCAGCATCATTCCCTTCCCCAGGTTCTACACATCTCCCCTGTTCCCTATAGTCCTCCTGTCCCCAAACCCCTCTCCTCTCCTCCAGTCTTTCCTCTCTCACTTACCCCTCCATCACCATAATTCCCTTCCCCAGGTTCTACACATCTCCCCTGTTCCCTATAGTCCTCCTGTCCCCAAACTCCTCTCCTCCAGTCTTTCCTCTCTCACTTACCCCTCCATCACCATCATTCCCTTCCCCAGGTTCTACACATCTCCCCTGTTCCCTATAGTCCTCCTGTCCCCAAACTCCTCTCCTCTTCTCCAGTCTTTCCTCTCTCACTTACCCCTCCATCACCATCATTCCCTTCCCCAGGTTCTACACATCTCCCCTGTTCCCTATAGTCCTCCTGTCCCCAAACCCCTCTCCTCCAGTCTTTCCTCTCTCACTTACCCCTCCATCACCAGCATTCCCTTCCCCAGGTTCTACACATCTCCCCTGTTCCCTATAGTCCTCCTGTCCCCAAACACCTCTCCTCTCCTCCAGTCTTTCCTCTCTCACTTACCCCTCCATCACCATAATTCCCTTCCCCAGGTTCTACACATCTCCCCTGTTCCCTATAGTCCTCCCGTCCCCAAACCTCTCTCCTCCAGTCTTTCCTCTCTCACTTACACCTCCATCACCATCATTCCCTTCCCCTGGTTCTACACATCTCCCCTGTTACCTATAGTCCTCCTGTCCCCAAACCCCTCTCCTCTAGTCTTTCCTCTCTCACTTACCCCTCCATCACCATCATTCCCTTCCCCAGGTTCTACACATCTCCCCTGTTCCCTATAGTCCTCCCATCCCCAAACCCCTCTCCTCTCCTCCAGTCTTTCCTCTCTCACTTACCCCTCCATCACCATCATTCCCTTCCCCTGGTTCTACACATCTCCCCTGTTCCCTATAGTCCTCCCATCCCCAAACCCCTCTCCTCTAGTCTTTCCTCTCTCACTTACCCCTCCATCACCATCACTCCCTTCCCCAGGTTCTACACATCTCACCTGTTCCCTATAGTCCTCCTGTCCCCAAACGCCTCTCCTCCAGTCTTTCCTCTCTCACTTACCCCTCCATCACCATCATTGCCTTCCCCAGGTTCTACACATCTCCCCTGTTCCCTATAGTCCTCCTGTCCCCAAACCCCTCTCCTCCAGTCTTTCCTCTCTCACTTATCCCTCCATCACCATCATTCCCTTCCCCAGGTTCTACACATCTCCCCTGTTCCCTATAGTCCTCCTGTCCCCAAACCCCTCTCCTCCAGTCTTTCCTCTCTCACTTACCGCTCCATCACCATCATTCCCTTCCCCAGGTTCTACACATCTCCCCTGTTCCCTATAGTCCTCCTGTCCCCAAACCACTCTCCTCCAGTCTTTCCTCTCTCACTTACACCTCCATCACCATCATTCCCTTCCCCAGGTTCTACACATCTCCCCTGTTCCCTATAGTCCTCCTGTCCCCAAACTCCTCTCCTCCAGTCTTTCCTCTCTCACTTACCCCTCCATCACCATCATTCCCTTCCCCAGGTTCTACACATCTCCCCTGTTCCCTATAGTCCTCCTGTCCCCAAACCCCTCTCCTCCAGTCTTTCCTCTCTCACTTACCCCTCCATCACCATCATTGCCTTCCCCAGGTTCTATACATCTCCACTGTTCCCTATAGTCCTCCTGTCCCCAAACCCCTCTCCTCCAGTCTTTCCTCTCTCACTTACCCCTCCATCACCATCATTGCCTTCCCCAGGTTCTATACATCTCCACTGTTCCCTATAGTCCTCCTGTCCCCAAACCCCTCTCCTCCAGTCTTTCCTCTCTCACTTACCCCTCCATCACCATCATTGCCTTCCCCAGGTTCTACACATCTCCCCTGTTCCCTATAGTCCTCCTGTCCCCAAACTCCTCTCCTCCAGTCTTTCCTCTCTCACTTACCCCTCCATCACCATCATTCCCTTCCCCAGGTTCTACACATCTCCCCTGTTCCCTATAGTCCTCCTGTCCCCAAACTCCTCTCCTCCAGTCTTTCCTCTCTCACTTACCCCTCCATCACCATCATTCCCTTCCCCAGGTTCTACACATCTCTCCTGTTCCCTATAGTCCTCCTGTCCCCAAACCCCTCTCCTCCAGTCTTTCCTCTCTCACTTACCCCTCCATCACCATCATTCCCTTCCCCAGGTTCTACACATCTCCCCTGTTCCCTATAGTCCTCCCATCCCCAAACCCCTCTCCTCCAGTCTTTCCTCTCTCACTTACCCCTCCATCACCATCATTCCCTTCCCCAGGTTCTACACATCTCCCCTGTTCCCTATAGTCCTCCTGTCCCCAAACCCCTCTCCTCCAGTCTTTCCTCTCATAAACTGCATAGCTTCCACCTTCCCTCCTGGGATTCAGCTCATCCTATGTATCTGAACCTGAGTCTTTCCCCTCTATACCCCAAATACACTTAATTCTCCCTTATGTACCCCCAACACCTTTCCGTCTCCCTTATTTACCAAGAATACCATACCTTCTCCCTTCTGTACCCCCAATAACCTTCCTATCACTCTCCTCTGTACCCCCAGCACCATTCCTTCTCCCTTACATACCCAAATACCATTCCTTCTACCATCTGTACCCCCAATAACCTTCCTATCACTCTCCTCTGTACCCCCAGCACCATTCCTTCTCCCTTACATACCCAAATACCATTCCTTCTACCGTCTGTACCCCCAATAACCTTCCTATCACTCTCCTCTGTACCCCCAGCACCATTCCTTCTCCCTTACATACCCAAATACCATTCCTTCTACCGTCTGTACCCCCAATAACCTTCTTATCACTCTCCTCTGTACCCCCAGCACCATTCCTTCTCCCTTACATACCCCAATACCCTTCCTTCTACCTTCTGTACCCCAATAACCTTCCTATCACTCTCCTCTGTACCCCCAGCACCATTCCTTCTCCCTTACATACCCAAATACCCTTCCTTCTACCTTCTGTACCCCAATAACCTTCCTATCACTCTCCTCTGTACCCCCAGCACCATTCCTTCTCCCTTACATACCCCAATACCCTTCCTTCTACCTTCTGTACCCCCAATAACCTTCCTATCACTCTCCTCTGTACCCCCAGCACCATTCCTTCTCCCTTACATACCCAATACCCTTCCTTCTACCTCCTGTACCCCAATAACCTTCTTATCACTCTCCTCTGTACCCCCAGTACCATTCCTTCTCCCTTATACCTTTCCTTCTCCCTCATATACCCCAATACCCTTCCTTCTACGATTTGTACCCCCAATAACCTTTCTACCTCACTCCTCTGCACTACAATACCCTTCCTTCCCCATTGTGTACCCTTAATAACCATCTTTCTACCCTCTGTAACCCCAATAACTTTCATATCTCTCTCCTCTTTATCCCCAATAACCTTCCTAGTTCTCTCCTCAGTACCCCAATACCCTCCTTACCTTTGTCTTGTCTCTGTAGTCTCAGACTTCCCTTCTCTCACACGTCCCACCACTTGTCTAGATCACGTTCTTTCCAGGGTAGTCTCTTCTCTCACGGTTTCTTTCTCTCTCTAGATCCCGGTACCGCTCTGTTAATCCCATCTGTCTCTCTCTTCTCTCCCGTCTCTCTCCCGCTGGCAGTCCGCGGTGAGAAGTGGAGCCCAGTGCAGACAGGAGCTGTGTGCGCACGGAGGTAAGACGCGTAGGCGTGCAGTGCCCTCTCTGGCCAGCAGGGGGACATAACCGCAATAGAGGAGCCGATTTACTAATAAGGTGCAATTGTGGGGCGCACCAACTGAAGCAGAGGAGGAAAACACATTCCCGTTTGTTTTAACGCAGTTTTTATTCCCTTGAATGGTAGAGATCTCTAACCGGAGACCTGTCAAGCATTAAAAGCGTTAAAAAAAACCCTATTTAAACCAATGGGTATTGTTTTATAGTTATTCTCTATGGAGCGCTTGGTTTGCACCAGAATTGCGCAGTTCTTAGTAAATCAGCCTCAAAGGCTCGTTGCAAGCGGAAGTGTGGAGAGGGCGGTGTTCTGATGGGGGTTATTCTAAATTGGGTTGGGAGGTACTGTAACGTCTGAATTATACATACTGGATGTTCTCTTTAACCCTATGGGTACTAGAGAAGCCTGGAGAATGCGCTGGAGTTACCTAGCATGCGAGGGGTTAAAAAGGAGATTTCTTAAAGAGGCAGTACAGGTCTGAAAGAAGCGTGTATCACGGCAGAGCTCAGGGTGACGCTATTGCTTCTGTAAGTTTTTGAATGTCAGAGGGCACTCAAACGGTTAACGATAACGAATCAAGGAAAAAAAACATTTACCACCCCTACTTAACTATTTGAGTGCCAGAGGGGTACGCAACGCATTGCAGAGCAATGCGTTGTGTGCCCCTCTGGCACTCAAAGGGTTAACACACTTTGGGGGAAAAAACATGCAAAGGTGCTTTAGTCCTTAAAATTACAGTAACACCTATTAATAATACCCTCCCCCTTTATTGTGACTACACACGGTATGTAAGTATATAAGATGCACAGTCACATTTCCTATAATTCCTTATTGTTTTCATACTCACTTTATCGTTTATTTTTTACACTTTTTATATTCGTGACAATGAGATAAATTCATTTTTGTTTACAGAGATATCTGGTCAGTTGAACATCAAGGCTGAACAGTGGTACAGTGTAACACTATCCCTGCAGCTGGCGTGTTCTGTGTGGTGTGTGCTATTTTCTACATTGTATCTTTTTTACACTGTATTGTGTTTATAATGTATAGTTCATATATTGCATATTGTTTACATTGTATGATGTTTACATTGTATCTTTCATATATTGTATGTATCATGTTTACAGTGTATCTTTCATATATTGTATCTTTCATACTTTTTATTGTGTTTACATTGTATATTTCATATATTGTATCTTTCATACTTTTTATTGTGTTTACATTGTATATTTCATATATTGTATCTTTCATACTTTTTATTGTGTTTACATTGTATATTTCATATATTGTATCTTGTTTACATTGTATCATGTGTACATTGTATATTTTATACATTGTATCATGTTTACAGTGTTTCTTGTTTATGTAGTATCCTGTAGATTGTGTCTTTCATACATTATATCTTGTTTACATTGTATCATGTGTACATTGTATCTTTCATACATTGAATCTTGTGTACTTTGAATCATGTTTACATTGTATCTTTCATACATTGTATCTTGTTTACATTGTATCATGTTTACATTGTATCTTTCATACATTGTATCTTGTTTACATTGTATCATGTTTACATTGTATCTTTCATACATTGTATCTTTTTTACACTGTATCGTGTTTACAGTGTTGCTTTTTACATTTTGTGTGTGTGTTGTGTGTGTGTGTGTGTGTGTGTGTGTGTGTATATATATATATATATATATATATATATATATATATATATATATATATATATATATAATTTGGTTTAGCCGTGTTAGTCCTGTGGTGTAGAGGTTAAATGAATGAGTATTGCAGTATGTACCCTTTTTACTGAACTAACATTACATTTTATGAAGACAAGCTTTCAAGAGATAAACTCCCTTTCTCAAGTCTGAATCATGCATTAGACTGTGTGCTTCAGGCTTGACAAAGGGAGTTTATCTCTTGAAAGCTTGTCTTCATAAAATGTAATGTTAGTTCAGTAAAAAGGGTGCTATTACATACTGCAATACTCATTCATCTGACACACACACAGATATGAGATAGATATATATAGAGAGATAGATAGACAGACAGACAGACAGACAGATAGATAGATAGATAGATAGATAGATAGATAGATATGAGATAGATAGATAGATAGATAGATAGATAGATATTATATAGATATGCGATAGATAGATAGATAGATAGATAGATAGATAGATATGATGTAGATAGATAGATAGATAGATAGATAGATATGAGATAGATAGATAGATAGATAGATAGATAGATAGATAGATAGATAGATATTATATAGATATGCGATAGATAGATAGATAGATAGATAGATAGATAGATAGATATGATGTAGATAGATAGATAGATAGATAGATAGATAGATAGATAGATATGAGATAGATAGATAGATAGATAGATAGATATGAGATAGATAGATAGATAGATAGATATGAGATAGATAGATAGATAGATAGATAGATAGATAGATAGATAGATAGATATTATATAGATATGCGATAGATAGATAGATAGATAGATAGATAGATATTATATAGATATGCGATAGATAGATAGATAGATAGATAGATAGATAGATAGATAGATATTATATAGATATGCGATAGATAGATAGATAGATAGATAGATAGATAGATAGGCGATAGATAGTGTATGTGTATCTGTGGAATGTGGGTGTTTATGTGTATGTGAGAGTGTGTGTGTGTGTGTATGTTTGTGTGTGTTTGGAATGTTTGTGTGTGTATGTGAGTGTATATGTGTGTAGAATGTGTGTGTATATGTGTGCGTATGTGGTTGTTGTGTGTGTGTGTGTGTGTGTGTGTGTGTGTATGTATGTGTATGTATGGAATGTGTGTGTGTGTGTATGTGAGTGTATGTGGTTGTGTGTGTGTATGTACATGTGTGTGTGTGTGTGTGTGTGTATGTGTGTGTATATGAGTGTATGTGGTTGTGTGTGTGTATGTACATGTGTGTGTGTGTGTGTGTATATGTGTGTGTGTGTGTATGGAATGTGTATGTGTGTGTATGTGGTTGTGTGTGTATGTGTGTCTGTGTATGTATGTGTGTCTGTGTATGTGTGTGTGTGGAATGTTTATGTGTGTGTGTGTGTGTGTATGTTTGTGTGTGTTTGGAATGTTTGTGTGTGTATGTGAGTGTATATGTGTGTAGAATGTGTGTGTATATGTGTGCGTATGTGGTTGTTGTGTGTGTGTGTGTGTGTGTGTGTGTGTGTGTGTGTATGTATGTGTATGTATGGAATGTGTGTGTGTGTGTATGTGAGTGTATGTGGTTGTGTGTGTGTATGTACATGTGTGTGTGTGTGTGTGTATGTGTGTGTATATGAGTGTATGTGGTTGTGTGTGTGTATGTACATGTGTGTGTGTGTGTGTGTATATGTGTGTGTGTGTGTATGGAATGTGTATGTGTGTGTATGTGGTTGTGTGTGTATGTGTGTCTGTGTATGTATGTGTGTCTGTGTATGTGTGTGTGTGGAATGTTTATGTATGTGTGTGTGTGGAATGTTTATGTATGTGTGTGTGTCTGTGTGTGTATTATTATTATTCTTTATTTATATAGAGCCAGCATATTCCGCAGCGCTGTACAATAGGCAGTAGACATACAGAGGTATTAAATAGTACAGTCAGATGTGGAGAACAGAAGGCTTAGAGGGCCCCCTGCTGGTGAGAGCTTACAGTCTAGAGGAAGGAAGGTTGGACATAGAAGGAGTAAGTGCTATGGGGTGTAGTGCCTCCTGCCACATGACCAGCCGAGATGTTCCTGTTCCTTTAAGTAGAGAAGAAAGCAGTATGCATTGTTCTCTATGATCACTGATACAATCTCATCTGTTACTTATTAATAACAAGGCATAGTAAGGTATTAGAGTCAAGTGTATTCCTGGCAGGAAAAGATTCTGCAAAATAAGTGTTAAAGTAATAATTACCCTTCATATTGACTTTTCACGTTCTGTAAATGCATAACCTGTAAAGTCTAATTGCAGTCTAATTGCCCTCACTTTTTACTTGTTTATTTTATTTATTTTTCATCGTCACCTATTTTTTTATATTTTTTTTTACACGTTTAATGGACAGTGTGTAACAGTGCGCTCCATGGACGACAGGAGAAAATGTATGAATTTCCTAGTGCAGACGCGCTGGAGTTGGACCCAACAGCCAGTGGCTGCACATAATAGTGTGCACTGCGGTGTGCGTGTAATGCAGTGTATAGGAGTGCACACACCCTGCCAGCTTAAAGGGATAGTAATGTTTCATAATAAAAGCAGATCTAATTACTCATCATAGTATTTGGACTTTGGAGAGTGTTATTTCAGTTCTGTCAGAGTTGTAGTTCAAGAGTAATTCAATGACAAAGTACCCCCCTCCCGCCCCTTTTACTGATGTAACACTGCTCAGCCAGAGCAGAAGGGAGGTGTCCAGGTAGACTGCAGAGAGGGACAATCTTCAATTAAGATAAGGGAAAAACCTGAAAAACTTGTCAAGGCGGGAAGGGCTTTCATTGTTCTCATAGGAAGAAGATTGTCCCCTCGCTGTTATCTGTCTGGTCTATGGACTGGATTCCACATCTGAGAAGAGATGGCTTACACTAGGTAAAAGGGGCGGGAGGGGAAACTTTGCTTGTGAATATCTCATAAACCATAAAGGTTTGAGAGATAAGACTTATGTCGTTCTTCATGTTTTTTTTAATGCCTACAAAATAAAATAAAGATAAAACGAAGAATTACTATCCCTTTAAGGGTTATGAATGCTAGAAATTGTGCCTAACGCATTTCGTTGCTTATCCTTCTGGCATTTAAATGGGTTAATGCCACCAAGCCCTTGTCAAGCGCTCCCTGTTCCCGTACTTTTCTGATCATCTGTTCCCATCATCACATTCATTGGTTGTTGCGAGTTGAAATGCTCACACCGGCTCTCAGCGCTCGCTCTATGAACCTTCCAGTCAGTAGTTCTGTCCTTCTGTGATTGAGTTCTCTGGTTCCTGCACCGGCTTCTCCTTTGTTCTTCCTGTTTGTCTTCTGACTTGGTTCCTCGCTCTGTGGATCTTGTGTTACGACCTGGATATGTCTGATTACCCTGCTCCTCGTTTGACCCTGCTACATCCCACTAACCTGCTCCTGGTGTGACCTTTCTATGCCCAACTACCCTGCTCATGGTATAACCCTGGATGTCCGACTACCCTGCTCCTGGTACGACCCTCCAACGTCCATCTACCCCGCTCCTGGTACGACTCTGCTACGTGCCTTTACTCTGATGCTGGTACAACCCTGCTACATCCGACTACCCTGCTCCTGGTACGACCCTGGCTACGTCTGACTACCTTGCCCTTGGTACGACCCTGCAATGTCTGACTATTCTGCTCCTGATATGACCCCGGCTATGACCAACTACCCTACTCCTGGTACGACCCTGGCTACTACTGACTACCCTGCTCCTGGTGTGACCCTGCTACGTCTGACTACTCTGCTCCTGGTACGGCCCTGTTACGTCCATCTATTCTGCTCCTGCTATGACCCCACTACGTCTGTCTAACCTGCTCCTGGTACAACCCTTCTCCTGTTATGACCCCACTACGTCTGTCTAACCTGCTCCTGGTACAATCCTGCTCCTGTTATGACCCCACTACATCTGACTACTCTGCTCCTGGTAGAACACTGCTACATCTGACTACTCTGCTCCTGGTACAACACTGCTACATCTGACTACCCTGCTCCGGGTATGACCCTGCTACTTTTGACTACCCTGCTTACAGTTCAACTCTGCTACATCCGACTACCCTGCTCCTGGGTCCACCCTGCTACGTCCGACTGCTCTCCCACTGGTACTCCCTCTACTGGAAGATCACAGGTGTTCTACTCACAGTCTGTTGAGTCCAACCATCCTCGCTCAGCACAGGATCCGATCCTCAGAACCTCCCAGGGAACCCCGACTGAAGGAAGTGTCTATCCTGTCATCTGGCTTCCTGGCCAGAACCTTTAACTACAGCCTAGGATGCAGCAAAGACACTTCCCACAGCTGCTCCAATCCCCAGGTACGTGCACAACTCATAGCTCGCTAGCTACACCCTAGGGTGTTCTGTATATAGTTACTGCAGTCCTGACAGCCCTGGATGCCTGCACCATAAGGTGTGCAAGGAAATGGTGTACACATATGCCAACTGCTCTATGCCTAGCTTAGTACATTAAAGGGATAGTAATACTTAAAATGTAAAAAAAAATATGTTGTAGGGTTTATCCCCCTGAGCAAAACAAGAGTACTCCCACTAATGAAAGGTGTTTCATTCAAAAGTTATTAATTTTCAAAGTTTAATTTTTTAGGTGCAATATCACAGTGGCCTGAAATTGTACAGTGGTGCTGTTGCTACACGATCCTATGGACAGCTCTGGTCAGTTGACCATAAATCTCTATAGGATGGTGTAGCAACAGCGCCACTGTACAATTTCAGGCCACTGTGATATTGCACCTAAAAAATTCAACTTTGAAAATTAATAACTTTTGAATGAAACACCTCTCAGCAGTGGGAGTACTCTTGTTTTACTCAGGGGGATAAACTCTACAACATATTTTTTTTTACATTTTAAGTATTACTATCCCTTTAATCTAAGCAAGACATGGAAGAAGTAACTTCCCCAAAACACTCACAGACTGCTCCCCTTGTCTTTACCTTGGTGCAAACTGCCTTAAGGGGAGGATTTTGGGTATACATAGCTTAGTATATTGAGCTTAGGTAGGCTTAAATAATAAATTCCTGCCCTTGATTTAGGGTGGAATCAAATTTGCACATTCACTCCTGTGTTTTCGGAGAGTTATCTGGTGAGAGGCTATCAAAGCAGGACAGCGATAAAATGTAACATTATCCCTGCAGCACTGAGTGCGCTAGGTGATGTATGCTATATTATGTACATTGTATCTTGTCTACATTGTATAACTATCCCCAAATGTCCTTGATACGAAGCTCTCTGGAAACACAAACCAGAAACTCAATGTATTAAAGTATTAAAAGAAAATAGATGGACATGAAAAAATAATGTAATGTAGAAATGTAAAAAAATTATTTTTTTTCCTTTAGCGCCATCTTTCAGAAACATGTGTGCACATCGTGTTAGGAGTAGAAAAGTAAGTTTCCCCTTATTTGGTGCAGTAGGTGAACTTTTTTCCAAAATGGAATGTCTTGTCTAATTTTTCATTTTGTCTTCAGTTGTTACAGACGTTTATGTGCAGAAATGTCATAGAAAAAAAATCAAGAAAACTGATATTTTCCAGTGCAATTTAATGGTCCTAGCACTTCCTGTGGTATATCAGCCTATACCAATAGGTACAGCTTTACTCAGGAGGCCTCTAGCTATCTAAAGTAATAAAGTATACCAGCAATTACTTTATATATGAAGGAATGTAAAATGGGAAAAAAACACACTTTTTGCTATAGCACCATCTTCTGACGATTTTATCTCAATCCAGCCTTGGGGTAGAGTTTCTAGTAAGCAGTCCCTGAAATCGTAATTTTGCATACTTTATTTTGGTCCTGAAATGCTAGAAAATAGAAAATTTTCATTTTTATTTTCATTTGCTACATTTTATATACATAAAGCAAGGTACTGTGTTAGCCACATAAAATGCAAGAGATTAGTGGAGTAAAAATGATACCTTTATTAGCTGAAGAAGCCATGTAAGTTGTCTTGAAAGCTTGTATCATAGAACCAATCAGTTAGCCAATAATGTATAATTTTCACTCTACTAGTCTCCTAAATTTCATAGAAAGATCTACACATACAAACATGAATTTTGGTGTTTTAAAGGGATAGTAATACTTAAAATGTAAAAAAATATACGTTGTAGGGTTCATCCCCCCAATTAAAACAAGGGTACTCCCACTGCTGAGAGATATTTTATTAAGAATTTATAACAGCTCAAACTTGAATTTTTTAGGTGCAAGATCACAGTGGCCTGAAAATTTACAGTGGCACTGTTGCTGCACCATCCTATGGACTGCTCTGGTCTGTAGACCATAAATCTCCATAGAATTGTGTAGCAACAGCACCACTGTAAATTTTCAGGCCACTGTGATATTGCACCTAAACAATTCAAATTTGAGCTGTTATAATTTTTTAATAAAATATCTCTCAGCGGTGGGAGTACCCTTGTTTTATTCGGGGACATAAACCCTACAACATATATTTTTTTAACATCTTAAGTATTACTATCCCTTTAAGTAAAGGCAAATTAATACTAAATTTAGAAACACAGGTATTTACTAGAGGAACATAATAAAAATACCATCCAGGACATTTGTTTGCCATACATTTTATTAGAATTTCAATTAAAAACATTTATTAGCATTCTGGGTAAAATATTTAGGTTATGATAGGAGATATCCACAAACATATGATACGTTTTGAAAGTGCAGTGTCTGCAGAAACAAAAAAACAAAACAGTGTATGACATGTGTGGGTTGTTCACAGAAAAACATCCAACACTAATTTGCTGTAAACTTGAAGAAAAGTGTGAAAACATACGTAGTACTTAGGGCTGAAATGTCTCAGCAGTGACCTGGTTAAGGAGCAGTAATTTTTTAAGAAAAAAAATATTTTAGGGATATTCCTGCGGAGTAAAACAAGGTCACTCTCTCTGCTGGTAGATACTATATTCAAAAGTTATTACAGCTGAAACTGCATTTTTTAAAAAAAAGCAAACACAACAGTGCTGTATAGTGCCCAAAAAACATTTTTAAAATAATATGCTTTGTTGGAGGGAGCTTGGTTGAGCTTGGATGGAGAGAGCATATGAGGTTGGCGTAAAGCTGGGGATGTGTTGTGGAGGACAAGGGTGGAGCTGAGAGAATGTCCTCAACTTCACACTTCAGCACCAAGGGCAGCACCTATCCTTCCTTAACACTTTGAGTGCCAGGCGTATATGAAATGCAATTCCCTGCAATGTGTTTCCTATCCCTCTTGCACTAAAAGGTTTTAAGAAACACAATCCCCTTCCCTGCTTAGCAGCTGATTCAAATATATACATAACTGGCAGATCAGCTGTTACGTGTAACAGCTGATATTTTGTTTCCCTGTTTACCTGAACCAGCAGATCACCTGTTTCATGTACACAGTGTACAATCTTCCCATTCAACTGATTCATGTAAACATAAGACTCTGCATGGCACTCAGACGGAAGTGGAATGTGTAAGTTAATAACCGTCAAGGTCTGTTCCTATTTGCTCCGGCCATTAAGCCTCTTTTCCACCCTTTATTTCCTATTGGCTATTTACCCTTTATAGAATTAGTTCTTGCTGTCTTTGGTGCCCATACCATGTGCTAGTTTCCTGGTTCAGTATGTTCCTGCTTCCTCAACCTTTGGCTAGAACCTCAGCTTCCCTTCTGACTACATCTCCCAGCTTCCGTCTTGGCCCCTCAACTGTGTTACTCGGCTTGAACCTCGCTTTCCCTCCTAACTACATCTCCTGGCTTCCTTCTTGGCACCTCACCTGTGTTACGCGGCTTGAACCTCAGCTTTCCTCCTAACTACATCTCCTGGCTTCTATCAGGGCACCTCACCTGTGTTACTTGACTTGAACCTCAGCTTCCCTCCTGACTATATCTCCCAGCTTCTGTCTTGGCACCTCAACTGTGTTACCTGGCTTTGACCTCTAGGCTAGTACGACCTCGTCTCTTCAACTCATTGAAAAAGACTATGCCTTGGGTGTTCCTTTTCGCCACTTCATCTCCTTCAAGAGCTTTAACCTTCCCCTTACTCTTCTGATATTCGCCTTCTCTTACTCGAGTCTCCTCTCAAGTCTGTCTAGTCCATTCATCTCTTCCGTCTCCACCATGCATTACCCTGCTGTCTCCTCTTGTCCACCCTCTAGTGGTTCCACAGCTACTCTGCAATTCATATCCTCTTCCTAGTCTCCGCTCAGGTCCGTCTAGGCCATTCACCTCTTCCTTTTACATGTCACCTTTTCCTTACCCTGCTCTCTGATGTTGTCTGCCCTCTAGTGGTCCACTGCTACTCTGCAATTCACTTCTTCCTTCACTTCTTGGCCTTACCCTACTCTTGTCTGCCCTCTAGTGGTCCCCCGCTACTTTGCCATTTGCCTACTCTTACACTAGTCTTCTCTCAGTTCGGTCTAGGCCATTCACCTCTTCCTTCATCACTTCAACTTTTCCTTACCCTGCTTTCTGCTCTTGTCCTCCCTTTAGTGATCCGCCACTACTCTGCAATTCACCTCTTCCTACTCTACCTCGCCTTTGCCTAATCTTGCCTCTGATCCTTTCTCTCTCCCTCCCTCTTCTCCTCGGTAGGTCGTCAGATTGTCTCTGGGTTATCAACCTGTTCGGACTTGCTATCCCCTGCTCATTCCTCAGCAGTAACTGGTCCTCCCATCCTGGTTGCTCCCTGTCTCATCTGGGGAGGAACAATCCAGTTTTGCGAACAGCACCTTTATACAGCCTTGGCTGCAGAGAGGGAGGTCCAGTTGACTGTCTCCACTCTCCAGCTTCGCCTGCCCAGATACAGTTTCTGAGCAGGGGAACATGTCAATAACCCTTTGAGTTCTACAGAGACGTGCAACGCATTTCACATCCCCGTGTCACTCAAAGGATTAAGGGAGGGCAGCTACTGTCTCTGCTCTCCAGTAGAGACAGCAAACTGTCCTCTGTGACTGTGATCCCAAATTCACCATCCTCAAGTAAGCGAATTTGGGTCTGTGAACTCCGATAACATAGCCAGCTATCAAAACGTTGTATGTTTGGTGAATAGCCACTTCAACACGTAAACACACCAACAGGAATATGACAATGGCTCATTAAGGTACATTGCGATACGCAGATGTGCCATCACCAAAGGAGACGCAGCAACATTGTAAGCCTGGCCAAGACTTGGCAATGCAGGTGTATCTGAAGTGTATTTGTAGGGATTGAATGTCACAAGATGGATCTGGGTCCAGTTCACCACCATATCTATAAACCTTAGTGCATCTCACCCTGGTGTACAGATAGTTATTCTCTTGCATTTTATAGGAGAGGTGAGTCAATGAAAACAGGGTTAAGAGATGCACTAAGGTGTGATAAAGAGGTGATATAGTGGAGATGACTTCTACAATGATATCACCTCCAATTCCTATGTGTTTCTATAGACCCTATGCACTAAGATTCTCAAGTGGGACAGATCTTTGAGCACTGGCTCCATAGAATACGCTATCACACTGGAGAAATTATCTGTGCTTTATCACCTTTTAATCCAGCCTTACTGTATAAGACCCCCCCAGGATTACCCAGGACAGAGTTCTGGATTTTAAATGTATGTACCATGTCCCAGTCAACCCCCATCTGGAACAATATAAATTCCTGTAATGAGGTCTGCAGAGAACAGTTCTAAACACTAATGTGATAACTGCTCAATGTCTTCTCTGACTTAAAGGGATAGTAATACTTGAAAATACGTTTATTTTATATTGTAGCCCTTAAAAAAACATGAAAAATGATATAAGTCTTATCTCCCAGACGTTTATGGTTTGGGAGATATTCAGAAGTAAAGTTTCCCCTGGAGTGACGTCATTGCTCCACCCTTCAGATTTGGAATCCGGTCCCGGGACCGGCTGTGCCTCTCCAGAAGTGCTGAGATCATGGTCTTTAAAAAGAATTTCTTAATTGGAATGGTCTACAAAGTGTGCTTTCAAGCCAGGGACACTTTGTAGATAGTTCCAATGAAGTAGTTCTTTTCAAAGATCGTGATCTCGGCACTGCTAAAGAGCTGCCGGTTGCTCTGTGGACCGAATGCCAAATCTGTCCACTAGATGGCAGACTTGGCTGAAACAGCCAGGAAAAGAGAACTTTACTATATTTTACATGTGAATATCTCCCAAACCATAAAGGTTTGGGAGATAAGACTTATATCATTTTTCATATTTTTTTAAGGGCTACAATATAAAATACAATTATTTTCAAGTATTACTATCCCTTTAAACTGACACCTGTGCTGGACTACAAGAAAATGGCCTCCGCAGAGTTCTAAACATGAGAGAGAGAGAGAGAGAGAGAGAGAAAGAGTGCAGAGGAGCTGTGGAGTCATTTTTTTGTGAAATAAGGCTAAACAAAGGCTTGGGGCTAGTTGTCCATTTTACTGTAGCCCAGTCCAGGCATCACTTTCTGTTCCAGCAGCCAAGGATCAGTTCTCTACCTAATATTTAGTAGTCCATGGTGCTCTTAAGGTACCACCAGATTACATCCATTGATGTCCTGTTACCCCGTCCCCACAGCTGGACCGAGCCAAGGAAACGTATTCTGCTGCTGTTGTCAATGACTTGGGAGTGATAGATGTTTTAGTTCTCAAAAGCTGGATGTCAGAAAGTGCCTGCTTCTTCCCCAGTACATCTCTACATAGGTCTTATTAGTACCCCAATGATATGTACACATGCCTAGTATTTGAAGGGTTAATTAGCAATGAAAACAGTTCTTGATATGAGGGCGCTTGTTGTGCATCAGCTGACACGGCGGATTTGTGGGTAGAAACATATTTTCCTCTCCAGAATGACAAGAAAACACGTTATCTCCTGACTTAGTGAAACTCGACTCCTGTGAGACGTTATGGGAAGAAAATGTATTAATGTAGATGAACTCTCTGATCTACTAATGAGCGTTATAATAACGGGAAACTCTGGGTGCCAAGACATACTTTGGGCTATATGCACTAACGCAAAAGTGTATCAATTCTAGGCAAAAAACAAGTGCACATTAGGAGACACCCCATTGGTCTAAATAGGGTTTTAACCCCTCCACCAATACACCTGGTCAGGAGATGCAATAAAGAGATGCTGGGCGATGTGGGGACAATCACTTTGCCGTGAATAATACAACACACGTCACCACACGCATTAAGAATTATATATACAAGGGGAGGGGGAGAGAATTGAATTAATTGCACACCCCTGTGGCACTGAAATACATTGTCTTGCAGAGTCTAGCGGAATGTTCTGTTTACCTGAATCAGCTGATCGGCAGATAGTCCTCTGTGGACCTGAAACATCCGATCAGCTGATTTCTATAAAGACAGAACTGGCAGAGAAGTTGTTACATGTAGAAGCTGCCTTTCCAGTTGTCTGTGTCTGTGAATGATCTGGGAAGTGGAGCAGGGCATTGTACAGTATATGTGGTAACCCATTCAGTGCCACAGGAGTGTGCAATTGCTGTTCCGGGACCAGCAGGTGGCTCTTCAGCCGAAATACCGCAATCTAAAAAGAAATACTTCACTGGAACAGGATACAAAGTGTGCCCGGTTCGCAAGCACACTTTCCTGACCATTCCAATTAAGTAATTCTTTTTACACTGCGGTATTTCGGTTCTGCTGAAGAGCCACCTGCTGGTCCAGGAACAAGCTGACATCAGTGCAAGGGGAGGGATGAGGGTGGGTGTTTAAAACGTTATATCTCTCAAACCATAAAGGTTTGAGAGATCGGAATGGCATCTATTGATTTATTTTTTGAATATCTACGATATTACTGTTTATTAATATAAGACATTACTGACCCTTTAAGGATCAGAGAAGTGTGTACTACATTGCTTTGCAATGCGTTGCATGCCCCTCTGGTACTTATGGTGTTAAAGAGCTAAAAAAAGGGGGACATCCATTAAGACTAGAGAAAAGACAATTTGGACTAAAACAAAGGCAGGAATTTTTTTTACAGTAAGGGCAGTAAGGGCATGGAATTATTTGCCTCTGGAAGCTGTTTGTACAGATACTGCAACTTCTTTCAGAAAAGTGTTGGATTCCTTTCTAGCTCATAACAATGTACAGAATTATGACAATTGGTCTCAGTGTAGATAGGCTGGTCCAGGGAAATATCCATCTGCACAAAAAAAAAGAAAAACAGGCAAATACTCAACCAAAAATACATATATACTAGTAATATTGGCACGGCTTTGATGCTGTTAATTTAACAATGCCTGGCTTCTTGAATTTTCAGTGCTTGAGTATTGCGTTTTGCATTTGGCGTATGGTTTTTGTCATATGGTGTTTGGTGTATTGCATATTAGCGTTTTAAGTACAATATTTTGAGTACTGTGTTTGGCAAACTGCGTTTTGCTTTGGCGTATAGCATTTGGTGTACGGTCTGTTGTGTATAGTATTTTTTATATAACAATTTGTGTATTGCGTTTGGCATATTGCGTTTCTCGTATATCAATGTGCATGCCTTGTGTGTGTGCAGTGTGTGTGTTTGTGTAGGGGTGTGTGTGCATTGTTTGTGTGTGTGTGCAGAAGGTGTGTATGTGTATGTGTGTGTACTGTGTGTATGTAGTGCATATACTGTGTGTCTGCACTGCGTGTGCAGTGTGTGCGTGTTTGTAGTTTGTGCTTGTAGAGTCTGTGTAGTGTGTATGCATAGAGCATGTCTGGTCATGTAATGTGCATTCACAGTGTGTGTGCAAGCAGTGTGTATGTGTGTGTGCGCAGTTTGTGTGCATGTGTGGTGCGTGTGCGGCGTGTGCACATAGACTGTGGGTGCACAGAGTGTGTGCAGGTATAGTATGCACATGTACAGTGTGTGCTCATGTACAGTGTGTGTGCGCATGTACTATATGCGCATGTGTAGTTTGTGTGAGCATGTGTAGTGTGTAAGCGCACCGAGTGTGTGTGCGTGTGTAGTGTGCCCGTACAGTGTGCACACACGTACAGTGTGTGTGCGGTGTGTAGTGTTTACTTGCTTGTAGTGTATGTATACAGTGTGTGGGCATGTAGTGTGTGTGTGTACACATTACATGCTCAGTGTGGTGTGTACAGAGTGTGTATATGCAGTGTGTTCATGTGTAGTGTGTGTGTGTGCGTAGTGTGTGTGTGCATGTAGTGTGAGTGTAGTGTGCGCGCGTAGCATGTGTGCAGTGTGTGTAAGCGTGTAGTGTGTGCACGTGGCTAGTGTGTGTGAGAGTGTAGCGTGTTTGCGTGTGTGTGTACAGTGTGTGTGCGTGCGTGAAATGTGACCAGGGTGTGTGTAGCCACTGCATTTCCTTGCAGAGATTTTGATGGGAGTGGCTGGGGGCCTGTCAAAATCATGCCCCTATTTTTACACCAATGGGACAGGCAGTATTGGGGAAATTTGCATAACTCCTCCTTACTGCCATCCCTGGGTGTGTTTGTCTCCTGAGGGAGACATAAATTATGTAATCATGTCTCCTCTTTTATATATATAGATATACGGTAACCTCTTAATTAATATACATACACTAGTAAATACTAAATATAACAAGAGAGGTGTGCACTTTCAGAGGTAAAAATATAAGACACAAATAGAAAAAAAGGGGGGGAGGAACCCACTAATGAAGGAACATTGCAGTGCTGATACCAATATATTATTTATTTCTCAACATACAAGAAGAAGACATTAAAAGCAATACATGCACAATGAAACCCTTGAAAAAGTTTCCCTTTTAATCCTATATAATAATTTGCTAGGATGTTTGTCAGAAGCCGTCATGAGCAGTAGAGACTGCCCGTACGCACGGAATGCTGGGAGTTCTGAGCTGGGAGCATTCTGTGTAGAATGCTGGGAGTTCTGTGCTGGGAGCATTCTGTGTGGAATGCTGGGAGTTCTGTGCTGGGAGCATTCTGTGTGAAATGCTGGGAGTTCTGTGCTGGGAGCATTCTGTGCGGAATGCTGGGAGTTCTGTGCTGGGAGCATTCTGTGAGGAATGCTGGGAGTTCTGTGCTGGGACATTCTGTGTGGAATGCTGGGAGTTCTGTGCTGGGAGCATTCTGTGTGGAATGCTGGGAGTTCTGTGCTGGGAGCATTCTGTGTGGAATGCTGGGAGTTCTGTGCTGGGAGCATTCTGTGCAGAATGCTGCGAGTTCTGTGCTGGGAGCATTCTGTGCATTCGGGCAGTCTCTACAGCGCATCGCGTGAGTGACGGCAGTAAGCAGAGTAGGACCAGCCTTTTAACCCTTTGAGTGCCGGAGGGTATTGCAAAGCAATGCGTTGTGTACCTCTCCGTCACTCAAATAATTAACATCACCCGGACCTTGGCTCGTGTCCACGGGCTTTTATACTAGTATACATATAAATGTCTCCAATGATGATCAATACAAATCATCTGAGTGGGAAGGATCCAGATCAACAAAATAGATAGGATTGTATATTTCACGTAAACACAATGTGCAAAACCACAATATAACATACACATTTGAAATACAAAATATCAATGTGCAAACCAGTCCCGGGGAGTGATCCGTGAAATTCAACAGTCAAAGCGGAAAACATAATTCAAGGGGTACCAACACCCGACGCATGTTTTACCTCCTCCAGATAAAGCTGTTATGTAATAATATGTTACACTCTCCCTGCAGTACTGAGTGCTCTGTGTGATGTAATACAATGTTACACTATCCCTGCAGCACTGAATGTTCTGTGTGATGTATTACAGTGTTACACTCTCCCTATAGCACTGAATGATCTGTGTGATATAATACAATGTTACACTATCCCTGCAGCACTGAATGCTCTGTGTGATGTAATACAATGTTACACTATCCCTGCAGCACTGAATTCTCTGTGTGATGTAATACAATGTTACACTATCCCTGCAGTACTGAATGATTTGTGTGATGTAATACAATGTTACACTATCCCTGCAGCACTGAATGCACTGTGTGATGTAATACAATGTTACACTCTCCCTGCAGTACTGAATGATCTGTGTGATGTGATACAATGTTACACTCTCCCTGCAGCACTGAATGGTCTGTGTGATGTAATACAATGTCACGCTATCCCTGCAGTACTGAATGCTCTGTGTGATGTAATACAATGTTACACTCTCCCTGCAGCACTGAATGCTCTGTGTGATGTAATACAATGTTACACTATCCCTGCAGCACTGAATGCTCTGTGTGATGTAATACAATGTTACACTCTCCCTATAGCACTGAATGATCTGTGTGATATAATACAATGTTACACTATCCCTGCAGCACTGAATGCTCTGTGTGATGTAATACAATGTTACACTCTCCCTATAGCACTGAATGATCTGTGTGATATAATACAATGTTACACTATCCCTGCAGCACTGAATGCTCTGTGTGATGTAATACAATGTTACACTATCCCTGCAGCACCGAATGATCTGTGTGATATAATACAATGTTACACTATCCCTGCAGCACTGAATGCTCTGTGTGATGTAATACAATGTTACACTATCCCTGCAGCACTGAATGCTCTGTGTGATGTTATACAATGTTACACTATCCCTGCAGCACTGAATGCTCTATGTGATGTAATACAATATTACACTCTCCCTGTAGCACTGAATGATCTGTGTGATATAATACAATGTTACACTATCCCTGCAGCACTGAATGTTCTGTGTGATGTAATACAATGTTACACTCTCCCTGTAGCACTGAATGATCTGTGTGATATAATACAATGTTACACTATCCCTGCAGCACTGAATGTTCTGTGTGATGTAATACAATGTTACACTATCCCTGCAGCACTGAATGATTTGTGTGATATAATACAATGTTACACTATCCCTGCAGCACTGAATACTCTGTATGATGTAATACAATGTTACACTATCCCTGTAGCACTGAATGCTCTGTGTGATGTAATACAGTGTTACACTATCCCTGCAGCACTGAATGCTCTGTGTGATGTAATACAATGTTACACTATCCCTACAGCACTGAATGCTCTGTGTGATGTAATACAATGTTACACTCTCCTTGCAGTACTGAATGATCTGTGTGATGTAATACAGTGTTACACTATCCCTGCAGTACTGAATGCTCTGTGTGATGTAACACAATGTTACACTATCCCTGCAGCACTGGATACTATGTGTGATGTTATACAATGTTACAATCTCCCTGCAGCACTGAAAACTCTGTGTGATGTAATACAATGTTATACTCTCCCTGCAGTACTGAATGTTCTGTGTGATGTAATACAGTGTTACACTATCCCTGCAGTACTGAATGATCTGTGTGATATAATACAATGTTACACTATCCCTGCAGTACTGAATGCTCTGTGTGATGTAATACAATGTTATACTCTCCCTGCAGTACTGAATGTTCTGTGTGATGTAATACAGTGTTACACTATCCCTGCAGCACTGAATGATCTGTGTGATGTAATACAATGTTACACTCTCCCTGCAGCCCTGAATGTTCTGTGTGATGTAATACAATGTTACACTATCCCTGCAGCACTGAATGATCTGTGTGATATAATACAATGTTACACTATCCCTGCAGTACTGAATGCTCTGTGTGATATAATACAATGTTACACTATCCCTGCAGCACTGAATGCTCTGTGTGATGTAATACAATGTTACACTCTCCCTGCAGCACTGAATGCTCTGTGTAATGTAACACAATGTTACCCTATCCCTGCAGAATAGTAGATTTTTGTAGAATTTCTGTCAATGTACTGTAAAGTTTTGCAAACAACGAAACAAAAGCATTACCTGTAGATGTTATAACGTTTAAATAACGGATCTCCCGGCAGAACATTACAATTCCCATCTCTAACAGCATTCATATGCATTTGATATTTATGGTAAGTTAACCCAATGAATGCCAGGGAGTTTGCCGATGCATTGCGAATCAATGCATAGGAGACTTTTCCAGCATCCAAGGGGTTAATGAGTTTGATTGGTAGGGTTCTCCTGAGGTTTTGCATGAAAATAAAGAGTTCCACTACAGTTAAGTAATTGAGAACCTCTGCTATGGGTCATTAAATCCCCATTTATCCCAATGAGGAATTCCACCTTTCCATGTTTACGATAATTCAGCCAGCAAGCGATGACCTCAGCTAATTTTTCCCGTTGCTTCACGATTCGTTATCTGTTGTTTGGTGTTTGAATGAGCAGGGGATTGGTGATAACGATCACTGTACTACCAGCGATATGAATGAGGTTGGCTCTGCGGGTAATTGTACCTGTATCTCGGAATCTTGTGCCCCTATGGACAGATCAAGCAAAATCATTATAGGAATGCGCTGACACAGAAGCACTGGGAGAGCTCATTACTATAGGAAAATTACCAGCAAATAACCTAAGAATATACAATATAGGTACCCCCCGCATGTGAGTAAAAGTGCAGTCGGGATGCATGGTGCACTGATAATGTATTAGGTTGGTTTAGGGATGTAAAAAAATATAAGTTGCAGGGTTTATGTCCCAGAATAAAACAAGGCTCCTCCCACTGCTGAGAGATATTGTATTCAAAAATTATAACAGCTCAAACTTGAATTTTTTTAGGTGCAGTATCACAGCAGCCTGAATATTTTACAGTGGTGCTGTTGCTACACCATCCTATGGAGATTTATGCTCTATAGACCAGAGCTGTACATAGGATGTTGTAGCAACAGCGCCACTGTAAAATTTTCAGGCCGCTGTGATATTGCACCTAAAAAAAATTAAAGTTTGAGCTGTTTTAATTTTTTTAATAAAATATCTCAGCTGTGGGAGTACCCTTTTACTTAGGGGGATAAACCCTACAACATATAGTTTTTTTACATCTTAAGTATTACTATCCCTTTAAACCCTGGATCTCTTAGGAACCTAGCAAGTCATCTGCAAGGGGTTTAAATATATATTTTGTAACCTTTTGTGTGCCAGTGGGGTATCCAAGCACTCAAAGGGTTACATTTACAATATTTTAACAATTTGAGTGCCAAAGAGGTTTGCAACACATTGCAAAAGCATTGTGTTGCGTACCTCTCTGGCAGTCTATGGGTTAAGTGCCTATCACACAGGTGACACAGGTATGTCAATCATAAGCACTACTAGTGACACCTAGCCCCTTATTAATTAAGATAAAGAGGTCCAAATCTGGATGAAAATCAGTTGAACCGCAGGGGGGAAAATAACATTTTTTATTGATTTAAGTGCTGTTTTTAAACCACTGAATTGTAGAGAGGCCTCCCACCCTTTACAGCGGGAATGGATTATCTAGGTGGGTAGCTTTTGTTTTCTGATCAACAATGTGCACTACTAGTGACACCCAGTGTTCAATAAAGATATTGCAGCTAGCATTGGAAAAAGATAACATTATTTGAGGCAGAGTGTGGGTATGTATGAAATGGAAAAAGATACAACAAAATCATTTAACATATTTACAACAGTTCCTAGCACTATATATATCACATATTTATGAATTAGTGAGGATAATGCTATGGCTAACTCCTTAAAGGGATAGTAATGTTTCATACTAAAAGCAGCTCTAATTAATCATTATAGTATTTGGACTTGGGAGAGTGTTATTTCAATTCTGTCAGAGTTGTAGTTCAAGAGTAATTCAATGACAAAGTATCCCCCTCCCGCCCCTTTTACTGATGTAACACTGTTCAGCCAGATCAGAAGGGAGGTGCCCAGGTAGACTGCAGAGAGGGACAATCTTCAATTAAGATAAGGGAAAAACCTGAAAAACTTGTCAAGGGGGGCAGGGCTTTCATTGTTCTCATAGGAAGAAGATTGTCCCCTGCTGTTATCTGTCTGGTCTATGGACTGGATTCCGCATCTGAGAAGAGATGGCTTACACTAGGTAAAAGGGGCGGGAGGGGAAACTTTGCTTGTGAATATCTCTCAAACCATAAAGGTTTGAGAGATAAGACTTATATCGTTCTTCACGTTTTTTTAATGCCTACAAAATAAAATAAAGTTAAAACGAAGTATTACTATCCTTTTAAAGGGATAGTAATGTTTCAAAATAAATGCAGCTCCGATTATTCTTTATAGTATTTGGGCCATGTGGAGCATTATTATCATTCTCTATGATGTGTAGTTCCAGAGAAATTGAATCATCAAGTGTCCCCTCCCGCCCCTTTCACCTATGTAAAGCTGCACAGCAAGACTCTCTGTATGGATCACAGCGAGGGACAATCTTCTGTTAGTATCAGGAAAAACCTGATCTCCTACTTCAAGGGGGCAGGGTTTTCCTTATGATCACAGTAAGAAGATTGTCCCTTGGTGTGACCTGTCCGGTCATGTGATCAGATTCCACATCTGAGGGGAGGGGCTTACACTAGGTAAAAGGGGCGGGAGGGGGAAACTTTATCATTCAAATAGTCTGGAACTACACATTGTGGAGAATAACAATCCCGATCTACATGGCCCAGAACATGTAAAGAATAATTGGAGCTGCATTTATTTTTAAACATTACTATCCCTTTAAATTCTTTTCCGCTGTAGATACAAAAAAGCAACAACGGCAGGCCATGGGCAAACAGGAAGAATCACAGAATTTCCACCATCATGTACTTGGTTTACATATAATAGTTTAAAGGGATAGTAATACTTGAAAATAATTTTATTTTATATTGTAGCCCTTAAAAAACATGAAAATGACATAAGTCTTTTTTCCCAAAACTTTATGGTTTGGAAGATAGTCACAGGTAAAGTTTCCCCCTGGAGTGACGTCACCGTTCTAGGTCTCAGATATGGAATCCGGTCCAGGGACTGGCCGCGGCTCTTCAGCAGTGCCGAGGTCACTATCTTTAAAAATAATTTCTTCATTGGAATGGTCTACAAAGTGTGCTTGCAAGCCAGGCACACTTTGTAGACAGTTCCAATGAAGTAGTTCTTTTTAAAGATTGTGATCTGGGCACTGCTAAAGAGCTGCGCGCTGATCTGTGGACCAGATTCCAAATCTGTCCACTAGATGGCAGACTTGGCTGAAACAGCCAGGAAAAGAGAACTTTACTTTATTTTACTTGTGGATATCTCCCAAACCATAAAAGTTTGGGAGATAAGACTTATATCATTTTTCATGTTTTTTTTTAAGGGATAGTAATACTTCGTTTTATCTTTATTTATTTTGTAGGCATTAAAAAAACATGAAGAACGATATAAGTCTTATCTCTCAAACCTTTATGGTTTCAGAGATATTCACAAGCAAAGTTTCCCCTCCCGCCCCTTTTACCTAGTGTAAGCCATCTCTTCTCAGATGTGGAATCCAGTCCATAGACCAGACAGATAACAGAAGGGGACAATCTTCTTCCTATGAGAACAATGAAAGCCCTGTCCCCCTTGACAAGTTTTTCAGCTTTTTCCCTTATCTTAATTGAAGATTGTCCCTCTCTGCAGTCTACCTGGGCACCTCCCTTCTGATCTGGCTGAACAGGAGGGGAAAAATTGCTTGTGAATATCTCTCAAACCATAAAGGTTTGAGAGATAAGACTTATATCGTTCTTCATGTTTTTTTAATGCCTACAAAATAAAATAAAGATAAAACGAAGTATTACTATCCCTTTAAGGGCTACAATATAAAATAAAATTATTTTCAAGTATTACTATCCCTTTAAGGTACACTGACACACAATGACAATGGGATATGGTATCTCACCCACTTCACCCATACGAGGGCTAATCCGCCAGGCTATGTATTCAGGATGAAGATGTCACTCATAAGTTGTTGCATCCCCTCTGAGACACTCTAAAATCTGTATATCTTTCAGGATCACAATGGCTCCATTCAACTCCAAGCCACTCCCTCCCGTTCATCCTGTAATAGCCGAGATTGGCAGTCTAAAGGAATATGTAAGTAGATATAAAGATACTCGTTTAAAACCATTCTTAAAAATATAACCCTCCTACTTGGTGATATTATTAGATGTCCGCTGATTTGAGCATGGTGAAGGATTCCTTGTTGGGAACTCTAGATGTGAAATCCCTTTATAAATCAATTCCTCGTGATGTAGGATTACAGGCATGTGAGATGTTCCTTAGTATAAGATTAAGGTTCTCACATCAGAATAAATTAATTCTAGAATTGCTGGATTTTGTTTTAAACAATAATAATTTCTGCTTTGGGGGAAAATTTTATAGACAGTGTAGTGGTGTTCCATGGGGCTACGTGCACCTAAATGTACACATGCCTACTCGGTTGGTGGAAACAACATGTGCTCATTGGCGGATTGTCCTATCGGGGGATTGGGCATCCCTCCAGTGGGCCGCTAGATCATGGGCCGGTGGGGGAGATCAGAGGATCTCACCTCACCGTCCCACGATATTTTGAAGGAGAGGTCTGTATTGCCACCGGCACTCTCTGTGACAGCCTTTGCGTTCCTTGTTAATGCACAGCGCCAGGATATGACATAATATCCTGGCGCCTGCTCTCCCATGCTGCACAAGGACCACAAGGGGCGTCGATAGGGACGAGGTAGATTTTCTTCATTTGAAAATTTACAAAAGGAGTGATACTCTTAAGACTAAGTCATATCAGCCTAGACTGTAAGCTCCTTGGGGCAGAGTCCCTTTCCTAGTGTATGATTCCCTTTCTGCACTTTCCCTCACAAATAATGTAATGATTGTACTTAACCTTAATGCTCTTAACCCCAGTTCTGTCGTTTTTGTATTGTATTATTTCAACTTCTGTTAAGCGCTGTGTACATGTATGGCGCTATATAAATAAAGATACATACATACATATCACAAATCGACAGCATGCAATACTTTACTGCTCGCTAACCGTCACCATTTACCGTCACAGACTCCTGGTATTCCCTATGGTGAATACTTAAGCAACTTTGTTTCTAATAATTCCCTATCTGGTGACTAGCTGCTTAGTAGCGCTAGTCGCCAGAATTATTACCTGGTTATGGAGAAATATGCATTCATCCTCAGCTGACAGGCAGGACGGAGCGCGGACATCTTGCCCTAGTGACGTCCGCGAGCCTGCTCTGTCAGTCCCAGACGGCTGTAGGAGGCATTGGTAGGAGCCATTCGGCTCCAGAAGGGACTGACAGCGCAGCTGCGCGGACGCCACTAGGGCAAGATGTCCGCACTCCGTCCTGCCTGTCAGCCGAGGATGAATGCATATTTCTCCATAAAGAGGTAATAATTCTGGCGATTAGCGCTACTAAGCACCTAGTCGCCAGATAGGGAATTATTAGAAACAAAGTTGCTTAGCGGTGGTAGTTCTGCTTTATGACTCCATAGAAATTGCAGTGAAGATAGTGAATTTTGAGAGCTAGTGTAATAACTATGAGATTTCTGAAAAGAGGCTATGCATTTGGACTTTTATAGAAAAGTTACCAAAGGGCATTGCATTAGAAGCTGTATATGATCCTATTTGGTACTCCTAGGAAACCAGAAGACAACAGAGCTAGATCTAGTCCTACGTATCGCTCTCATTGGACAGCATTGAGAGGTATTCTGATGAAACATTGGTATCTGTTCACACAGAATAATATTTTGATACAACTTGTTAGGTATTCTCCTGCATTGGTTGGATGGAGGGCCCCAAACCTGTGAGATAAACTTGTTCACAGTATTTTAATTCATCTAGATCTGGGGGAACGTGGTTCAATAAAAGTGGGATCTCTGACACATTCAAATGTGGGTTTTGTGAAGCATATTAATATATTATTCAAACTAAATGTATTCTCCAATTTTGATGGATTCAAGCTGTTTAAGATCAATTCTTTGTTTCTTGCTGTAGTATAACTTTGGCGTGGATCTGTGGCACCCCATACATGATATATATGGTTTGGTCACATTCAGTATTAACATGAGTAGTGCTTCTACATTTATTTAATGAATATTACTTGGATTTTGCTAAAGCTTTTGATACAATGCCTCACAACAGGTTACTGCTTTGGTTTGAGAGGTGATATCTGTACATGGGTTGAGAACTGGTTAAATGATAGATGGCAGAGAGTTGTTGTGAATCGAACCTTTTCAAGTTGGTCTAAAGTTGCAAGTGGGGTGCCGTAGGGTTCAGTCCTGGGTCCAATTTTTTTATTTTTTACTAATGATCTATGAGTAGATGATGACACCAGGCTGTTGACACCGGGCTGTGTTAGGAAATACATACAGAGATTGATATTTTTTCTCTACAGAAAGATTTGGATAAACTGAGTGAATGAGTGAATATAGATACACCTGACCGCTGTATGATGGACTCCCGCGTAGGTAAATCCTTCTGTTATAAAATGCTTAATTGTAATTATATAACTGACTGATTTATGATTGACTCCTACCTAGGTAAGTGCTTCTGTTACACACAGTAATTATAGATACGCCTGATGCTGTATGATGGACTCCTACCTAGGTAAATGCTTCTGTTACACACAGTAATTATATTGATAAACCTGACCTCTGTATGATGGACTCCTACCTAGGTAAGTGCTTCTGTTACACACAGTAATGATATAGATACACCTGACTGCTGTGTGATGGACTCCTACCTAGGTAAGTCCTTCTGTTACACACAGTAATTATATAGATACACCTGACTGCTGTATGATGGACTCCTAACTAGGTAAGTGCTTCTGTTACACACAGTAATTATATAGATACACCTCACTGCTGTACGATGGACTCCTACCTAGGTAAGTGCTTCTGTTACACACACTAATTATATAGATACACCTGACTGCTGTGTGATGGACTCCTACCTAGGTAAGTCCTTCTGTTACACACAGTAATTATATAGATATACCTGACTGCTATGTGATGGACTCCTACCTAGGTAAGTCCTTCTGTTAAACACAGTAATTATATAGATACACCTGACTGCTGTATGATGGACTCCTACCTAGGTAAGTGCTTCTGTTACACACAGTAATGATATAGATACACCTGACTGCTGTATGATGGACTCCTACCTAGGTAAGTGCTTCTGTTACACACAGTAATGATATAGATACACCTGACTGCTGTATGATGGACTCCTACCTAGGTATGTGCTTCTGTTACACACAGTTATGATATAGATACACCTGACTGCTGTGTGATGGACTCCTACTTAGGTAAGTACTTCTGTTACACACAGTAATTATATAGATATTCCTGACTGCTATGTGATGGACTCCTACCTAGGTAAGTCCTTCTGTTAAACACAGTAATTATATAGATACACCTGACTGCTGTGTGATGGACTCCTACCTAGGTAAGTCATTCTGTTACACACAGTAATTACACAGATACACCTCACTGCTGTACGATGGACTCCTACCTAGGTAAGTCCTTCTGTTACACACAGTAATTATATAGATACACCTGACTCCTGTATAATGGACTCCAAACTAGGTAAGTGTTTCTGTTACACACAGTAATTATATAGATACACCTGACTGCTGTGTGATGGACTCCTACCTAGGTAAGTGCTTCTGTTACACACAGTAATTATATAGATACACCTGACTGCTGTGTGATGGACTCCTACCTAGGTAAGTCCTTCTGTCACATACACAGTAATTATATAGATATACTAGCAACATGGGACGGCGTTGCCCGTCATGTTATGACCATTGGGCGCACGTGTGTGAAATGCAGACACACTGATAAACACAGACATATGCAACACACAGGCAGACACATACTATACATCCCAAGTGTCCCTCTTTAGGAGGGACAGTCCCTCTTTGAGGGCCAGATCCCTCTGTCCCTCTTTTTAGGAGGTCAGACTGTGTGCAGGGCCGGCTCCACCTATAGGCGAGGTAAGCGCCGGCCTAGGGCGCACACGTACTGGGGGCACGGGCATGCAGCGGAGAAGAGCTGCGCCCGCACACACCACGCCGGGAACCACAACACAATCAGGTCTGTGTTGCTACAGCGCTCCCTCATCTGGTCGGATCTTTAGTAATGCAGAGCGCGCTGGGAGTCATGATCTCCCGCCGCGCTCTGCATTACTGAAGAGAAGACTGCGCGGGAGATACAGGTATGTGATGGGGGGCAAGTTGGAGTTGAGGGGGCATAGTGGAGCTGAGGGGGCAAGTTGGAGCAGATGTGGGGCAAAGTGGAGATGATGGGGGCAAGTTGGAGCTCTTAGGGGAAAGCTGGAGCTGAGGGGGCATAGTGGAGCTGGTGGGGGCAAGTTGGAGATGATGGGGGCAAGTTGGAGCTGATGAGGGTCAAAGTGGAGCTGAGGGGGGGCAAGTTGGAGCTGAGGGGGGGCAAGTGGAGCTGAGGGGGGGCAAAGTGGAGCTGGTGGGGCAAGTTGGAGCGGATGGGGGGGCAAGTTGGAGCGGATGGGGGCAAGTTGGAGCTGCTGGGGGCATAGTGGAGCTGATAGTGGAAAGTTGGAGCTGAGAGGGCATAGTGGAGCTGGTGGGGGCAAGTTGGAGCGGATGGGGGCAAGTTGGAGTGGATGGGGGGCAAAGTGGAGCTGATGGGGGTAAGTTGGAGAGGATGGGGGGCAAAGTGGAGCTGATGGGGGTAAGTTGGAGCTGAGGGGGCAAAATGGAGCTGGTGGGGGCACGTTGGAGCTGATGGGGGCAAGTTGGAGTTGATAGGGGCAAAGTGGAGCTGGTGGGCCAAAGTGAAGCTGATAAGGGGCAAGTTGGAGCTGGTGGGGGGCATCTCTTACAGGCATCTCCAGAACAGGGGCAGAGTGGCTCAGGGGGCAGAGAGAGGACAATCATGAAAAGAGGTTGGGTATAAGTAGGCAGGGTATAAAGGGGTGGGACACAAGGGGCGGAGCGAAATGGGCGGCAAAATTAGGTTTTGCCTAGGGTGGCAAAAATCCTTGCACCAGCCCTGACTGTGTGGTGTGTATTACTTTGCTCTACAGCAATAAAGCAATAAACTTCAGTATATGTGTTTATACATTAGTCTGTGCAAATAAAATACTTTGGTCTTGAACTAAATCATTTATTCAGTTACATAAATAGCCAGTAATGGGTCATGAAATAACCTAAAAATTCTTACTAATGCCCCGCCCACCAGCCACACCCCCAATAATATCACCTAAAACTAACGTGTCCCTCTTTGGCCCTGTGAAATGTTGGGAGGTATGCACATACACACAGTGAGCGGCAGAGACATGCAAAACACATGTACACACAGACACACTGGAGATGCACACATGGACACACATATGTAACAGAGATGTACACACACAGACACGCAACATATATGAGCAGAAACACATGTGCTCATGAGTTGTGTACCCCTCTGGCACTCAAAGGGTTAAGGTATAGAGAGGCATGTCAGAGTTAAATAGCAGTGGGAAGTGTGTTCATACCTGGGAACACTGACTTGTGAAGTCCCTAGAGGGGACTGATGTGGTGCTGATGTGGAGAGACAAATGGGGCAATCTGGGTTAAAAGTGGGTGGGGCTTAATCGTGAGTAGGGGCGGGGCTTAACATAAATGTGAAAAAGTGTTAGTAATAGGCTGGGGAAGGAGGAGAAGTGGGAGGGGAATGCAAGGTTACAGTGTGAGGGGTTTGAACACACTCCATGAGGGGTAAAACTTGATACAGAACCCTGTGGCAGTCAGTGGGTTAAGTGTGAATCTGATGGCTGTCTGTCCTGTGTCTTGCATGGCAAATGGTGACAGTGAAGAAGTAATTCAGCAATGAGGGCCTACCTTAACCCTTTGAGTGCCATTTTGTTCCCCTGGTGATGCAGCACCGTTCAGTGGCTTTACTACAGGTCCTGCTGAGGCCACTGGGAGTCAAGGTGAGTGACTGTGTGTCAGCCATCTTTCTTTCTGGCTTTGTGTGTGTGTATGGGTGTTTGGTGCTGTGTGAGTGGGGCATGAGTGTGTAATACCTGTGAACTTTTACTTGTGGAGTCCCTCATGTGGTGCTGATGTGGAGAGAGCAATGGGGCAATCTGGGTTAAAAGGGGGGCGGGGCTTAATCGTGAGTAGGGGGCGGGGCTTAACATAAATATGGAAAAGTGTTAGTAATAGGCTGGGGAAGGAGGAGAAGTGGGAGAGAAATGCAAGTTTACAGTGTGAGGGGTTTGAACACACTCCCTGAGGGGTAAAACTTGATACACAACCCTGTGGCAGTCAGTGGGTTAAGTGTGAATCTGATGGCTGTCTGTCCTGTGTCTTGCATGGCAAATGATGACAGTGAAGAAATAATTGAGCAATGAGGACCTACCTTAACCCTTTGAGTGCAATTTTGTTCCTCTGGTGCTGCACTACAGGTCCTGCTGAGGCCTCTGGGAGTCAGGGTGAGTGACTGTGTGTGTGTGTCAGCCATATGTATTTCTGGCTTTGTGTGTGTATGTGGTGCTGTGTGTGTGAGTGGGGGCATGTCTGTTTGGTGCTGTGTAAGTGGGGCGTGTGTGTGTGTGTGTGTGGTGCTGTGTGAGTGGGGCATGTGTGTGTGTTTGTGTGGTGCTGTGTGAGTGGGGCATGTGTGTGTGGTGGTCTGTGTGTGTGAGTGGGGCGTGTGTGTGTTTGTGTGGTGCTGTGTGAGTGGGGCATGTGTGTTTGTCTGTGGTGTAGGAGCAAGTGGCGGCCATATTGTTTTTTTCTGACTTTGATAGTGGTGGGCGGGCTGCATAGTGGGGGCGGGCCAACTCCCTGCATGATTGAATCACCCAATAGGAGTAGTAACTCCTGCTTTATGCCTCCCCTGGGTGTGTTTTGGCAGGCACAAAGTCTTCTTTTATATATATATAGATAGATATGAGGTTTAATATAGAAAATGTAAGGTTATGTATTTGGTCTTCAGAAACAAACATACTATATATACAGTAAATAGTCAACTACTTGGGAATCCTCATTAGAGAAAGATGTAGGAGTAATGATAGATGATATACTTCACAGCAGACCCAATAGGATATTATCTATATATATAAAAGAAGACTTTGTGCCTGGCAAAACACACCCGGGGCGGCAGAAAGGAGGAGTTACTGCTCCCATTGGGTCATTCAAAGGAGGTGTGATTTTTGGCCGTCCCCACTATCCAGCCCGCCCCCACACACTGGCAGACACATACACACACACTCATACAGAGACACACACACACACAAGCTGAACAGCTGAATGTGATGGGAACTATGATCAAGGCCATGGAAGGCCATGGTCCAAATCTGTATTATGCATCAGGGTTCCCAGCACATAGATACAAGGTTATGGGCTTGCTACAATAAACCACTCATATGCAGCTTCTTCATTCCCTGTCTGTGACCCTGCACAGCCCTGCCAATTACTACAAGTGAGCCAATTTCTAACCAATCAGCAGGCAGGATGCCGGGGAGCTGACTTGCTAGCACAGAGAAGCTGGGAAAGTGGAACAACAGCAGAGACATGATCAGGCAGTGCAGAGCAGGGCTTCAGCTGAGCAGGTAAATGGCAGAGACATGGCTGTGTCTGTATTTATATATTGCACAAAGAGAGAGAAAGAGAGCAGGTTGTTTGTCAGTCTGTCTGTAAGTAGAGGTGCCAGTTCCTGCAATCATCTCCATGCTGTACATAGCTCACTATATAGCATGTATGACAAACTATTTATATATGGTCTGGCACTGTATAGTATACAGTCTGTGTATAAGGACTGGCACTATACAGAATAGGAGGGACAGAGTCCCTGTCTGACACCCAAATCCCTCTGCTCCTCTATTTAGGAGATCACACTGTGTGGTGTATATACCAGTGTATCAGATTGCTCCACATCAATAAAACCCACAGTAATGTGGGTATAAACCTCTGTATATGTCTTATAAATTAGTGTTTGTAAAAAATAATTTAATCTTTTTCTAAATCATTCACTTACAGAAAGAGTAACTTAACCATTTCAATGCCAGAGGGTTATGCAATGCGTTGCTTACCCCCTAGCAATCAAAGGGTTAAAAATTCTCTAAAATACACCACCAGCCACACCCCCAGTAACACCACCTAAAACACAAGTGTCCCTCTTTGGCCATTTGAAATGTTGGGAGGTATGTTACTTACACTGCTCACACTGTATGTATGTATGTTCTGATTTGCATCTGTGTGTCACTGTTTGTGTATGTCAGTGCATGTGTGTGTATGTATGTGTGTTGCATGCTTCTCTATCACTGTGTGTCCCCCTGTATATGTGTGTGTGTTTGCACATGTGTCTGTGTATCACTGTGTGTACCTTTCTGACACGTACACCCTACGCCATATTTCACTATCATAACATTTAATAAAACAAAAAAAACATTCCCTGCATAACATGACGGGCAACGCTGTCCCAGATTGCTAGTCATGTATAGAAAGGGGTATAGAGACACGGGATAGGACTATAATTCTATGTTTATATAAATCCTTGGTAAGGCCTCATCTAGTATATGGAGAACAGTTCTGAACTGTAATAGTTTGGAGATGTGCAACATTAATGATAAAGGGATTGAGGATCTGAGACTAGCCAAACTGGGTTTGTTTACATTAGTAATTTACTGAGTGCCTTCTACTTGGAACCAGTAGTGTTCTCTTGACCCAGAGCTCAAAAGTGGTCAGAAAGCATAATAGTAGATTTCAAAGTATGTGAAGGATATTAACCCCTTAAAGGGATAGTAATACTTCATTTTATCTTATTTTATTTTGTAGGCTTTAAAAAAACATGAAGAACGATATAAGTCTTATCTCTCAAACCTTTATGGTTTAAGAGATATTCACAAGCAAAGTATCCCCACCCCCCGTTCAGCCAGATCAGAAGGGAGGTGCCCAGGTAGACTGCAGAGAGGGACAATCTTCAATTAAGATAAGGGAAAAAGCTGAAAAACTTGTCAAGGGGGGCAGGGCTTTCATTGTTTTCATAGGAAGAAGATTGTCCCCTGCTGTTATCTGTCTGGTCTATGGACTGCATTCCACATCTGAGAAGAGATGGCTTACACTAGGTAAAAGGGGTGGGAGGGGAAACTTTGCTTGTGAATATCTCTCAAACCATAAAGGTCTGGGAGATAAGACTTATACCGTTCTTCATGTTTTTTTTAATGTCTACAAAATAAAATAAAGTTAAAACGAAGTATTACTATCCCTTTAAGGACTGGCGCACGCACGCACGACCAGCACTTGAGTTGAGGATCACGGGGCTATTTTTTTTTTTTTTTCCGGTTCAGGGCTTCCAGAGTGGAGTACAGCCGCACCGGGAGCCCTGAACTCCATGCCATGCCAGGACCATCACTGGTCCTTAAGTGCCGGACCGCCGTGACGGTCCTGGCATGGCAATGGTCCTTAAGGTGTTAAACATGGGTGATGTGAGTAAACAAATAAAATGTCAATGATAATATACTGTTGATTTTCAAAGTGCTATCAAATGAACCTAAGGTGCTACTCCCACTTTTAATTGCAAACTCATTTTACTAAGGATCCTTCCCTATTCACGCTGTTAAGATTTTAATGACTTTCAAGGGTTAATAAACAATGATTTCTACTTTTCATAACTTCAGTTTCTATAACAATCTCAGCATGAAAACATGCTGATTCCTGCCTGTCTGTGTGCAGTCTCTGTCTCATCATGTGAAGGTTCATTTGCATCAGTGACCAAACCACAACCTCATTTCCTAGTAAAACATAGGAAGAGGAGCCAGCAAGAGAGAGAGAGGGAGGGAGAGAGAGAAATAAATATATATATATATATATATATATATATATATATATATATATATATATACTAGCAATGTGGGACGGCGCTGCCCGTCAGGATATATAGGGAATTAATGCACACACACACGGATGCAAGACACACACACACACAGAGACACACATGGAAATGCACACACATTCACTGAGATGCATGAAGATCGACACAGTCATACATACATACATGCAATGCACAACATGCAGACACACAGAGTGTGATACACACATGTAACACACACAGTGAGGAACACACAGGCACACAGAGACACACACACACACACACACACACACACAAAAGGGGGTGAATTATGTGTCATTGTAATAAGTTTGTGTTTGTACTTATGCCTCCACTGTGGCATTCATTCATGAAGTTGAAATGCATGTGGTAATTGCACATAGTATGGTGGAAGGTGGATCGCGCTGGCTCCCGGGGTGTGAGTGAGTGTGAGTGAGTGAGTGGCATTCATTCATGTAGTTGAAATGCATGTGCTAATTGCATATACTATGGTGGAGGGTGGATCGTGCTGGCTCCTGGGGTGTGAGTGAGACTATGGTGGAAGGTGGATTGTCCTGGCTCCCGGGGTGTGAGTGTGAGTAAGTGTAAATGAGTGCGTGTGAGTGCGAGGGTGAGTGTGTGAATGTGAGTGATTGCATGTGAGTGATTGCGTGTGAGTGTGTGTATGTGTAAGAGAGTGTGTGTGTGTGTGTGTGTGAGAGAATGTGAATGAATGGGAATGTGAGTGTTTGTGTCTGACGTGTAGGAGCGAGTGGCAGCCATTTTGTTTTTTCAGTCACTTGGATAGTGGTGGGCGGCTGGATAGTGGGGGCAGGCCAACTCCCTGCATGATTTAAATCACTCCCCCACTGAATCACCCAATGGGAGCAGTAACTCCTCTTTACTTAAGCTGAGGTAACATAGCAATAAAACACACGGCGGTTCTTCAGTTGATGCAATGTAGCAATATGCTGAGGTTACAGTTATCTGTGGGAGGTGACACAGTGTGTTTGGAGGGTTACAGTTATCTGTAGGAGGTGACACAGTGTGTATGGAGGGTTACAGTTATCTGTGGGAGGTGAAACAGTGTGTATGGAGGGTTACAGTTATCTGTGGGAGGTGACACAGAGTGTATGGAGGGTTACAGTTATCTGTGGGAGGTGACACAGAGTGTATGGAGGGTTACAGTTATCTGTGGGAGGTGACACAGAGTGTATGGAGGGTTACAGTTATCTGTGGGAGGTGAAACAGTGTGTATGGAGGGTTACAGTTATCTGTGGGAGGTGACACACAGTGTATGGATGGTTACAGTTATCTGTGGGAGGTGACACAGAGTGTATGGAGGGTTACAGTTATCTGTGGGAGGTGACACAGTGTGTATGGATGGTTACAGTTATCTGTGGGAGGTGACACACAGTGTATGGAGGGTTACAGTTATCTGTGGGAGGTGAAACATAGTGTATGGAGGGTTACAGTTATCTGTGGGAGGTGACACACAGTGTATGGAGGGTTACAGTTATCTGTGGGAGGTGACACAGAGTGTATGGAGGGTTACAGTTATCTGTGGGAGGTGACACAGAGTGTATGGAGGGTTACAGTTATCTGTGGGAGGTGGCACAGAGTGTATGGAGGGTTACAGTTATCTGTGGGAGGTGACAGAGTGTATGGAGGGTTACAGTTATCTGTGGGAGGTGAAACACAGTGTGTATGGAGGGTTACAGTTATCTGTGGGAGGTGACATAGTGTATGGAGGGTTACAGTTATCTGTGGGAGGTGACACAGTGTGTATGGAGGGTTACAGTTATCTGTGGGAGGTGACAAAGAGTGTATGGAGGGTTACATTTATCTGTGGGAGGTGACACAGAGTGTATGGAGGGTTACAGTTATCTGTGGGAGGTGACACAGAGTGTATGGAGGGTTACAGTTATCTGTGGGAGGTGACACAGAGTGTATGGAGGGTTACAGTTATCTGTGGGAGGTGACACAGAGTGTATGGAGGGTTACAGTTATCTGTGGGAGGTGACACAGAGTGTATGGAGGGTTACAGTTATCTGTGGGAGGTGACACAGAGTGTATGGAGGGTTACAGTTATCTGTGGGACGTGACACAGAGTGTATGGAGGGTTACAGTTATCTGTGGGAGGTGACACAGTGTATGGAGGGTTACAGTTATCTGTGGGAGGTGACACAGTGTGTATGGAGGGTTACAGTTATCTGTGGGAGGTGACACAGTGTGTATGGAGGGTTACAGTTATCTGTGGGAGGTGACACAGTGTATGGAGGATTACAGTTATCTGTGGGAGGTGACACAGTGTGTATGGAGGGTTACAGTTATCTGTGGGAGGTGACACAGTGTATGGAGGGTTACAGTTATCTGTGGGAGGTGACACAGTGTGTATGGAGGGTTACAGTTATCTGTAGGAGGTGACACAGTGTGTATGGAGGGTTACAGTTATCTGTGGGAGGTGACACAGTGTGTATGGAGGGTTACAGTTATCTGTAGGAGGTGACACAGTGTGTATGGAGGGTTACAGTTATCTGTGGGAGGTGACACAGTGTGTATGGAGGGTTACAGTTAACTGTGGGAGGTGAAACAGTGTGTTTGTGGGGTCATGATCCTGAGTGAGAGTATGTGTGGGCCGAGAGAAGTTATTGATATCCCCTACTTCAGGAGCGAGTGGCAGCTATATAATTTTTTGTCAGTTGGATAGTGGTGGGTGGGCTGGAGGGGGCGGGCCAACTCCCTGTATGATAAACACGCCCCCATTGAATCACCCAATGGGAGCAGTAATGTCCCCATTGAATCACCCAATGTGAGTTGTGTCTCCTAATGAGACATAAATTATGTAATGAGGCATTCTGTTCAATGTGTGTTTGTTTTCTGAGGAGACATAAATTATGTTCTGTGTGTGAGGAACCATAAATTATGCAATGAGGCTTATTCTTTTATATATATAGATGTATATAGGAAAATAGTTTGAATAAGGAGAGTGCTAGCCTGTCACTCAAGCAATATAAGACTTGTAAGGATAAAAAAAGGTAAAAAGAAAAATAATGTTTATTCGAACATATCCTATATAATAATTTGCTAAAACGTGTAACGACACAGTCATGCTCAGTAGAGACTGCCCGCGCAGCTCTGTATTAGCCGCCGCTCGGGCAGTCTCTATTGCGCATGACTGCCCCGCGACCGGCTGGCAGTGGCACTGTGGCCCGTGTAACGGGCACTTCAATTAGTACACAGAATGTGGGTGTGGCCAGCACATGAGGATCCACCCTCAGAATTTGGAGCTGTAGGAAGTTACCTACTCTGCCTACTGAGACATCTGGCCCTGATTTCATCACAATGATCTAACCCCATAATATGCAAACCTTGTTAAATAATCTCATCTTGTCCATTCTCCTTGGACGCTATCTACGTGACTTAGCAAGGGGTTAATATCTCTCAGTTCTCTTTCGTGCGCTGTAGGCCGCAGCATACGGACGGTCGCTGTAGGAACCCCACAGAGAGAATCCTGGGAACGTGAACCCACCATTGGCACGTGGTCCATGTCAGCTCTGTGCCTCTGATTATTTACAAAGCTCCTGCGGTGAAATAAACAATCAGACAATTTCTTTGGCCCCTGGGCCGCAGACCTCACAGATAGCTGCTGGCGTTTTCCTGTTGCAAGTTTACAAATGTTCATATAAACAAGTCCTTAATTATAATCCCGTTGTAGTTTATTTTCATAGAGCAGCTAATAGTATTCATTCTCAAAAACAAATCTTTAACCCCCCCTTGCTTGAGTTGGACTCCTCTCTAGTATCTATGGGGTTAAGTCAACACCACGGGCCCTGCATTCAAAGGACAAGAGAAGTACATTTGGGACAAAACAACGGCACCTCAGAGGACAAATACAAATTACCAAAATCCTATTTGATTTTAACCCTTTGAGCACCAGAGGGGCATGCAATGTGTAACACTCTGGCACTAGGGTTAAATGCTTGGATGTTAGTGAGATCTCCAGGCATTGTGAAGCATTAGGTAGGCGCAGCACAATGCAAGTGTGTAAAGGCAAAATAAATGTTTATCTTTAGAAAAATGAATAGGCCTCATGTCCTTTTTAATAAAAAGTATTCTACATCATAGAGCAGTCAGGTGTATCTATACAATTTGTGGATTTTCCTAACCATTGTGATGGAAAGTGAAAATTATATTGAAGACACAGATGCGAATATTACGCTATATCCTTCTTTACTGTCACCCTCAGCAGCAAAGAAAACTTTATTACAATAACATATAAAGACAAGAAAACTTGCTAGCACCATATTTCTCCCTCCCCACCAATCATGAGTCCTCATTCCCTCAAAACTAAGATGCAACACTTGTCTCTTCCTCTTTTTCAACTTGGAACCAAAGAACTGTGTTTAATCCAACAAACATCTGGAACTGCAACATCTCTTCAAAGACCACATCCAACCATGAAGCGTCTTGATAAATGTAATATGAAAACTTGATAACTGTGTCTCAAAACTTACTCCCAAATCATCACTGAAATTATGACACCTTAACCTGGAAAATAGAAGAGAAAAGTGAAAAGGAGGGAACAGGGAGGGATAACATTCACCTCCGTATCTTTAATAAAATTCTGACTTTCTGTCACAATGGTTAGGACGATTCACGAATTGTATACAAAGCATGGAGGCTTCATATTATGCAAGTTTAAAGCTTACTCACAATCTGACTAGAAACATGACCAATAGGCTTAAAAAAAAAATCTTTAAATGTGGATTACCTAGACCGATCTGCAACTCTAAGGACATCTTCTAATCTAATCCCTACCTGTAGGGCCATAGATGCCATAGCTCCCCTAGAGGAATGTGTCCAAATAGGGTAATATCAGTACTTGCTAATTGCATGATCCATCTTACCCAACGAGCTAAAGTGCCCGACGAAACAGGTAAATGTGGCTTATGAAAAGAAATCAAGAATTGATTCCAACTACCTGTTCTTAGTTGAGTTGTCCAGTCTTCGTAAGCCTGCAAACTAGGGTTGCACCGATACCGATACTGGTATCGGTGCCGATACCAGCATTTGCGTGAGTACTTGTACTCGCGCAAATGCGGCCGATGCCAGCACCGATACCCTGTGTCAGGGTTGGTGCTGCAGAGAGGGAGCCTGGGGAGCTGCTCACAATGCTCCCCGGTCACCTCTCTCACTCCTGTAGCATCGGATCGTTGCTGCGGGTTACCATGGCAATGCTCCAATGCTGACCTCTGCCGGGGCTCGCGAGAGAACAGTGAGCACCCGGCAGAGGAGAGTAAGGGAGGCAAGATGGGGCAGCGGGTGGTCAAAGAGGCAGAGAGTGGGGTCAAGAGGGAGAAAAAGAGGCAAAAGGAGGGGGGCCAAGAAGAGGCAAAAGGAGGGGGGATCAGGAGGGAGAGAGAGGCAAAAGGGTGAGTCAAGGAGGGGGAGAAAGGGGGATCAAAAGGGAGAGAAAAAGCCAAGGCAAAAGAAGGGGGCTCAAGAGGGGTAGAATGAAGCAAAAGGTGGGAATCAGGAGGTGGTGTGTGTATGTGTGTGTATATATTTCAAGTACTCACCAATACCAATTACCAATACTTTTTTTGCGGTCATTTTCCAGTTTTCCAAGTACCTAAAGCATATAGGTACTTAGAAAACTGGCAAATGACTGCAAAAAAAAGGTATCGGTAATTGGTATCGGTGAGTACTTGAAAAAAGTATCGGTACTCGTACTCGGTCTTAAAAAATCGGTATTGGTGCATCTCTACTGCAAACAACATACCACACATAACTGTGGTTTAAGTTACCACTTGGACTCATGTCTTAGTTCTTCTAGAAATCATAAACTGAGCTCCAGGAGTAAAAGATCTAGTATGAATATCCAAAGCTTCTACATCTGAAACTCTCTTAAAAGACATAAGACAAAGAAGCATGGTCAGTTTTGCTGACAATTGTATCAAAGCCAAAAGTTCATTAACCATCCAGTCCTCCAAAAACTGCAAAATGTCATTAACATTCCATAAAATGACACCTAGACTGAAGTGGTCTCGAAAAAATGAATCCCTTGCATGAGTCTACACACCAAAGTGTTCTGTCCCATAGGAAAACCATCAACATTAACATGACCCGCCAAAATGGCAGATTGATACACCGGGTACAGTATGACAATGCCATGGCCGTGGCTTACATCAACAAGCAGGGTGGAACAAGAAGTCTCGCCGCTTGGTTAGAGGTGAAGGCTATTTTGTCCTGGGCAGTAGAACACATTCCTGCCATATCCGCAGTGCACATTCCTGGAGTAGACAACGTCATGGTGGACTTCCTCAGTCGATACACAGTGTACAGCAGAGAGTGGGAGCTGCACCCAGAGGTGTTCACCCTCATTGTTCAGAAATGGGGTCTTCCTTACATCGACCTGATGGTGACAGGACACAACAGGAAGGTTCCGAGGTTCTGCTCTCGATGGAGGGATCCTCTAGCTCTGGCGGTGGATGCTATAGTCCTATAAGCTTTACCCTGATCAAAAAGATAGGAAATGAAATTAACCACCTCTACCAGAGAAACTGAAATGGGATCCAAATCCCGTACCACGCACCAACTATTCCAAAGCAACCAAGCTGTTTGTACATAGATCGGGTACCAGGTGCCCATGATTCCACCAAACAAGTCTGAGTTGACTCTGAAAAAGAAGTGGTAGATGAGGCACCCCTGAAACAAGCCAAACCATCAAGAGAAGATTCCCTGATACTAACAGATTGCGTGGATTGCCTAACGGGTCTGTCAGTAGGAAGGGGAAGGATGGGAGCATGCGAGGAATGTCGACCGACAACTCCAGAAATGGAGGGAACCATGGCTTGGTTGGCCAGAAAGGCTTTACCAACACCACTGTTGCTTTTTGTTGCCTGATCACCAAGATGGTCAGAGGAATCAAAGTGAAAGGAGGGACCCAATCCCTGGGACACAATCCTAAAGAAAAGCATCTATCGCTAATGCCTCTGGATCTGGTGTCCAACTGAAGAATCTCAACACCTGTCGATTTAATTGAGAAGTGAAGAGATCTATCTGAAAAGGACCCCAGAAACTAACGTCCTTGTGCAACATCCAATTGCTGCAATCTGAAAGTACCTTTGCCAATTCTGCCAACTGTTTCGATTTCATGCCGCCGAATCGATTGATATAACTCACTGCGGAAATGTTGACCATCTTTAATAAGATGCAACAATTTTATTTGTCCTTCGCTTGGCTTTTTAACCCAAAGGACCCTGCCAAAATTTCCAGGCAATTTATGTGTAACTCCGCATCTTGTTGAGACCACTTGCCTCCTGTTGTAACACCACCTTCCTCTTGCTCCCCAGCCTAAGAAAATGGTGTCTGATTCTATTACGATATCTGGTGACGTTCCGAAAATAGCTTTTCCATTCCATGTGTCTAAATATTTGAGCCACCAAAGTAGCTCTTCTCTTGCATCGGAAGACAGAGAGATTAAATCCGTGTACCCTAGTGCTCTGCAAAGGTGTAGCTCCTTCAACCACTGCAATGCCCTGTAATGAAGAGATCCTGGAAAAAATCACCAGAATCAGGAGTGACAAGAGTCCCACTACATGAGCTAACATCTTCAATAAAATCCGTTCTTTCTGAAGTACAGTTTGGATCTCTTTGCGAATCATTTTCACCTTTGCTCCAGGGAGACTCAATGAAGATTGTATTGAGTCTATCACAAACCCCATAAACTCTATTTTCTGTGTTCACACAATTTATTAGGAAACCAAGCTGTCAACAGCTGAATTGCCCACCTCGCGTGGGTATTGTCCACATCCTGATCCTGCAACAAAATCAGTTATGTCTGAGAATGTCCAGCTGCAGGGTCTGAGTGTGGAACTGGTCATACAGAACCGCCTCCAGAGCTGAGACCAATCACCCTAACAGTCTTCTGTATTCCACACAGTTGCCAATGTGGTGCAGTACTCATCACCTATTTTCGATAATGTAGTCTTTCACTCATGCTCTTCCATAGTATGTGCATTATTGGGGAAAAAAGCCTTTTGCACACTAGTTGGTAATGTTTTTGAGTTTATAAAGTCTGACACCCCAGCCATGTTCTGCTGTCCACTGGTAGTCACAGACCCACACATACACTGTCTGACAGCCCAGTCTTGTTCTACTGGTAATCACAGACACACAAATACACTGTCTGACACCCCAGGGTTGTTCCACTGGTAGTCACAGACACACACATGAATTGTCTGACACCCCAGCCATGTTCTGCTGTCCACTGGTAGTCACAGAACCACACATACACTGTCTGACACCCCAGCCTTGATCTACTGGTAGTCACAGAGCCACACATACACTGTCTGACAGCCCAGTCTTGTTCTACTGGTAGTCACAGACCCACACATACACTGTCTGACACCTCAACCTTGTTCTACTGGTAGTCACAGACCCACACATACACTGTCTGACAGCCCAGTCTTGTTCTACTGGTAATCACAGACACACAAATACACTGTCTGACACCCCAGGGTTGTTCCACTGGTAGTCACAGACACACACATGAATTGTCTGACACCCCAGCCATGTTCTGCTGTCCACTGGTAGTCACAGAACCACACATACACTGTCTGACACCCCAGCCTTGATCTACTGGTAGTCACAGAGCCACACATACACTGTCTGACAGCCCAGTCTTGTTCTACTGGTAGTCACAGACCCACACATACACTGTCTGACACCTCAACCTTGTTCTACTGGTAGTCACAGACCCACACATACACTGTCTGACAGCCCAGTCTTGTTCTACTGGTAATCACAGACACACAAATACACTGTCTGACACCCCAGGGTTTGTTCCACTGGTAGTCACAGACACACACATGAATTGTCTGACACCCCAGCCATGTTCTGCTGTCCACTGGTAGTCACAGAACCACACATACACTGTCTGACACCCCAGCCTTGATCTACTGGTAGTCACAGAACCACACATACACTGTCTGATTACCCCAGTCTTGTTCCACTGGTAGTCACAGACCCACACATACACTGTCTGACACCCCAGTCTTGTTCCACTGTCCACTGGTAGTCACAGACCCACACATACACTGTCTGACACCCCAGCCTTGTTCCACTGTCCACTGATAGTCACAGAACCACACATATACTGTCTGACACCCCAACCTTGTTCCACTGTCCACTGATAGTCACAGACCCACACATACACTGTTTGACACCCCAGCCTTGTTCCACTGGAAGTTACAGACCCACACATACACTGTCTGACATCCCTGCCTTATTCTACTGTGCACTGGAAGTCACAGAACCACAAATACACTGTCCAACACCTCAGACTTGTTCCACTGTCCACTGGTAGTCAGAGAACCATGTGTATGTGTGCTAACATCTGGTAGTCACAGAATCACAAATATACTGTCATGTAAGCACTTTGGGCACAAGGTGTCACCCCATATCATCAATACAAAAATGTAAACAATTACTGTGGTATATTACTTTCACTATGTTATCTTACGATGTGCAAAATCATGTACAGATAAAAATAAGATTATATTATTAAAAACAAACAGGAACACAAAGGCCTGGATTCCATTGTGTATCAAGGGGTTTATCTACAAATTTCTCAGTATACATCAGTGGGAATCTGTTCGAGAAAACCACTTAACACTTATCAACCGCAATGTAATCTAGGTCTAGGAGAGGTTGACAGTGAACCTAGTGATGATCTCTGGGATCACCTAGCATGCTAATCAATGTAATCTAGGTCCAAGAGAGGTGACAGTGACCTAGTAATGATCTCTGGGATCACCTAGCATGATAATACAATGTAATCTAGGTCTAGGAGAGGTGACAGTGACCTAGTAATGATATCTGGGATCACCTAGCATGCTAATCAATGTAATCTAGGTCTAGGAGAGGTGACAGTGACCTAGTAATGATATCTGGCATCACCTAGCATTCTAATCAAGGTAATCTAGGTCCTAGGAGAGGTGACAGTGACCTAGTGATGATCTCTGGGATCACCTAGCATGCTAATCAATGTAATCTAGGTCTAGGAGAGGTAACAGACCTAGTAATGATCTCTGGGATCACCTAGCATGCTAATCAATGTAATCTAGGTCTAGGAGAGGTGACAGTGACCTAGTGATGATCTCTGGGATCACCTAGCATTCTAATCAATGTAATCTAGGTCTAGGAGAGGTGACAGTGGACCTAGTAATGATATCTGGGAACACCTAGCATGCTAATCAATGTAATCTAGGTCTAGGAGAGGTGACAGTGACCTAGTGATGATATCTGAGATCACCTAGCATTCTAATCAATGTAATCTAGGTCTAGGAGAGGTGACAGTGACCTAGTGATGATCTCTGGGATCACCTAGCATGCTAATCAATGTAATCTAGGTCTAGGAGAGGTGACAGTGACCTAGTGATGATCTCTGGGATCACCTAGCATGCTAATCAATGTAATCTAGGTCTAGGAGAGGTGACAGTGACCTAGTGATGATCTCTGAGATCACCTAGCATGCTAATCAATGTAATCTAGGTCTAGGAGAGGTGACAGTGACCTAGTGATGATCTCTGGGATCACCTAACATGCTAATCAATGTAATCTAGGTCCAAGAGAGGTGACAGTGACCTAGTAATGATCTCTGGGATCACCTAGCATGCTAATCAATGTAATCTAGGTCTAGGAGAGGTGACAGTGACCTAGTAATGATATCTGGCATCACCTAGCATTCTAATCAATGTAATCTAGGACTAGGAGAGGTGACAGTGACCTAGTGATGATCTCTGGGATCACCTAGCATGCTAATCAATGTAATCTAGGCTTAAGAGAGGTGACAGTGACCTAGTGATGATCTCTGGGATCACCTAGCATGCTAATCAATGTAATCTAGGTCTAGGAGAGGTGACAGTGACCTAGTGATGATCTCTGGGATCACCTAGCATGCTAATCAATGTAATCTAGGTCTAGGAGAGGTGACAGTGACCTAGTGATGATCTCTGAGATCACCTAGCATGATAATACAATGTAATCTAGGTCTAGGAGAGGTGACAGTGACCTAGTAATGATATCTGGGATCACCTAGCATTCTAATCAATGTAATCTGGGTCTAGGAGAGGTGACAGTGACCTAGTAATGATATCTGGGAACACCTAGCATGCTAATCAATGTAATCTAGGTCTAGGAGAGGTGACAGTGACCTAGTGATGATATCTGGGATCACCTAGCATTCTAATCAATGTAATCTAGGTCTAGGAGAGGTGACAGTGACCTAGTGATGATCTCTGGGATCACCTAGCATGCTAATCAATGTAATCTAGGTCTAGGAGAGGTGACAGTGACCTAGTAATGATCTCTGGGATCACCTAGCATGATAATACAATGTAATCTAGGTCTAGGAGAGGTGACAGTGACCTAGAGATGATATCTGGGATCACCTAGCATGCTAATCAATGTAATCTAGGACTAGGAGAGGTGACAGTGACCTAGTGATGATCTCTGGGATCACCTAGCATGCTAATCAATGTAATCTAGGTCTAGGAGAGGTGACAGTGACCTAGTGATGATCTCTGGGATCACCTAGCATGCTAATCAATGTAATCTAGGCTTAAGAGAGGTGACAGTGACCTAGTGATGATCTCTGGGATCATATAGCATGCTAATCAATGTAATCTAGGTCTAGGAGAGGTGGACAGTGACCTAGTAATGATATCTGGCATCACCTAGCATTCTAATCAATGTAATGTAGGTCTAGGAGAGGTGACAGTGACCTAGTGATGATCTCTGGGATCACCTAGCATGCTAATCAATGTAATCTAGGTCTAGGAGAGGTGACAGTGACCTAGTGATGATCTCTGGGATCACCTAGCATGCTAATCAATGTAATCTAGGTCTAGGAGAGGTGACAGTGACCTAGTGATGATCTCTGGGATCACCTAGCATGCTAATCAATGTAATCTAGGTCTAGGAGAGGTGACAGTGACCTAGTGATGATATCTGGGAACACCTAGCATGCTAATCAATGTAATCTAGGTCTAGGAGAGGTGACAGTGACCTAGTGATGATATCTGGGATCACCTAGAATGCTAATCAATGTAATCTAGGTCTAGGAGAGGTGACAGTGACCTAGTGATGATCTCTGGGATCACCTAGCATGCTAATCAATGTAATCTAGGTCTAGGAGAGGTGACAGTGACCTAGTGATGATCTCTGGGATCACCTAGCATGCTAATCAATGTAATCTAGGTCTAGGAGAGGTGACAGTGACCTAGTGATGATCTCTGAGATCACCTAGCATGCTAATCAATGTAATCTAGGTCTAGGAGAGGTGACAGTGACCTAGTGATGATCTCTGGGATCACCTAACATGCTAATCAATGTAATCTAGGTCCAAGAGAGGTGACAGTGACCTAGTAATGATCTCTGGGATCACCTAGCATGATAATACAATGTAATCTAGGTCTAGGAGAGGTGACAGTGACCTAGAGATGATATCTGGGATCACCTAGCATGCTAATCAATGTAATCGAGGTCTAGGAGAGGTGACAGTGACCTAGTGATGATATCTGGGATCACCTAGAATGCTAATCAATGTAATCTAGGTCTAGGAGAGGTGACAGTGACCTAGTGATGATCTCTGGGATCACCTAGCATGCTAATCAATGTAATCTAGGTCTAGGAGAGGTGACAGTGACCTAGTGATGATCTCTGGGATCACCTAGCATGCTAATCAATGTAATCTAGGTCTAGGAGAGGTGACAGTGACCTAGTGATGATCTCTGAGATCACCTAGCATGCTAATCAATGTAATCTAGGTCTAGGAGAGGTGACAGTGACCTAGTGATGATCTCTGGGATCACCTAGCATGCTAATCAATGTAATCTAGGTCTAGGAGAGGTGGACAGTGACCTAGTGATGATCTCTGGGATCACCTAGCATGCTAATCAATGTAATCTAGGTCTAGGAGAGGTGACAGTGACCTAGTGATGATCTCTGGGATCACCTAACATGCTAATCAATGTAATCTAGGTCTAGGAGAGGTGACGTGACCTAGTGATGATCTCTGGGATCACCTAGCATGCTAATCAATGTAATCTAGGCTTAAGAGAGGTGACAGTGACCTAGTGATGATCTCTGGGATCACATAGCATGCTAATCAATGTAATCTAGGTCTAGGAGAGGTGACAGTGACCTAGTGATGATATCTGGCATCACCTAGCATTCTAATCAATGTAATCTAGGTCTCGGACAGGTGACGTGACCTAGTAATGAATTCTGGGATCACCTAGCATTCTAATCAATGTAATCTAGGTCTCGGACGGGTGACGTGACCTAGTAATGATCTCTGGGATCACGTAGCAGTCTAATCAATGTAACCCAGGTCTAGGAGGTGACTTAGTAATGATCTCTGGGATCACCTAGCATTATAATACAATTGATATTGGTACAGTGTTAACCCACTGGGTGCTAGAGAGGTCTCTAACGCAAGGCAAGGGCATGTATTAGAGGCCTTGCAAGCATCCCAGGGGTTAATGTGTTTGATTATTAGGGTTCCATGAGGATTTCATATGAAACAAAGGTTCCACCACTGTAAAAACATCTGAGAGCCAACTAAGAAGATCAAGCAATCCTGAGCATCAATCCCAGCATGCTGGGTAGAAAAAATCCAACATATATATGTGTGTGTTTTTTATGTGTGTGTGTTTTTGTGTGTGTGTGTGTCTGTGTGCGTGTCTGTTTGTGTGTGTGTGATCCACATGTTACTTATCACCAGGAGAGAAGGTCTGAGATAGGAGAACCTGTATGGGTTCTAATCTATTTAATGCCATAGACACACATCAAATACATTCATGACATGCATTATGCAAAACTCAGAGGGTCTCTGCCTTCTACCATACATTTCAACTTGTGTGAAAGTGTAATTATGCCCATTGTCAACCCCCCGGCAGCATCTGCGTCACTCACTGTAAAGGGATTCATATCAAGCTGACACAACAGACAAATGGGAACTACGATGCTGCCGCTGTAGCCAGTGTTAAAGATTTTGAACCGCCTAGTTCCAATGAGCTAGACTAGTTGAGTTGGTCCTGGGGCTGAAACGTAGTTGGTGACAGTCATTTTAGAAAAACAGAATGGGTTTGTGTAATACAAAAAATTGGCCACTAGATATCAGGGCAGGTTAAGAAATATCTTCCAGGAGATGGCAAAGAGCTTCCATAATAGGGTCCCTGTGGTTAAAGGGACAGTAATGTTTCACAAAAAAAAGCAGCTCCAATTAATCTTCATAGTATTTGAGCCATGGAGAGTGTTATTTCTGTACCACGGAAGCATGTGGGAAAGTGGATTAAATAGGGAAGACGGGGGAACCAATTCTGACAGTCACTCTATCAGCTGACACACAGACAGAGAAGAAGCAAATGTGCACTAAAGTGTATTCAACTGCAAGCCTTAACCCATACCTCCCAACATTTCAAATTGCCAAAGAGGGACACTTGTGTTTTAGGGGTGTTGCTGGGGGCGTGGCTGGTGGGCGGAGCATTACCGGGGATTTTTAGGCTGTTTCATGACCTATTCATACCTCTTTGTATAACCTAAAAAATGACTTATAACAAGACCAAAGTATTTTATTTACACAAACTAATTTATAAACACATATACTGACATTTAAACAAACAATGATGCAAGTTATATTGCTGTAGAACAATGTGATTTACTTATCTACTAACCACTCAGTCTGATCTCCTAAAAAGAGGGACATCAGGGTGGGAAAAGGGACAGAGGGATTTGGGTCTAAAAGAGGGACTGTCCTTCCTAAAGAGGGACACTTGGGAGGTATGCTTAACCCTTTACACCAATTAGAAAATTGTTTTACAGTACAATGGGGGAGATGCACTAAAACGTGATAAAGAGGTGATAAAATGGAGATGACTTCTCCAGTGATATCATTTCTCCACCTCCTGTTGATATTCTATGGAGACAATACACTTAGATTTCTCCACCTTTGGGGATCTTAGTGAATAGGATCTATAGAATAACATAGGAACTGGAGAAGTGATAAAGTGGAGAAGTCATCACTATATCTCCCAACATGTCAAATGGCCAAAGAGTGACACTTGTGTTTTAGGGGGTGTCGCTGGGGTTGTGGCTGGTAGGTGAGGGCATTACTGAGAATTTTTAGGTTACTTTGTGACCTGCTGACACCTCTTTGTGTAACTGATTAAAGGATTTAGAGAAAGACCAAAGTATTTTATTTATACAGATTTATTTACAAAGACATATATTGTAGATTAACTAAACATTAACCCTTTGAGTGCCAGAAGGGTACGGAATGCATTGCAAAGCAATGACACTCAAAGGGGTAATGTGAATTTTACTGCTGTGTACACACCACACAGTCTGACCTCCTAAACACAGGGACACCAGGGTGATACACTTCTATACACACCACACAGTCTGATCTCCTAAACACAGGGACACCAGGGTGATACACTTATATACACACCACACAGTCTGATCTCCCTAAACACAGGGACACCAGAGTGATACACTTATATACACATCACACAGTCTGATCTCCTGAACACAGGGACACCAGGGTTGATACACTTCTATACACACCACACAGTCTGATCTCCTAAACACAGGGACACCAGGGTGATACACTTATATACACACCACACAGTCTGATCTCCTAAACACAGGGACACCAGGGTGATACACTTCTATACACACCACACAGTCTGATCTCCTAAACACAGGGACACCAGGGTGATACACTGATATACACACCACACAGTCTGATCTCCTAAACACAGCGACACCAGGGTGATACACTTCTATACACACCACACAGTCTGATCTCCTAAACACAGGGACACCAGGGTGATACACTTCTATACACACCACACAGTCTGATCTCCTAAACACAGGGACACCAGGTGATACACTTCTATACACACCACACAGTCTGATCTCCTAAACACAGGGACACCAGGGTGATACACTTCTATACACACCACACAATCTGATCTCCTAAACACAGCGACAGCAGGGTGATACACTTCTATACACACCACACAGTCTGATCTCCTAAACACAGGGACACCAGGGTGATACACTTATATACACACCGCACAGTCTGATCTCCTAAACACAGGGGCACCAGGGTGATACACTTATATACACAACACACAGTCTGATCTCCTAAACACAGCGACAGCAGGGTGATACACTTCTATACACACCACACAGTCTGATCTCCTCAACACAGGGACACCAGGGTGATACACTTCTATACACACCACACAGTCTGATCTCCTCAACACAGGGACACCAGGGTGATACACTTCTATACACATACCACACAGTCTGATCTCCTAAACACAGGGACACCAGGGTGATACACTTCTATACACACCACACAGTCTGATCTCCTAAACACAGGGACACCAGGGTGATACACTTATATACACACCACACAGTCTGACCTCCTAAACACAGGGACACCAGGGCGATACACTTATATACACACACCACACAGTCTGATCTCCTAACACAGGGACACCAGGGTGATACACTTATATACACACCACACAGACTGATCTCCTAAACACAATATAGAAGTGTATCACCCTGGTGTCCCTGTGTTTAGGAGATCAGACTGTGTGATGTGTATATAAGTGTATCACCCTGGTGTCCCTGTGTTTAGAGATCAGACTGCATGGTGCGTATATAAGTGTATCACCCTGGTGTCCCTGTGTTTAGAGATCAGACTGCATGGTGTGTATAGAAGTGTATCATCCTGGTGTCCCTGTGTTTAGGAGATCAGACTGTGTGGTGTGTATAGAAGTGTATCACCCTGGTGTCCCTGTCCTGTAGATCAGACTGTGTAGTGTATCTATGTATATAAAAGAAGACTTTGTGCCTGCCAAAACACACCCAGGGGAGGCATAAAGCAGGAGTTACTACTCCTATTGGGTGATTCAGTCATGCAGGGAGTTGGCACGCCCCCACTATGCAGCCCGCCCACCACTATCAAATTCAGAAAAAAATATAAATGGCCGCCACTTGCTCCTACACCACAGACAAACACACATGCCCCACTCACACATCACCAAACAAACACACACATGTCCCACTCACACACACAGACCACACACACACATGTCCCACTCACACAGCACCAAACACACATGCCCCCACTCACACACACAGCACCACATACACACACAAAGCCAGAAATAAATATGGTTGACACACACACAGACACTCACCCTGACTCCCAGTGGCCTCATCAGGACCTGTAGTGCAGCACCAGGGGAACAAAATGGCACTCAAAGGGTTAAGGTAGGCCCTCTGCTGAATTATTTCTTCACTGTCATCATTTGCCATGCAAGACACAGGACAGACAACCATCAGGTACACACTTAACCCACTGACTGCCACAGGGTTTGGGTATCAAGTTTAACACTCAGGCAGTGTGTTCAAACCCCTCACACTGTAAACTTGCATTCCCCTACCACTTCTCCTCCTTCCCCAGCCTATTGCTAACACTTTTCCACATTTATGTTAAGCCCCGCCCCTACTCATGATTAAGCCCCACCCACTTTTAACCCAGTTTACCCCATTTGTCTCTCCACATCAGCACCACATCAGTCCCCTCTAGGGACTCCACAAATCAATGTTCCCAGGTATGAATACACTTCCCACTGTATTTGACACTCACATGCCTCTCTATACCTTAACCATTTGAGTGCCAGAGGGGTACATAACTCATGCACGCATGTGTTTCTGCTCATATATGTTGTGTGTGTGTGTGTGTGTACATCTCTGTTACATATGTGTGTCCATCTCCAGTGTGTCTGTGTGTGTGTGTGTGCGTGTCTTTTGCATGTCTCTGCCGCTCACTGTGTATATGGCATACCTCCCAACATTTCACATGGCCAAAGAGGGACACTTTACTTTTAGGTGATATTTTGGGGGGCGTGGCTGGTGGGCAGGGCATTAGTAAGAATTTTTAGGTTATTTCATGACCTATTACTGGCTATTTATGTAACTTAATAAATGATTTAGTGCAACACCAAAGTATTTTATTTGCACAGACTAATGTATAAACACATATACTGAAGTTTATTGCTTTATTGCTGTAGAGCAAAGTAATACACACCACACAGTCAGGGCTGGTGCAAGGATTTTTGCCACCCTAGGCAAAACCTAATTTTGCCGCCCATTTCTCTCCGCCCCTTGTGTCCCACCCCTTTATACCTGCCTACTTATACCCACCTCTTTTCATGATTGTCCTCTCTCTGCCCCCTGGGCCAGTCTGCCCCTGGTCTGGAGATGCCCCCCACCAGCTCCAACTTGCCCCTTATCAGCTCCACTTTGGCCCTATCAGCTGCACTTTGCCCCCCATCAACTCCAACTTGCCCCCATCAACTCCAACTTGCCCCCATCAGCTCCACTGTCCACTTTGCCCCCATCAACTCCAACTTGCCCCCATCAGCTCCACTTTGCCCCACAGCAGCTCCACTTTGCCCCCCATCCACTCCAACTTGCCCCTACCGGCTCCACTTTGCCCCCCATCAGCTCCACTATGCCCCCAGCAGCTCCAACTTGCCCCATCAGCTCCACTTTGCCCACCAGCCACTCCAACTTGCCCCCATCAGCTCCACTTTGCTCCCCATCCACTCTAACTTACCCCCACCAGCTCCACTTTTGCCCCCCCTTCAGCTCCAGTATGCCCCCTCAGCTACAACTTGCCCCTATCAGCTCCAACTTACCCCATCGGCTCCACTTTGCCCCCCAGCAGCTCTACTATGCCCCCAGCATCTCCAACTTGCCCCTATCAGCTCCAACTTGCCACCAACAGCTCCACTTTGCCCCATCCGCTCCAACTTGCCCCCATCAGCTCCACTTTGGCCCCCATCCGCTCCAACTTGCCCCCACCAGCTCCACTTTGCCCCCCCTTCAGCTCCACTTTGACCCCCATCCGCTCCAACCTGCCCCATCAGCTCCACTTTGACCTCCATCCGCTCCAACTTACCCCTATCAGCTCCAACTTGCCCCCAGCAGCTCCACTATGCCCCCTCAGCTCCAACTTGCCCCTATCATCTCCACTTTGCCCCCCATCCTCTCCAACTTGCCCCCAGCAGCTCCACTATGCCCCCTCAGCTCCAACTTGCCCCCTATCACATACCTGTAGCTCCCGCGCGCTCTGCATTACTAAAGATCTGACCCAATGAGGGAGCGCAGTAACGACACAGACCTGACTGTGTTGTGGTTCTCGCCGTGGTGTGTGCCGGCGCAGCTCTTCTCCGCTGCATGCCCGCGCCCCCAGTACCTGTGCGCCCTAGGCCGGCGCCTACCTCGCCTATAGGTGGAGCTGGCCCTGCACGCAGTCTGACCTCCTAAAAAGAGGGACAACAGGGTGGGAAAGATGGACAGAGTGATTTGGCCCTCAAAGACGGACTGTCCCTCCTAAAGAGGGACACTTGGGATGTATGATATGTGTCTGCCTGTGTGTTGCATATGTCTGTGTTTATCAGTGTGTCTGCATTTCACACACATGCGCCCAACGGTCATGACATGACGGGCAACGCCGTCCCACATTGCTAGTCTATATATATAAAAGAAGACTTTGTGCCTGCCAAAACACACCCAGGGGAGGCATAAAGCAAGAGTTACTACTCCTATTGGGTGATTCAGTCATGCAGGGAGTTGGCCCGCCCCCACTATGCAGCCCGCCCACCACTATCAAAGTCAGAAAAATATAAAATGGCCGCCACTTGCTCCTACACCACAGACAAACACACATGCCCCACTCACACATCACCAAACAAACACACACATGTCCCACTCACACACACAGACCACACACACACACGTCCCACTCACACAGCACCAAACACACATGCCCCCACTCACACACACAGCACCATATACACAAACACAAGGCCAGAAATAAATATGGCTGACACACACACACACAGTAACTCACCCTGACTCCCAGTGGCCTCAGCAGGACCTGTAGTGCAGCACCAGGGGAACAAAATGGCACTCAAAGGGTTAAGGTAGGCCCTCTGCTGAATTATTTCTTCACTGTCATCATTTGCCATGCAAGACACAGGACAGACAACCATCAGGTACACACTTAACCCACTGACTGCCACAGGGTTGGGTATCAAGTTTAACCCCTCAGGGAGTGTGTTCAAACCCCTCACACTGTAAACTTGCATTCCCCTCCCACTTTTCCTCCTTCCCCAGCCTATTACTAACACTTTTCCACATTTATGTTAAGCCCTGCCCCCTACTCGCGATTAAGCCCCGCCCACTTTTAACCCAGATTGCCCCATTTGTCTCTCCTCATCAGCACCACATCAGTCCCCTCTAGGGACGCCACAAGTCAATGTTCCCAGGTATGAATACACTTCCCACTTCTATTTAACTCTCACATGCCTCTCTATACCTTAACCATTTGAGTGCCAGAGGGGTACACAACTCATGCACGCATGTGTTGCTGCTCATATATGTTGTGTGTGTGTGTGTGTGTGTGTACATCTCTGTTACATATGTGTGTCCATCTCCAGTGTGTCTGTGTGTGTGCGTGTCTTTTGCATGTCTCTGCCGCTCACTGTGTGTATGTGCAGACCTCCCAACATTTCACATGGCCAAAGAGGGACACTTTACTTTTAGGTGATATTTTGGGGGGCGTGGCTGGTGGGCAGGGCATTAGTAAGAATTTTTAGGTTATTTCATGACCTATTACTGGCTATTTATGTAACTTAATAAATGATTTAGTGCAACACCAAAGTATTTTATTTGCACAGACTAATGTATAAACACATATACTGAAGTTTATTGCTTTATTGCTGTAGAGCAAAGTAATACACACCACACAGTCAGGGCTGGTGCAAGGATTTTTGCCACCCTAGGCAAAACCTAATTTTGCCGCCCATTTCTCTCCGCCCCTTGTGTCCCACCCCTTTATACCCGCCTACTTATACCCCACATCTTTTCATGATTGTCCTCTCTCTGCCCCCTGGGCCAGTCTGCCCCTGGTCTGGAGATGCCCCCCATCAGCTCCAACTTGCCCCTTATCAGCTCCACTTTGGCCCTATCAGCTGCACTTTGCCCCCCATCAACTCCAACTTGCCCCCATCAACTCCAACTTGCCCCCATCAGTTCCACTTTGCCCCCATCAACTCCAACTTGCCCCCATCAACTCCAACTTGCCCCCATCAGCTCCACTTTGCCCCACAGCAGCTCCACTTTGCCCCCCATCCACTCCAACTTGCCCCCACCGGCTCCACTTTGCCCCCCATCAGCTCCACTATGCCCCCAGCAGCTCCAACTTGCCCCCATCAGCTCCAACTTGCCCCCATCAGCTCCACTTTGCTCCCCATCCACTCTAACTTGCCCCCACCAGCTCAACTTTTGCCCCCCCTTCAGCTCCAGTATGCCCCCTCAGCTCCAACTTGCCCCTATCAGCTCCAACTTACCCCCATCGGCTCCACTTTTCCCCCCAGCAGCTCCACTATGCCCCCAGCATCTCCAACTTGCCCCTATCAGCTCCAACTTGCCACCAACAGCTCCACTTTGCCCCCCATCCGCTCCAACTTGCCCCCATCAGCTCCACTTTGGCCCCCATCCGCTCCAACTTGCCCCCACCAGCTCCACTTTGCCCCCCCTTCAGCTCCACTTTGACCCCCATCCGCTCCAACCTGCCCCCATCAGCTCCACTTTGACCTCCATCCGCTCCAACTTACCCCTATCAGCTCCAACTTGCCCCCAGCAGCTCCACTATGCCCCCTCAGCTCCAACTTGCCCGCTATCACATACCTGTAGCTCCCGCGCGTTCTGCATTACTAAAGATCTGACCCAATGAGGGAGCGCAGTAACGACACAGACCTGACTGTGTTGTGGTTCTCGCCGTGGTGTGTGCCGGCGCAGCTCTTCTCCGCTGCATGCCCACGCACCCAGTACCTGTGCGCCCTAGGCCGGCGCCTACCTCGCCTATAGGTGGAGCCGGCCCTGCACGCAGTCTGACCTCCTAAAAAGAGGGACAACAGGGTGGGAGAGAAGGACAGTGGGATTTGGCCCTCAAAGACGGACTGTCCCTCCTAAAGAGGGACACTTGGGATGTATGGTATGTGTCTGCCTGTGTGTTGCATATGTCTGTGTTTATCAGTGTGTCTGCATTTCACACACATGCGCCCAACGGTCATGACATGACGGGCAACGCTGTCCCACATTGCTAGTAGACTATAAGAGGGACGTGAATGTGAGCGGTTGGAACCCAGCTGCAGTACATATCACTATTCCACCAGGTTGTACAATAACCTCTTCCTTCCTGAGAGGCAGCGACACGCCAATCTGTATTGCACGGAAACAAATTGACACAATAATTAGGCCTATATTACTGACTACTGTGGTTATGAGTCTAAACACTAATTATTAAAAAAGGTAACAGTGACACTTATCCTCCTTTTATAATTTCATAATATGTGAAGTCAAATTGCCTTTAATTTTTATTATATACTAGCAATGTGGGACGGCGTTGCCCGTCATGTCATGACCGTTGGGCACATGTGTGTGAAATGCAGACACACTGATAAACACAGGCATATGCAACACACAAGCAGACACATACCATACCTCCCAAGTGTCCCTCTTTAGGAGGGACAGTCCCTCTTTGAGGGCCAAATCCCTCTGTCCCTCTTTCCCACCCTGTTGTCCCTCTTTTTAGGAGGTCAGACTGCGTGCAGGGCCGACTCCACCTATAGGCGAGGTAGGCGCCGGCCTAGGGTGCACAGGTACTGGGGGCGCGGGCATGCAGCGGAGAGGAGCTGCGCCCGCACACACCACGCCGGGAACCACAACACAGTCAGGTCTGTGTTGCTACTGCGCTCCCTCATTGGGTCGGATCTTTAGTAATGCAGAGCGCGCTGGGAGTCATGATCTCCTGCCGCGCTCTGCATTACTGAAGAGAAGACTGCGCGGGAGCTACAGGTATGTGAATGGGGCAAGTTGGAGCTGCTGGGGGCAAGTTGGAGAGGATGGGGGGCAAAGTGGAGATGATAGGGGCAAGTTGGAGCTGAGGGAGCATAGTGGAGCTGCTGGGGGCAAGTTGGAGCTGATAGGGGTAAGTTGGAACGGATGGAGGTCAAAGTGGAGCTGATGGGGGCAAGTTGGAGCGGATGGGGGTCAAAGTGGAGCTGAAGGGGGGGCAAAGTGGAGCTGGTGGGGGCAAGTTGGAGCGGATGGGGGCCAAAGTGGAGCTGATGGGGGCAAGTTGGAGCAGATGGGGGGCAAAGTGGAGCTGTTGGTGGCAAGTTGGAGCTGATAGGGGCAAGTTGGAGATGCTGGGGGCATAGTAGAGCTGCTTGGGGGCAAAGTGGAGCCGATGGGGGTAAGTTGGAGCTGATAGGGGCAAGTTGGAGCTGAGGGGGCATACTGGAGCTGAAGGGGGGGCAAAAGTGGAGCTGGTGGGGGTAAGTTAGAGTGGATGGGGAGCAAAGTGGAGCTGATGGGGGCAAGTTGGAGTGGCTGGTGGGCAAAGTGGAGCTGATGGGGGCAAGTTGGAGCTGCTGGGGCATAGTGGAGCTGATGGGGGGCAAAGTGGAGCCGGTAGGGGCAAGTTGGAGTGGATGGGGGGCAAAGTGGAGCTGATGGGGGAAAGTTGGAGTTGATGGGGGCAAAGTGGAACTGATGGGGCAAGTTGTAGTTGATGGGGGCAAGTTGTAGTTGATGGGGGGCAAAGTGCAGCTGATAGGGCCAAAGTGGAGCTGATAAGGGGCAAGTTGGAGCTGGTGGGGGGCATCTCCAGACCAGGGGCAGACTGGCCCAGGGGCAGAGAGAGGACAATCATGAAAAGAGGTGGGGTATAAGTAGGCGGGTATAAAGGGGTGGGACACAAGGGGCGGAGAGAAATGGGCGGCAAAATTAGGTTTTGCCTAGGGTGGCAAAAATCCTTGCACCAGCCCTGACTGTGTGGTGTGTAGGGTGACCACGGGTCCCGGAACGTCCGGGACTGTCCCTTATTTCAGGGCTATGTCCCGCGTCCCGGGTCATCTTCAACTGGGACAATGAAGTGTCCCGGAATGAAGCCAAGCCGCCCTGGATGTCAGCCTGCAAGCGGTGTGTCACATCATGGACGCCGCTTGCAGGCTGACATCCAGGGCGGCAATGCAGCTTTTCTGATCTCCTGGAGGCAAGCGCTCTAGTAATACAGAGCGCTGGGAGATGATATCAGTGGGGGGGCTTAATCGCGAGTAGGGGGCAGGGCTTAACATAAATGTGGAAAAGTGTTAGTAATAGGCTGGGAAGGAGGAAAAGTGGGAGGGGAATGCAAGTTTACAGTGTGAGGGGTTTGAACACACTCCCTGAGGGGTTAAACTTGATACCCAACCCTGTGGCAGTCAGTGGGTTAAGTGTGTACCTGATGGTTGTCTGTCCTGTGTCTTGCATGGCAAATGATGACAGTGAAGAAATAATTCAGCAGAGGGCCTATCTTAACCCTTTGAGTGCCATTTTGTTCCTCTGGTGCTGCACTACAGGTCCTGCTGAGGCCACTGGGAGTCAGGGTGATTTACTGTGTGTGTGTGTGTCAGCCATATTTATTTCTGGCCTTGTGTGTGTGTATGTGGTGCTGTGTGTGTGAGTGGGGGCATGTGTGTTTGGTGCTGTGTGAGTGGGACATGTGTGTGTGTGTGGTCTGTGTGTGTGAGTGGGACATGTGTGTGTTTGTTTGGTGATGTGTGAGTGGGGCATGTGTGTTTGTCTGTGGTGTAGGAGCAAGTGGCGGCCATTTTATATTTTTCTGATTTGATAGTGGTGGGCGGGCTGCATAGTGGGGGCGGGCCAACTCCTGCATGACTGAATCACCCAATAGGAGTAGTAACTCCTGCTTTATGCCTCCCCTGGGTGTGTTTTGGCAGGCACAAAGTCTTCTTTTATATATATAGATATTAATATAGTTAATATAATGTTAAGAGTGGAGTACCTCAGGGTTCAGTACCTGGTCCATTGTTTTTTAACAGTAAGCAAATTTCTATATATGTAAACAACACTACGTTATGCAGAGTGATAAATTCGCAGCAGGGTGTTTGTTCTGTACTGAGGGATTTACATAAAATGGAAGATTGGGCAAACACATGGAATATGAAGTTTAATGCGGGAAAGTGTAAAGTTAAGCATTTGGGCTGAACTTGCTATTTATGAACTTAATGGAATCATTTTAGGAAACTCACCGGACGATCTGGGAGTCCCTGTAAACTACAACTTGAAAACAATGACCGGTGCCAAACAGCAGCAGTAAAAGCCAACAAAATCCTGTCTTGCATATAAAGGGGCATTGAAGCAAGAGTGGATAACATAATTTTGCCACTGTAGAAATCCTTGATAAAACCTCAGCTTGACCACACAGTGGAGTTTTGACCGCCGGATCTGAAAAATAGATATTCTAGAACTTTAGATAGTACACCGAAGAGCAACAAAATGAATTAAGGGAATAGAGGACTTGAAGTATGAGGAACGACTAGACAAACTTGATTTATTTACTCTAGATTTACTCTAGATTCCATACGAGGTGATATTATTACATTGTATAAGTATATGCAACCTACGTGTCCAGAGTGAATCAGCGGCACCACACTGACGAGACCCACATTGCCTGAAACAAATGTCTGGGGTTGTGCTGTTTCTCTTGAGTAGAGAGGATTTGTCTGACATTTTGAGAGGATATTGAAATATCCTCTCTACATTGGCACATGGGAGCAAAGAATAGGAATTGAGCACTACCTGGAAGTCCACTATGCCTTAGAATAAAGCACTTTATTGTGCTCATTCTTGGTGGGTGCTCATCATAATCTTGCTTTGTAGGTGTCCCTAAGTTGAAAGGGCATCCCAGACATGGGCCTTTGCTCTCTATGTGCCTAGAGGGAATCAGCTGTACCACCCTGATGAGACCCACATAGGCTGAAACAAACATTTGTGGTTGTGTTGTTTCTCCCAGGCAGAAAGGATTTACCTGTTACGGTTGGCAAGCAAAACCAGGAGTCAGACGGTATAGTTAATAGAACCTTTATTATGAGAATAATGACAGTAATGCAAAATATAAATAAACACACAGTGGGTGATTGAAACGGAGAGCACTGTATCAAGAATAGCAGTCTCCCAATCTCCGCACCACACTGTCCGAGACTAGGCCTCAGCCCACTGGAGTCTCATGGTAAGGTAACGCCCAAGAGATACTGACTCAGCCTGCAGTCAGTAGCTAGGAGTCTGCTAGAGCCCCAGGTCAGTACTAGGAAGGATGTCTGAATAACGGAACCAACAAACTGAGCGAACAGACAGGGCCTTCTAGTAAGCACCAGAGTGGGTAGTCAGACAAGCCTAGGTCATACACGGAGCGGGTAGTCAGCCAGAGCCACAGGTTTGCACCAGAAAGGACATCTGAGCCAAATCGGAACGCCAAGGAGAATAGTCAGACAGAGCCACAGGTCAACGCCAGAATGGATGGACAGACAAGCCGGATCATACACAGGAATCAGGAATACTAGAAAATGAACTGCTCAGAACAACAACGTAAGGGTGACTGAGTCAGGACTCAGTCTGCCCTTTAAACCCCTCCACAGGAAGTAGGTAGGAGGAGCAGCTAGAGGGAGGAAGTAGGTAGGAGGAGATTACAGGAAACAAACACACATAAAACAGAGGCCTGCAGCATGATTGAAGCCTCTTGCCTGCAGATCATGCGTGGAAAGACGCGAGTGTCGCTGAAGTGGCGGCACTGGAAACAAGGTACTGTGACATTACCTGACATTTCCGAGCTGGACCGCCTGCTGTTGGGACCAGACTGATAAGTGATGCAATGCGTTGGATACCTCTCTGGCACTCAAAAGATTAAAGGCTTAAGATTTCCACGTGCAGTGTGACCCTGTGGTCCTGCCACTAACTGTCATGTATGCCTCTGAGGACCTCATATCCAGCGCTAATTGAAGATGTTATCTCTTTAATAGTGATGAGCGAGCACCCCAATGCTCGGGTGTTCGGGTGCTCTGACCGAGCACCCCCTGAGGCTCGAGTGCTCGGCCGAGCACCCGAGCCCCATTGAAGTCAATGGGAGGACTCGAGCATTACACCAGGCACCCCCTGCTCTGATGAGGGGAGGGTGCCTGGTCCATAGGAAAAGGGCAGAAAAGGATGGAAACACCACAGAAATGGTTCAGGGACAGCATAGGGAGGATGTCTGGATGCATCTTGGACTCCAACATCGCTGCTGGGAACGATCTTTCGCCCGTAGTACGCCATTTTTACACACTGACCGTAAAACACACAAAAAGGAAAATAAAAACGACTTTAGGCGAAAAATTGTTACCAAACAGTATTTGCTGTATATTTACTTGTATATCATCTGCAAATTCTCCCAAAAATTTCCTTGATTTTCTGAACTGAGGCCATGATTAAGAGGGAAACGTGCGCAGAGGCAAATTATCCCAAAAATTTCCTTGATTTTCAGAACTGAGGCCATGATTAAGAGGGAAACGTGCACAGAGGCAAATTCTCCCAAAAATTTCCTTGATTTTCAGAACTGAGGCCATGATTAAGAGGGAAACGTGCGCAGAGGCAAATTCTCCCAAAAATGTCCTTGATTTTCAGAACTGAGGCCATGATTAAGAGGGAAACGTACGCAGAGGCAAATTCTCCCAAAAATTTCCTTGATCTTCAGAATTGAGGCCATGATTAAGAGGGAAACGTGCGCAGAGGCAAATTCTCCCAAAAATTTCCTTGATTTTCAGAATTGAGGCCATGATTAAGAGGGAAACGTGCGCAGAGGCAAATTCTCCCAAAAATTTCCTTGATTTTATTGAACTGAGGCCATGATTAAGAGGGAAACGTGCGCTGAGCTGACCATCTAAAACATTATGGGTGAGGGTCTGCTGCAGAGCTGACCATCCTAAACATTATATGCGAAGGCCCGCTAGTGAGCTGACGCTATAAAACATTATATGAGAGGGCCCGCTAGAGAGCTGACCCAATAAAACATTATATAAGAAGGCCCGCTGGTGAGCTGACCTATATAAAAATTGTCAAACAGGGCCCGCTGGTGAGCTGGCCCTATATAAAAATTATATCACAGGGCCCGCTGGTGAGCTGGCCCTATATAAAAATTATATCCCAGGGCATATGGAAGAGGAGGAGGAGGATGAGAAGATTAAGAGTCAACCATATACCTGTTTTTTGGGTGGAAGGGGTGAATGGGAATACAGAGTATTCCCATCATTGTAAATAACATATATAAAGTGAGTTTATGTTCCCCCGGGGCTTTCCTCCAGTGGAGTGGAGAAGTCAGGGGAAATCCAGGCCTTGTTCATTTTTATAAGTGTCAACCTATCAGCATTGTCGGTGGAAAGGCGGATACGCTTATCTGTTATGATGCCACCAGCAGCACTAAATACCCGCTCAGACAGAACGCTGGCGGCAGGGCAGGCCAGCACCTCCAAGGCGTAGAGTGCCAGTTCATACCACGTGTCCAGCTTGGACACCCAGTAGTTGTAAGGCACAGAGGGATCATTGAGGACGCTGACACGGTCTGCTACGTACTCCTTCACCATCTTCCAAAACTTTTCCCTCCTTGTGACACTAGGCTGCGCATCAGGGTGAGGGTGCTGGCGGGGTGTCATGAAGGTGTCCCACGCCTTGGAGAGTGTTGCCCTGCCTTTCTCGGAACTGCTGTGTGCTCCCCTTTTCTCCCCTTCTCTGTTGGCCAAGGTAGCACGTACTCTGCCGCCAGCGTTGTCAGATGGAAAATTTTGGAGCAATTTTTCAACAAGAACCTTCTGGTATTGCACCATTTTGCTTGTCCTCTCCACCGGAGGAATGAGAGATGAGAAATTCTCTTTGTAGCGGGGGTCCAGAAGGGTGAACACCCAGTAATCCGTGTTGTTTAAAATGCGTATAACGCGTGGGTCACGGGAAAGGCAGCCTAACATAAAGTCAGCCATGTGTGCCAGAGTACCAACAGTCAAGATTTCGCTGTCCTCACCAGGAGGATGACTCTCAATATCCTCATCCTCTTCCTCCTCTTCTGCCCACCCACGCTGAAGAGATGGAACTAAAGTTCCATGGCTACCCTCTGTAGGGGAGGCAACCGTGTCTTCCTCCTCCTCCTCCTCCTCCGCCTCCTCCAATTGTCGCTGAGAAGACGAAGTGAGGGTGCTCTGGCTATCACCTTGTGTAAGCTCTTCCTCCCCCATTTCCACCTCTTCCACATGCAAAGCGTCGGTTTTAATTGTGAGCAGCGAGCGTTTCAGTAGACACAGAAGTGGGATGGTTACACTGATAATAGCGTTATCGCCGCTCACCATCTGTGTCGATTCCTCAAAATTGCGTAAAACCTCGCAGAGGTCTGACATCCATTCCCACTCCTCACTTCTGATTACAGGAAGTTGAACGGAGAGGCGACGACCGTGTAACAGCTGGTACTCCACTACTGCCCTCTGCTGCTCACAAAGCCGGGCCAACATGTGGAAGGTGGAGTTCCAGCGCGTGCTCACGTCACACAGCAGCCGGTGAGCTGGCAATTGTAAGCGCTGCTGCAGCTTCAACAGGCCGGCCGAAGCTGTAGATGACTTACGGAAATGTGCACACACGCGGCGCACCTTGGTCAAGAGATCATGCACATTGGGGTAGGTTTTTAGAAATCGCTGCACCACTAAATTAAATACATGCGCTAGGCATGGTACGTGTGTGAGCTTGCCGAGCTCCAAAGCCGCCACCAAGTTATGCCCATTATCACACACAACCATGCCTGGTTGCATGTTGAGTGGCGAGAGCCACTGCTCGGTCTGGTGACTAATCCCCTGCAACAGCTCTGAGGCCGTGTGCTGTTTGTCCCCAAGGCAGATCAGCTTCAGCACGGCCTGTTGACGCTTCCCCACTGCAGTGCTACACTGCTTCCAGCTACTGGCTGATGGGGGAGTGGCGCTGCGTGTAGAGAATTCGGAGGTGGAAACGGAGGAGGAGGAGCCAATAACGTAGGTGCTGGTGGAAACCCTGATGGAGGTAGGGCCCGCAATCCTCGGCGTGGGTAGCACCCGTGCCATCCCAGGGTCCGAGTCGCTCCCAGCCTCCACGACATTCACCCAGTGTGCCGTCAGGGAAATGTAGCGTCCCTGGCCACAAGCACTTGTCCATGTGTCAGTCGTTAAGTGGACCTTCCCAGTAACTGCGTTGGTCAGGGCACGGGTGATGTTACGGGACACATGGTGGTGTAATGCGGGGATGGCACACCGGGAAAAGTAGTGGCGGCTGGGGACCGCGTACCGAGGGACAGCTGCTGCCATCAGGCTGCGGAAGGACTCAGTGTCCACAAGCCTAAATGGCAGCATTTCGATGGCCAGTAATTTTGAAAGGTGTGAGGTTAGTGCTATGGCCTGTGGGTGGGTGGCTGGGTACTTTCTCTTGCGCTCAAATGCCTGGGGTAACGACATTTGGACGCTGTGCTGGGACAGGGAAGTGGATGTGGTCGCTGATGGTGCTTCAGATGGTACAGGTGCAGGGCGGGAGGTATGCGGGCCTGCGCCTTCGACAGGCGATTGGCCGGCACCGAAAACAGGGGAAGAGGAGGCAGTGGTGTGGCCTGCAGACACAGATGGGCGATCCAGGCGTTCCTCCCACTTACTACGGTGCTTGGATGCCATGTGTCGGATCATGCTGGTGGTTGTGAGGTTTCTAGTGTTCATGCCTCGGCTCATTCTGGTGTGGCACAGGTTGCAAACTACAATTCTTTTGTCGTCCGCACTTTCCTTAAAAAAACGCCATACCGCGGAACACCTACCCTTTGGCAAGGTAGATTTACGCAAGGGGGTGCTCCGTGGAACATTTGCGGGCCGGTTTGGTGCGGTCCGCCTTCTTTCTGTAGCCACACCACTGCCTCTTCCAGCCTGTTGCGGTGCTGCAGATGGCTCACCCTCAGGACTGCTGTCATCGCTCGGCTCTACACCTTCCCAGGTGGGGTCAGTCACCTCATCGTCCACCAAGTCCTCCTCCACTTCCTCACTCTGATCATCCTCCTCATGTCTTGATCCCACCACATACTCAGTCATTGACAACTGTATAACATTCTCCTCAACAAGGTCTTGAGACGGAAATAGTGGTTGATTTAATGGCAACTGTGTCTCATCATCATCATCATCATCCACTACTTCCTTTGACCTTAAATGCCGTTCACATCTGTCATCTTCTTGTGATTGGGTAGCCTCTAGAGGTTGTGAATCAGGGCACAAGATGTCATGTTCCTCTGCAAGCGTGCTTGGAGAGAGGGTCAAATGAAGGATTGGTGATGAGACGAGCTCCTCACTATATCCCAGTGTGGGATCACTTCTTTGACCAGACCGTGTATGGTGGGAGGAAGGATGATCAGAGTGAGGATTATGTTGACCAGACTCTTGGCTACTGAGAGTGGACTTGGTGGAAGACAGGGTGGTGCTTAACCGACTGGAAGCAGTATCAGCTGTCATCCAACCGACCACCTGTTCGCAGTGGTCGGACCTCGAGAGTGATGTCCTGCGACGCCCTGTAAAATTAGACATGAAGCTAGGTATGGTGGATGTCTTTCTTTCTTGTGCTCTGGCACCAGGCACAGTTTCTCCGCGTCCTGACCCGCGCCCTGAACTATCAGGATCACGTCCACTTCCCCGTCCCTTTTTACCCGCCTTCTTCATCTTACACGGAATATGTGACTTTAATATTTGAGTTTGAAAACTTAACAGTATTTCTTCCTATTCTGCAACTGTGCAGAGTACACAGAATAGGCTGCTAAACGGCGGTGACACACACTGAATGGAATATGTGACTTTAATATTTGAGTTTGAAAACTTAACAGTATTTCTTCCTATTCTGCAACTGTGCAGAGTACACAGAATAGGCTGCTAAACGGCGGTGACACACACTGAATGGAATATGTGACTTTAATATTTGAGTTTGAAAACTTAACAGTATTTCTTCCTATTCTGCAACTGTGCAGAGTACACAGAATAGGCTGCTAAACGGCGGTGACACACACTGAATGGAATATGTGACTTTAATATTTGAGTTTGAAAACTTAACAGTATTTCTTCCTATTCTGCAACTGTGCAGAGTACACAGAATAGGCTGCTAAACGGCGGTGACACACACTGAATGGAATATGTGACTTTAATATTTGAGTTTGAAAACTTAACAGTATTTCTTCCTAGTCTGCAACTGTGCAGAGTACACAGAATAGGCTGCTAAACGGCGGTGACACACACTGAATGGAATATGTGACTTTAATATTTGAGTTTGAAAACTTAACAGTATTTCTTACTATTCTGCAACTGTGCAGAGTACACAGAATAGGCTGCTAAACGGCGGTGACACACACTGAATGGAATATGTGACTTTAATATTTGAGTTTGAAAACTTAACAGTATTTCTTCCTAGTCTGCAACTGTGCAGAGTACACAGAATAGGCTGCTAAACGGCGGTGACACACACTGAATGGAATATGTGACTTTAATATTTTAGTTTGAAGACTTAACAGTATTTCTTCCTATTCTGCAACTCTGCACACTACACAGAATGTGCTGCTAAACTGCGGCGAAGCACACTGAATAGAATATGTGACTTTGATATTTTAGTTTGAAGACTTAACAGTATTTCTTCCTATTCTGCAACTCTGCACACTACACAGAATGTGCTGCTAAACTGCGGCGAAGCACACTGAATGGAATATGTGACTTTGATATTTTAGTTTGAAGACTTAACAGTATTTCTTCCTATTCTGCAACTCTGCACAGTACACAGAATGTGCTGCTAAACTGCGGCGAAGCACACTGAATGGAATATGTGACTTTGATATTTGAGTTTGAAGACTTAACAGTATTTCTTCCTATTCTGCAACTCTGCACACTACACAGAATGTGCTGCTAAACTGCGGCGAAGCACACTGAATGGAATATGTGACTTTGATATTTTAGTTTGAAGACTTAACAGTATTTCTTCCTATTCTGCAACTCTGCACAGTACACAGAATGTGCTGCTAAACTGCGGCGAAGCACACTGAATGGAATATGTGACTTTGATATTTTAGTTTGAAGACTTAACAGTATTTCTTCCTATTCTGCAACTCTGCACAGTACACAGAATGTGCTGCTAAACTGCGGCGACGCACACTGAATGGAATATGTGACTTTGATATTTTAGTTTGAAGACTTAACAGAATGTGCTCTAATCTGCAACTTTGCACACTAAACAGAATGTGCTCTAATCTGCAACTTTGCACACTAAACAGAATGTGCTCTAATCTGCAACTGTGCACACTAAACAGAATGTGCTCTAATCTGCAACTTTTCACACTAAACAGAATATTTTTTTTTTTTTTTTTTTGTTTTTTTCCCCCCACACAAAATAACCTGCTGCCCCCACACACAGTAGTCCTAAAAAGGACTTTTGGTTCTTTTTTTTCACAATTTTGGTTTTTTTCCTCCCTACACTGCCTTTCCCTTCCTATCCTCAGCTCTCCCTGGCTAAGACTGAGCCGAACTCGATGGTCAGGTGCTATACAGCACCCGACCACGGGTTCTGGCCAGCCAATCAGTGTAATGCCAGCAGCCAACATGGCTGCTGGCATTACACCGATGTCAGAGCCTCCCTGCTCGTTTATTGGCTGCGCAGCAGCCGCAAAACGTGCGGGGAGGAGACCCGAACATGGCGGGCGAGCACATGCGGTACTCGTACGAGTACCGCCATGTGCCGAGCAGAGCGATGCTCGAGCCGATCCGAGCATCGGCCGAGCATGCTCGCTCAACACTACTCTTTAACCAACAAGCAAAGGCAAAATTGGTAGGGGTCATTAGGATTTTCTGCTTACAGCAAGGCAAGAGGGGGGTTATTATTAAGAGGTGTTGCTTCCTCTTTAAACAAGTTGAAAGCCACTGGTTTGTAAGGTAAAAAAAATTGGTGTACACCCCTCTGATCCTTAAAGGGATAGTAATACTTCGTTTTAACTTTATTTTATTTTGTAGGCATTAAAAAAACATGAAGAACGATATAAGTCTTATCTCTCAAACCTTTATGGTTTGAGAGATATTCATAAGCAAAGTTTCCCCCCCCGTTCAGCCAGATCAGAAGGGAGGTGCCCAGGAAGACTGCAGAGAGGGACAATCTTCAATTAAGATAAGGGAAAAACCTGAAAAACTTGTCAAGGGGGGCAGGGCTTTCATTGTTCTCATAGGAAGGAGATTGTCGCCTTCTGTTATCTGTCTGGTCTATGGACTGGATTCCACATCTGAGAAGAGATGGCTTACACTAGGTAAAAGGGGCGGGAGGGGAAACTTTGCTTGTGAATATCTCTCAAACCATAAAGGTTTGAGAGATAAGACTTATATCGTTCTTCATGTTTTTTTAATGCCTACAAAATAAAATAAAGTTAAAACGAAGTATTACTATCCCTTTAAAGGACAATTATGACATTTTATTTTCTGGTCCTATGGGAGCTCCTGTGAGATCAGGCTTAGTAAAGGTCCAGGGTTGCACTGTGCAGCACCAAAATATCTGGAGGGTTAGGGCCAGAAAACCAACCATCTAAGCTGAAACACTACCAGGATATATAAAGGTGATGTCTTGTCAATGTATCCATAGACCTACAGTGTCACAGATGATCTCTGATAATGTGTCCAGATCACAAACCTTTGAGTGCCAGAGAGGTACTCAGCTCATTCCTAAGGAAACTTATTTCAGGAACCAGTCAAACCATGGCAACATAGTCATCTCTCAGGACAGAGACTGAATAGGGAGACTTCAGTCTCTTCTCGCCAGACCCAGAAGGTAGCCCTCGGTGGTCTCTTTCAGATAACAGTTTTGGTTTGCTGGATTCTCACAATGCAGTCCCACCTTCATCTGCAGATCTGCTTAATACCTCCCAACAATTCAAATAGCCAAAGAGGGACACTTATGTTTTAGGTGGTGTTGCTGGGGCGTGGCTAACAGGGGAGGGCTGGCAACCTGTAGCCCAGGGGGCAAATTCAGTCAAGTGGCCCATTTCTATATCGTTCAAGCCCACTGTCCCAGCCCCACCCCCTTTTGTTAATTTTAAAATTGGCATTAATGTGGTGAAGTAAGGCAAGTGATACCACATAGCTTACAGCTGAAGTGAGGCTACACTAATGCGCTCCTACAGAGCTTACAGTTTAAGTAAAGCTTAACCAGCGATACTATAGAGCTTACAAGGGAATGGGTTATACTACTAGTGTAGCTCCATTTGGATTGTTCCTCTGTGGTGTGGTTTGTGTAGCTCCATTTCAATTGTAAGCTCTATGTTATCACTAGTGCAGCTCCATTTACAGCAGCAATTGGGAGATTTAGTGAGGAGCAGTGGCCCACCATCCCAGACATATGACCGGCCCAGGGGGCAATTGCCCCCCGGGCCAGCCCTCCCCTGGTGGCATTACTGACAATTGTTAGGTTATTTCATATACTAAAGACACCTCTTTGTGTAACAGAATAAAAGATATAGAGCAATATCAACATATTTTATTTACACAGACTAATGTCTAAACATATAGTCAGAGTCACAACTAGAAACCACCGGGCCCTGGTGCAAAAATTGCCATGGGGTCCCCCGACCACATTGTCCCCATTGTCTACTTCCACATTGCCCACCTCCACACTATCCACCTCCACAATGCCCCCAGTGTCCACCTCCACAATGCCTCCAGTGACCACCTCCACTATGCTCCCAGTGACCACCTCCACAATGCCCCCATTCCACCTCCACATTGGCCCCCATTCCACCTCCTACCTTAGCTGGTTCAGGTGGGGGGCCTCATCCCTGGTGGTCCAGCAGCATGGGGCATGGCAGGAGAGGTCTGTGCTACCTTCTGAACATACCTCTATCAGCAGCTTCCATGTGGCCCTCTCTCCACTAAATGCAGAGCGCTGGGAGATGGTGTCATATCCCAGCTCTCTCCATTACCAGAATGCCAGGACAGAGAGGGAGCTGTCTATGCGGAAGAAGGCACATACCTCAGCTTGCTAGTGGGGAGATCAGTCTGATCTTCCCACCGGCCAAGGCTTGTTGCGGGCGCCGTGGAAACTGGGCAGGGGGCAGCTGGGCCACTGGAGTAATGGGCCTGGTCACCGTTGCGACCCCTGTTGATATACCACTGCATACAGTACTGTGCACAAGTCTTTGGCAGGTGCAAAAAATGCTGTAAAGTAAGAATACTTTAAAAAAAATAGACATGTTAATAGTTTATTTTTATCAAATATTTGGTGTGACCACCCCTTTGCCTTCAAAACATCATCAGTTTCTTCTGGGTACACTTGCATACAGTTTGTTAAGGAACTCGGCAGGTAGTTTGTTCTAAACATCTTGGAGAACTAACCACAGTTCTTCTGTGGATTTAGGCGCCACAGTTGCTTCTCTCTCTTCATGTAATCCCAGGCAGACTGGATGATGTTGAGATCAGGGCTCTGTGGAGGCCATACCATCACTTCCAGGACTCTTTAAACTGAAGATAGTTCTTAATGACTTTGGATGTATGTTTGGGGATGTTGTCATGCTGCAGAATAAATTTGGGGCCAATCAGATGCCTCACTGATGGCATTGCATGATAGATAAGTATCTGCCTGAACTTCTCAGTATTTAGGAGACCATTAATTCTGACCAAATCCCCAACTCCATTTGCAGAAACGCAGCCCCAAAATTGCAAGGAACCTCCACCATGCTTCACTGTTGCCTGCAGACACTCATTCTTGTACAGCTCTCAAGCACTTCTATGAACAAATTGCCTTCTGCTACAAACAAATATTTCAAATTTTGACTCATCAGTCCAGAGCACCTGCTGCCATTTTGCTTGAGTCACTTGAGGCTTTTTGGCCCAAGTCTCCCATGAAGACCATTTATGACCAAACTTCTCCAGACAGTAGATGTGTGTACCATGACCCCACTGTTTCCTGCCAATTCTGAGGCTGATGGCACTGCTGGACATCTTCCAATTGCAAAGAGAAGTAAGCATGATCTGTCTTTCATCTGATGCAAGTTTCCTTGGCCGACCACTGCATCTACAGTCCTAAACGTTACCCATTTCTTTTTGCTTCTTCTAAAGAGCATGGACAGCACTTCTGGAAACCCTTGTCTGCCTTGAAATTTCTGTCTGGGAGATACCTTGCTGATGCTAGTATAACTAACTTGTGTCTTGTTGCTGTGCTCATTCTTGCCATGGTGTATGACTTTTGACATTAAACTGTCTTCAGCAACCTCACTAATGTTAGCTGAGTTTGGCGGTTCCTCACCCAGTCTTATTCCTCCTACACAGCTGTTTCTGTTCCAGATAATGTTTGTGTTTCAACCCACGTATTAAAATGATGATCATTAGCACCTCTTTTGGTATAATTGTTTAATCATGCCCCCTGACTATATACCTAAAAAGTCCTGAATTTGTGTAATTTCACCTAGAAGAATTGATGCTGTTTCAAAGGCAAAGGGTGGTCACACCCAAATATTGATTTGACTTATATTTTTTTTCTTCTGTTTACACACTATGCATTTTGTTAATTGATAAAAACAAACTATTAACATGTCTATTTTTGAAAGCATTCTTTCTTTACAGCATTTTCTTCACACCTGCCTAAGACTTTTACACAGTATTATATACTGAATTATAAACATTCGTGTGAGTTTTATTGCTGTGGCAGGGGCGGACTGACCATCGGGCATTCGGTCACGGACCGAGGGCCCCGTGACCGAAGGGGGCCCGCCGCCGCCACCACTTCCAGAGCTGCTCAGCAGCTCTCCTACAACGGCCGCCGGGCCGTTCTAGTAATACAGAGCGCTGGGAGATGACATCATCTCCCAGCCTCTGCATTACTAGAGGCGCGCCCCACGCCGCTAGACCACCAGGGACTGCAGGTAGGGGCATGGTGGAGATGAAGGGGGGTATTGTGGAGATGAAGGAGCAATGTGGAGACGGGTGCATTGTGGAGATGGGGGCATTGAGGAAGGGGCAATGTGGAGATGAATGGGGGTATTGTGGAAGGGGGCATTTTGGAGATGAAGGGGGTATTGTGGAAGGGGGCATTGTGGAGATGAAGGGGGGATTGTGGAAGGGGGCATTGTGGAGATGAAGGGGGCATTGTGGAGATGAAGGGGGGCAATATTGTGGAGATGAGATCAAGGGGGCATTGTGGAGAGAAGGGGGCATTATGGAGATGAAGGGGGGCAATGTGGAGAGAAGGGGGCATTGTGGAGATGAGATCAAGGGGGCATTGTGGAGATGAGATCAAGGGGGGCATTGTGGAGAGAAGGGGGGCAATGTGGAGAGAAGGGGGCATTGTGGAGATGAAGGGGGCAATATTGTGGAGATGAGATCAAGGGGGCATTGTGGAGATGAAGGGGGCAATGTGTGAGAGAAGGGGGCATTGTGGAGATGAGATCAAGGGGGCAATGTGGAGAGAAGGGGGCATTGTGGCGAGAAGGGGGCATTGTGGAGATGAGATCAAGGGGGCATTGTGGAGAGAAGGGGGCAATGTGGAGATAGGGGGCATTGTTGGAGATGAGATCAAGGGGGCAATGTGGAGAGAAGGGGGGCATTGTGGAGAGAAGGGGGCATTGTGGAGATGAGATCAAGGGGGCATTGTGGAGAGAAGGGGGCAATGTGGAAATAGGGGGCATTGTGGAGATGAGATCAAGGGGGCATTGTGGAGATGAGATCAAGGGGGCAATGTGGAGAGAAGGGGGCATTGTGGAGATGAGATCAAGGGGGCATTGTGGAGAGAAGGGGGCAATGTGGAGATAGGGGGCATTGTGGAGATGAGATGAAGGGGGCAATGTGGGAGATAGGGGGCATTGTGGTAGATCAGATGAAGGGGGCAATGTGGAGATAGGGGGCATTGTGGCGATGAGATCAAGGGGGCATTGTGGCGATGAGATCAAGGGGGGCATTGTGGAGAGAAGGGGGCATTGTGGCGATGAGATGATGGGGGCATTGTGTGAGATTTCTGCAGGGGGCCCCAGACCTCTTTTTGGACCAGGGGCCCTGGGTCCTGTCAGTCCGCCCCTGTGCTGTGGAGCAATGTGATACACTTATATACACCACATATTCTGATCTTCTAAACAGAGGGACACCAGGGTGGGAAAGAGGGACAGAGTGATTTGGGTCTCAAAGAGGGAATGTACTGAGTAACACTTGGGAGGTACAGACCCCTAATATCTCCTAAAGAGGAACACTTGGGAGGTATGGACCCCTAATATCTCCTAAAGAGGGACACTTGGGAGGTATGGACCCCTAATATCTCATAAAAAGGGACACTTGGGAGGTATGGAGCACTAATATCTCCTAAAGGGGGACACTTGGGAGTTATGGAGCCTTAGTATCTCCTAAAGAGAGACATTTGGGAGGTATGGACCCCTAGTATATCCTAAAGATGGACACTTGTGAGGTACAGACCCCTAATATCCCCAAAATATGCCACTGTCAGTGAGCAGGACACCAGGGTGGGAAAGATGGACAGAGGGATTTTGGTCTCAAAGAGGGACTGTCCCTCCTAAAAAGGGACACTTGTGAGGTACGGAGCCATAATATCTCCCAAAGAGAGATACTTGGGATGTATGGACCCTATTATCTCCCAAAGAGAAATAACACTCTCCAAAGTCCAAATACTATGATGATTAATTAGAGCTGCTTTTATTATGAAACATTACTATCCCTTTAACCCATTCAGGACCAGAGAGATATGTAACACATTGCAAAGCAATATGTAGCACCCCTTCCCCTCCCCCCCCCCATCGTGCAGCTGACACTTAAGGACCATGGACCTTTTTATTTTTTTCCTCTAACCGATTCAGGGATCCCTGAGAGGTGTGCAGCCGCGCTTGGACCCCTGAATTCCATGGGTCCTTTAGGCACTCTCTACCCATGATGTACTTGTATGTCCTTTGTCCTTAAGGGGTTAATCCTTTGAGTGCCAGAGGAGCTCTCAATGCATTGCCAATATAATATATATATATATATATATATATATATATATATATATATACACACAGTAGGGTCCACCATCACCAACTGGTTTTACATGATCATTTATAAAAAAGTAGTAAAGAACTGTAATCAGCTGATACTTATTTTTCAGGAATACATTATTTAACACTGAAACAAATCTATTTTTTATCTCTTTGTTAAATCTTTATGTGAAATGTATTTATTTTCCTTTATGTTAATACCCTCTTCACACACCATTTGCCTATACATTTTCAAAACTTTCACGTGAAGAGACGGTCTCATGAGAGTCGAACAGCACAACATGTAAAATCTACAATTTAATATGGTTCAGGAAATATTCAGATGTGGGGATGATTTGCCTATTGTGGAGTTGGTGCCTTGTATAAGGTCATCTAGACTCTGACCATAGAGACGTAGCGCTCTATTCTGCTCAGGCATGCCATCCCTTCTGACTTAAAGGGATAGTAATACTTAAGTATTACTAATCTCTATATTAAAAATAAATGTATTGCCTCCAGTGTCATATCTCAAACCTTTATGGTTTGAGAGATAATCTCTCTCCTAAAGTTGCCCTCTCCCTCCCCCTTTCCCGAAGTCAGCTTTGTAGCTGACTGAAGGGAAATCCGGTCTTACGATCATCAGGCGGCTCCGCGATCACGTTAATAAAAAAAAATCTTTCACTAAAACGGTCTTCTATGTGTGCATGCAAACCAAGCACAAACCAAGGACAAACCAAGCACAAACCAAGCACAAACCAAGGACAAACCAAGCACAAACCAAGCACAAACCAAGCACACGTAGAAGACCATTTCAGTGAACTATTTCTTTTTTATTAACGCGATCTTGGCTCTGCTGCAGAGCCGCCTGAAAGTCCTACGACAGGCTTCCCCTGCAGTCAGCTAGAACGCTGAGTACGGGGAAGGGGGAGGGAGAGGGGAACTTTAGGAGCGATTATCTCTCATATCATAAAGGTCTGAGAGATGACACTGGGGGCAATACATTTATTTTTAATAGGACTTTAATATAGGGGTTAGTAATACTTAAGTATTACTATCCCTTTAAAGTTGTGTGGAAGAGGATTCATTTTCCAGCAGGATAATGATCCTGAACACACATTAAAGCTGTGCCAGGAGTACCTGAAGTCCATGCAAGGACAAGGAGGGTTAATTTGCATTGCTTTCCCACCGCAACCCTGAACCTCAACCCCACTGAACATATATCGGAACATTTGAAAAGGGAAAAGGTGAATCACTAGACACTCTGTGGGATGATGTAAAGCAGGCTGGAATACTGTGGATTGCAAACATTTTGCACAAACTTGTAGAATCAAAGCCACACAGAGTTAAGCCTTTGAGTGCCAGGGGGTATGCAACACATTGCAAAGCAAAGCGTTGCTTACCCCTCTAGCACTCAAAGGGCTAAAGCAGTTATTAACGCAAATGGTGGTCATACCAAATATTGAGAATTTTTGGTTTTCAGTATGCAATAACAAACATATTTTTTTACTTTTTTTCGGTTAATTAAAAAAAATATATATATTGTACATTTTCTTCAAGCAAATTAGGTCTTCAGAAATGCTGAAATAAAAGCAGATTGTGGTAGTGGACCCTACTGTATCTATCTATATATATAATGGCAAATACTTTAATTAATGCCAGAGGAAAGTTCTCACTCAAATGCAAAAAAGCCAGAAACATAGATTAAGTTATTTGAACTTAACTCCATGTCATCATGTGCTTTGCTTATGTCATGAGACATATCACAAATTATATCATGAATAACATAATGGTGAAAACACATATGACATAACAAATGACAATCAATTACATCACAAAGAGCCTCATCAATCATTGCAATGAAAATGTTATGGGCAAAAGAAAAATGTCAAATATCAGAAATATCTATCTATCTATGTCATATCTATCTATCTATCTGTCTGTCTGTCTGTCTATCTATCTATCTATCTATCTATCTATCTATCTATCTATCTCTCTGACGCGTTTCACACCCATTGGGTGCTTCCTCATAGATAATTACTTTAACTGAGTAACGGATATTTAAACCTCTGTGAGAAATCATCAAATACTATGATTGGATAAAAAAAAAATTAGCAAACGTGTATAGAGAAATCCTCAATACGGATACTCCTATAGAACAAACATAGAAAGTGATAACAACACTAATACTAACCAGATCACAATAATAGGGAGCTCGATCCACCGGGGGGGGGGACACTAGACTATATTACTGATATCCCACTCCAAGTTAAGACCATAAGGTATTCTCGTATTAAGCTTAAAAATCCAATAAGCCTCTCTACGTGCAATCAGTTCTATAATGTTACCCCCCCTCCCCCGGTGGAACCACATTGTTGCAGACTCTAGTCCAAGCTACAGTCAAATACTTGGCAATCCGCACTTGACCAGTATCACAACTTACTGCCCATACCCTCATATTGCTGAGGAGGCCCTCAGTCTGCTGTGGACTGACAAGGGTTGCAGCTTTATCTTTTTTTATATATTTATATATATATATATATATATATATATATATATATATATATATATAGATATGTATATAAATATAATATTATAGAAGCCTGAAAACTTTGAACAAATGTTCTAGGTTATTTGACATTTTTGTTTTGCCCACAATTTTTGATTGTAGTCATGGTTATCTATACAACTAAATCAGGGTGGTGAAGCCAAAATATGCCCCCAGGCCAGCCCTGGTTTGAAGCACTGGTAGAAAAGAAGACACAGGAATGCAGAAATATAATACCAAAGATTCTTTATTCACAAGTCTTAACAGAGATGTCACACATGGTGAAAAGTTTCACACGTTTCGCACCTGAGTGCTTAAACATAGACTTAATTCCACCTTCCATGACTCAGACCTCTTAACGGAGCAGTAAACTTTTTTTATGAAAAAATATATATTGTATTGTGCTGAGAGATTTATATTTCCAGAGTTATTACAGTTTAAACCCATTTTTTTTACATTAGCAGTGCCCTCTAGTGGTCAAATTCTAATTAGATTTCCTGTTAGATTCTAATGGAGAGGAAAGTCAGAGACATGCAGTTCTACATAGTATGCAATAGACACTGCCTGTCACTTCCTGTCAGTTAGACCTATCAGGAAGTAAACACAGTAAATTCAGTTCCTGTCAGTTAGAACTATCAGGAAGTAAACACAGTAAATTCAGTTCCTGTCAGAACTATCAGGAAGTAAAACAGTAAATTCACTTCCTGTCAGTTAGAACTATCAGGAAGTAAACACAGTAAATTCACTTCCTGATTATTTGAACTGCTATAATATTTGAATAAAACATCTGACAGTGATGGGAGTGACCTTGTTTTATTCAGCAGGAAATGCTCTGTAAAATATGTGTTTTCATAAAAAAAAGTTTAGTGCTCCTTTAAAGGTAACAACAACACCTCCTAAAATGTGTGTCCAATCAAAATAGTTCAAGGATCAAATAACATTAACCCTGGCTATAGACCTATAGTACCAGTAACATAAGGAGATACATATTGCTACGAAAAAGAGGAACCCAATATTTTAATGTGATGTCAACATAAAATCACAAAAGAGTAAAGAATTACAATTAAAAACAAAATAGTGAATTGAGTAAATATAGCAGAGAGTAAAGAACTCCATAAACAAATCCTATTCTCAAGAATTATTCAATTTGGTCAACTGTAGTAACGGAGAATAAGACAAAATTATTGGACAACATTAGTCCTTTTCACTGGATGACATTCCGTGCTTGAAAATGGGTGTAAATTTGTATCTAAAAAAGCACCCAATTTAGCTAGTTGTTTATGTTTGTGCAGGGCCAGATTTGCGTCTCAGAATCTGAAGGGTCCTCCCAAAAAAAAGTGCAAAAAGTTTTGAGTCACATCTGGCTACAGCGCTCAGCAGTAGCATGATGATGATGTACGCCTTTGCGGCACTTCAGGTGCCCGCGGTCCGTGGTACAGCATTCCACACTCGGACACTCCACTCTACCTCTTCTCCTACAGGAGAGGGCAGAGAACGGGATGTTCATCACCGCCCCCGTGCAGTAGCTTGATGCACCGCGCATTCATCATTCATCACACACATCTACCTACCTAGCAGCTTTTGTCAGAGACATTACCAAGATGGGGAGGAAATGGTTAATTTTTCTTTTAAACCAAATTCTCTAAAAATCTGTGTTTAAAATGTGTTTAAATTAGCTCATTCTTCTGGACAAAAGGGGCTTCTATTTACCTAGATGGGAGTGAAAAATATCTATGTGAATTTTATGGTGATTGATATGGAATTGCAGACAACCACAGTCTCAAGCAGTATTATTATCTAAACTGAGATATACTCCCCTAAGGGAAAATCTGGCAGGATGACATATTTATGTGACGTAGGATTAAGGTTCACATTCTTATTTTTTGATAAAATAAAGACCAGGTATCATTTTAGGTGTGAATTTTAGTGTAGAGTAACAGCAACATCTACAGGCTAAATAGCGTTATTACTAGTGCTTTGGAGTTTTTCCATAATAATATGTGTGATGTCACTGCATAATGAGATGGATCTCTATCCAAACAGAGGAGATTCTGATAAGGGTAATTTTACATTATAAATATGTAAGTTTTGAGAGAGAAGGGGCTCTTTCCTCTTGGTTCCTGGCTCTTCAATTCCTGCTATATACCTGACTGCCTGTTAAAGAAATCGTAATAAATTTGTAGATTTTCCTAACTCCGTGAAGGAAAGTCAGGATTTTATTAAAGACACAGAGGCGAGTATTATGCAATATTCTCCAACTTTACTTCTCAGCAGCAAAGCTTGAACAAGTTTAACTACAAAATAGAGAAAAAACTTGATGGTCTGATAACCCCACCCCTGTATTAGGTAACCAATCACATTCCCCTTAAGGCGTATAACTATTAAGCCAGGTAGTTCCTCATCCTCTTTCTTTGGTGAATAATATAACGAAAACTGTAACTGTGTCCGTAACAAATTCTTGAAGTGAAGTTCTGATTAAATCATCCGAGTTATGGATTAGCACGATAAGCAATCAACCTAACAGGAGATATAAAAAAGATAGAGAGGGTTAGTGTAAGGGGGATAATACTCGCCTCCGTGTCTTTAATAAAATGCTGACTTTCCTTCACGGAGTTAAGAAAATCTACAAATTTTATGTCAAGACCCAGAGGCTCATATTATGCAAGTTCAAAGCTGTTGCATTACATTACATTATAAATGGAGTGATCAACTGGTTTAAAATAAGATGTTTTGAAGGTGGATTCATTGGCGCAATCTGGAGGCCATAGCTCCTCGAGAAGAATGGGCACCAAACCTATTAGTATCAATGCCTGCCGAATGCATGATCCAACAAATCCATCTAGCCAGAGTAGCTGAAGAAACAGGTAAGTAAGGTTTAACAATAGAAATGAATAACTGATGGGTATCCCTGGGTCTAAGTGAAGAGGTAACAGATTCATACATTTTTAAACAGAGAACAACACATAACTGGAGGTTTTGAGGGAAGCTAGGGTAGAAGATTTCTCTAGAAGCGGATTTAGTTCTTCTGGAAATCCGGAATCGTACTCCTTTGGGTTCGTAAGATCTGATGGTGATATCTAAAGCATGAACGTCGGACAACGTCCGAAATGATATAAGGCAAAGAAGCATAGTAAGTTTGGCCGACAGTTGTTTGAGGGATAATTCCTCGTTAGTCGGCCAGGATTCTCTAAATGTTAGGACTTGATTTACATCCCAAAGGGTAGAGGATTTTGAAGATGGGGGTCTAGACAGACAAATTCCTTTCATCCTTTCATACAAATCAGAGGATGTTGTCCGGAGGGGGAACCGTAGATAAAATCATGAGATGAAGAAATAGCGGATCTATAACAATTTATAGTCCTATAAGCTTTACCTTGTTGAAAACAAAAGGATAAAAAAATTACTATAGAATCTAAATCGGAAGAAAAGGGATCCACGTTTCGTTCCAGGCACCAATGTACCCAGACGGACCAGCAAGATCTATAGCATGACTTGGTACCTGGGGCCCATGCCTCAGAAATGAGGAATTGAACCAACTCAATTGGGTAATATCACGCAAACAACAAGTCTTTTATGTGATCACAATATGTTGTTTATGTGATCATTTGCAAGGCCTGCAAGGTGCAATATGTGGGTAAAACCAGTAGGTCCTTGTCGGAACCCATTAGGGAACATGTGAGTAACATCAATTGTAAAGATTAAAGAACTGGAGTGGCACAATATTTTTGTGAATTTCACAATTCCGAGCTTGAGAATTTCTCTGTACTAGGTATTGAGAGAGTACATTTGTCTACACGGGGAGGTGATAGAGCCAGATTGCTGTCTGAAAGAGAAGTATTTTGGATCATTACTTTATCTACGAGAATGCACTGAGGTTTGAACAAAAAATTTGATGCCACACATTTTGTCTGGTCTCTCTATATATTTGCTGTTACTACAGTTCACAAAACTGAATAATTCTTGAGAATAGGATTTGTATAAGTAAGCCTTTGAGTGCCACACAGGTGTCCAACGCATTGCAACATGGTACTTCAATATGTTCAGCAAATTCAAACAAAGATATGGAAAAAAAATCCTAATGGCCCCTGTGAATTTTTCCTTCTGCCTTTGTTCTCAATCTTACATTAGAGAAGAGACGTGTAAGAGGTAATATGATTACCATTTACAAATACATTCAAGGTCAATACAAAGAACTATCCAACGAATTATTTATGCAAAGAGCCGAGCTAAGAATAAGTGGTCATCCATTAAGACTAGAGGAAAGGAGCTTTCGACTAGAACAAAGGCAGGGATTCTTTACAGTAAGGGCGGTAAGGCTATGGAATTCTTTGCCTCAGGATGTTGTGCTTGCAGATAATGTAACTGCATCCAAAAAAGCAATGGATGCCTATCTAGCACAGAGCAATAGTGACAATTATGACAGATGGCTTCAAAGCAGATAGGATATTGATCCGGGGAACTATTTGACTACCAATTGGAGTCAGGAAGGAATAATTCCCCCCCAGGTTTGAGAGATGTTGCTGGGCTCATTTAATTCAGTTTTTTACTGGCTACAAGGTGGGGGGTAGTAAAATGTAAGTATTACTATCCCTTCAATCATTTTGGGGGTGGGACTTAATGGACTTGTATCAAAAAGTGGGCGGGAACAGGGTGAATCCTATTCTTCCTGCACCGTGTCTTCTTCAGGGGATTGGTGAGTGGTATGTGAACTATATTGATTGATTAAACATAGTGCCGCTCTTTTTCTTTTGTCATTTCTTTATGGAAACCAGGCACACTATGTAGACCATTCCATTCACGTATGTATTTTTACATGGGGCTATTTTGGCTCTGCTGAAGAGTCGCCTGCTTGTCCCGGGGCCAGAATCTCCTAACGTCAGTAAAAGGGAAAGGATGGGGGGAACTTTAGCCTCCTATATCTCTCAAACCGTAAAGTCTGAGAGATGGGACTGGGGTTGTTTAGTTTATTTTTCCAGTAGCTGCAATATTACATTTTTTTTTTATATAGTGACATTACTAACCCTTTAATGGTGTTACTTTGCAGGGGATGATGCTTTGTACCTTAGTCGGGTTAACCCTATGAGTGCCAGTGGGGTAATTATACCCCACTGGCACACATAGGGTTAATTCTACTAATTTGGATGTACTTTGGATGTATTGATATGGGGTTTTGGGCCTTAGGTTTTTCGTTCACTTTTTTTTTTTATTTCAAATGCTGCATCAGCTGTTTTAAGATCTGATAAGGGATTCTAGTCACAAAAAAAAAATGAGTCTTAAATTTCCTGAGATAAAGTGAGTCCCTTATGGGATCCTCATGGCTCACGTAGACAACTGAACTGCATCTTGTGGAGTTTTTGTTTTTATTTTGATTGGGCTAAAACACATCTAAGTTTAGCGTCCGCAGGAGTTATTTCACAGCACAGGTAATTGAATTGCTTACCATGTTTGAAAAAAATGCAGTCGGCTGTTTTTTTGTTTTTTTGGCGTCAGAGGTTATTGAAATGAGCCCTAATAGTCTCAAATCCCTGAGGGTTCCCAACTATGCTCATGTGGCTTCAAGCAGGGAAACACTTAAATCCTGTCCTGCTTGCAGCCCTTGAAGTTTGAACTTTGACACCTCTGATGTAGAACCTTATACTGACTGTTTTTAACTCGGTTTTAATCGACTGAATGAGGCAAATCTGCACAGTGTGTTAACTGCTGAACAAATTAACCACACAGACCTCTTATTGGTGTAATGCCCAAGGCTCTCCAACAGATTGCTGCCCCAAGCCAGAACCCTTCTGCTCAAAACCATCTAAACAACCCAGTACAGCCAACTTCCATAAGTCAAGTTGGTGTGTCCAAATGGCTGTCACTGCAAGCAGCAAGCGTGTGCCATAATGTGCCACAAAGCCAACCAGTTTGCCTACTCAGACCATCAGGTCAGCTATGTACCACTGGAAGGAGCATTAAACCACCAGCCACCACATAATTCCAGTTGCTGCCAGCAGGGCACCAATTTTAAGAGCCACCCAACAGAAGTAACACTCATAACCCACTGTCCTTGGGACCCATGAAAAGTAGATTGTCCACACAGTAAATAATTGTGTTACTGCCAGTTTCCAGTCACACTACCCACTCCAAAAAGCTACTAAAAATTTCAAATTAGTGACATAATATAGTAGATGGTGGCAAAACAGATGCATCGGCAACAATCAAAAAGCTTCCTCTATACCCGTTTTCCACAACAACACTTAACAGAATTAAGATTATAGAACTCAGCCCACGTGTCTTACCCGTGTCGCATCCCACCGGCTGACCAAGCACCGGTTGCCTAAGAGAGGGAGGTTTTCCTTTCTTAAAGTATCAGAGCACAAAGTGCACCCTGTCACAAAAGGAATATTTGAATATGAAGAAACAGGACCTGTCCCATCAGGACGAATTGTCCTATAGGGGGATCAGACATGCCTGAGGCCAAAGGAATCATGGACCGGTTTCCCCTGTCTGGCATACACTATTCATATGTGAGGGATTGAGTTGGGTGAAGGAAAGTCTGATTAAGATGTGACTCATGAGCCAAGATGAAGAGGAAGGGGTGAGGGGGGAGGTTGGTTGCAATTAGAAGGCTGGCTCAGTGGGGAGGTAACTGGATGATCACAGCTTCTCCTGCCCTGCTGTGTCACCTCCTGGAGCGATTAAATGTCTGTTACAGTGGAGCGACAAATAACAAGAACCTCCCCAAAAGTAGTTGGAAAAAAGTGTCCTAAAAAATGATCTGATCTTCCTTCTAGGTGTCCGAGCAGTGGGAATGGAGTGGAGGTGGTTGCAGGGCTTGTTTCACATTTTTATTAATTTGTTGCTTATTTAACTGCACTACATGGTGGATTAACCCTTTGTATACCAGAGAGATATCCTCCAAGCTCTTTGGCACTCAAAGGGTAAAGATGTTGAAGGTGGTTAGTGAGGTTACAGAGGAGCATGAGCAGTGTTTAGTATGTGGGAGATGGAACACACTCTAGGTTCCCCTCCGAGTAATTCTGCTTTATAAGTTGTCACTTCTGCAAAAATACGTGTGTGTGCAACTTCCCTTCCAATTTATCTAGAAGGCTTAGGGACCTGATCCTGTGCAACAGCCACCCATCAAGTCATAGCGCGGTCCTACCAGCAGTGCTTATTTATAATCCTCTGGTCATGATAACGTGCTTTCTGATCATCTTATATATATAAAAGAAGACTTTGTGCCTGGCAAAACACACCCAGGGGCGGCAGTAAAAAGGATTACTGCTGCCATTGGGTGATTCTGTGGGAGTGTGATTTTTGGCCTGCCCCCACTATCCAGCCCGCCCACCACTATCTAAGGCTGAAAAAAAAAATGGCTGCCACACACTCCTACACCACAGACACATGCACATGCCCTCCCACACACACACTAGCAGACACATACACACATATACACACACGCACGCTGAGGATGATGGGAACAATGTTCAAGCTACAGCTGGAAGGCCATGGTCCAATCTGTATTATGCAGCTTCTTCATTCCCTGTCTTTGAGCCTACACAGCTCTGCTAATTACTACAAGTGAGCTGATTTCTAAACAATCAGCAGGAGGATACTGGCTTGCTGAGAAAGTGGAAACAACGGCAGAGAGGTGATCAGGCAGTGCAGAGCAAGGCTTCAGCTGAGCTGGTAAATGGCAGAGACATGGATGTGACTGTATTTATATATTGCACAAAGAGAGAGAAAGAGAGCAGGTTGTTTGTCAGTCTGTCTGTAAGTAGAGGTGCCAGTTCCTGCAATCATCTCCATGCTGTACATAGCTCACTGTATAGCATGTATGACAAACTATTTATATATGGTCTGGCATTGTATAGTATACAGTCTGTGTATAAGGACTGGCACTATACAGTATAGGAGGGACAGTCCCTGTTTGACACCCAAATCCCTCTGCTCCTCTATTTAGGAGATCACACGGTGTGGTGTATATACAGTAGGCTGACCAGACCTCACCTTTAACCGGGGACACATAGGAAATAAGCATATTTCAGGAGTGCACCAAAATCAAAGCAGCCCTGCAGTATGCATTTTTCATATGTGTCACTGGTTAAAGGTGAGGTCTGGTCAGCCTAATGTACAAGTGTATCAGATTGCTCCACATCAGTAAAACCCACGGTAATGTGGGTATAAACTTCTGTATATATCTGTTAAATTAGTCTGTGTAAAAAAATACTTTCATCTTCTTCTAAATCATTCACTTACAGAAAGAGTAACTTAACCATTTCAGTGCCAGAGGAGATGCAATGCATTGCTTACCCCCTGGCACTCAAAGGGTTAAAAATTCTCTACAATGGTCTGGCACTGTATAGCAGTGGTTCTCAATCTGTGCCCTCAGTGGCTATTAACAGGCCAGGATTTTAAAATTTCCTTTTAAGAGCACAGGTGAGTTAATCAATATGACTGAGCCTCTGATCAACACACTTGTGTTCTAGCAGTGAAATTCCTAAGTCCTGGCCTGTTAGTGGCCACTGAGGGCATGGGCTGAGAACCTCTGCTGTATAGTATACAGTCTGCATGTGTCTGTGTATAAGGACTGGCACTATACAGTATAGGAGGGACAGTCCCTGTTTGACACCCAAATCCCTCTGCTCCTCTATTTAGGAGATCACATTGTGTGGTGTATATACCAGTGTATCAGATTGCTCCACATCAATAAAACCCACAGTAATGTGGGAATAAACTTCTGTATATATCTGTTAAATTAGTCTGTGTAAAAAAAAAATACTTTCATCTTCTTCTAAATCATTCACTTACAGAAAGAGTAACTTAACCATTTCAATGCCAGAGGGGATGCAATGCATTGCTTACCCCCTGGCACTCAAAGGGTTAAAAATTCTCTAAAATACACCACCAGCCACGCCCCCAGTAACACCACCGAAAACACAAGTGTCCCTCTTTGGCCATATGAAATGTTGGGAGGTATGTTACTTACACTGCTCACACTGTATGTATTTATGTTCTGATTTGCAGCTGTGTGTCACTGTTTGTGTTGTCAGTGCATGTGTGTGTGTATGTGTGTGTTGCATGTGTCTCTGTCTATCACTGTGTGTCCCTTTCTGACACGTACACCCTACGCTATAATTCACTATCATAACATTTATTTAAAAAAAAAGAAACATTTCCTGCATAACATGACGGGCAACGCCGTCCCAAACTGCTAGTTGTTTATAAAAGCAGAAGTCGCTCTCTCGATTCAGCAGTGTGGGGACCAGCAGGAAGTAAAGAAAATATATATGTCATTAGCTAACGAAGCAAGAGCACAGCAAAGTAGTTAGGCAAGTAGTGATATATTATATTTAACACTTTGGGTGCTAGGTTGGCATCCAAAACTTTTCGAAGCCCTCTCTAACATCTGAAGTTGTTTTAGGGCCACAGGAGTGGGAAGATTATTGGAATTTTATCAGACACTAAAGCATACCTCCCAAGTGTCCCTCTTTTGGACCCAAATCCCTCTGTCCCTCTTTCCTACCCTGATGTCCCTCTTTTTAGGAGATCAGACTGTGTGGTGTGTATATAAGTATCATATTGCTCTACAACAATAAAATTCACATTATTGTTTGTTTAAAAGTCAGTATATGTGTTTATAAATTATTCTGTGTAAATAAAATACTTAGATCTTGTTATAAGTCATTTATTAGGTTACACAAGGAGGTGTCAATAGCTCATGAAATAGCCTAAAAATTCTCGGTAACGTCCCACCCACCAGCCACACCCCCAGCCACACCCCCTAAAACAAAAGTGTCCCTCTTTGGCCATTTGAAATGTTGGGAGATATGCTAAAGGAGTTAATTACTTAATCCCTGTAGCGCTGAGAAAGCGTAATGTAATGCAGGTAAAGCGTAGTGTGTAGTACAGGGAGATTCCAGGATAGAGTGTAGTGTGTAATGCAGGGAAAGTGTAGTGTATAGGGCCGGAGAGTGTAGTGTAATGCAGGTAAAGTGTAGTGTATAGTGCAGGGAGATTCCAGGAAAGTGGAAAGTGTAGTGTGTGGTGCAGGGAAAGTGTAGTGTGTAGTGCAGTGAAAGTGAAGTGTGTAAAGTGTGTAGTGCAGGGAAAGTGTAAGGTGTAGTGCAGGGGAAGTGTAGTGTGTATTGCAGGGAAAGTGAAGTGTGTGGTGCAGGGAAAGTGAAGTGTGTGGTGCAGGGAAAGTGTAAGGTGTAGTGCAGGGAAAGTGTAGTGTGTATTGCAGGGAAAGTGAAGTGTGTGGTGCAGGGAAAGTGTAAGGTGTAGTGCAGGGAAAGTGTAGGGTGTAGTGCAGGGAAAGTGTAGGGTGTAGTGCAGGGAAAGTGTAAGGTGTAGTGCAGGGAAAGTGTAGGGTGTAGTGCAGGGAAAATGTAGTGTGTATTGTAGGGAAAGTGCAATGTGTATTGCAGGGAGAGTGTAAGGTGTAGTGCAGGGAAAGTGTAAGGTGTAGTGCAGGGAAAGTGTATTGTGTAGTGCAGGGAAAGTGTAGTGTGTACTGCAGGGAAAGTGTAGGGTGTATTGAAGGGAAAGTGTAGTGTGTATTGCAGGGAAAGTGTAGTGTGCATTGCAGGGAAAGTGTAGGGTGTAGTGCAGGGAACGTGTAGTGTGTGGTGCAGGGAAAGTGTATTGTGTAGTGCAGGGAAAGTGTAGTGTGTACTGCAGGGAAAGTGTAGGGTGTATTGAAGGGAAAGTGTAGTGTGTATTGCAGGGAAAGTGTAGTGTGCATTGCAGGGAAAGTGTAGGGTGTAGTGCAGGGAACGTTTAGTGTGTGGTGCAGGGAAAGTGTAGTGTGTAGTGCAGGGAAAGTGTAAGGTGTAGTGCAGGGAAAGTGTAGTGTGTAGTGCAGGGAAAGTGTAGGGTGCAGTGCAGGGAAAGTGTAGTGTGTATTGCAGGGAAAGTGAAGTGTGTGGTGCAGGGAAAGTGTAAGGTGTAGTGCAGGGAAAGTGTAGGGTGTAGTGCAGGGAAAGTGTAGGGTGTAGTGCAGGGAAAGTGTAAGGTGTAGTGCAGGGAAAGTGTAGGGTGTAGTGCAGGGAAAATGTAGTGTGTATTGTAGGGAAAGTGCAATGTGTATTGCAGGGAAAGTGTAAGGTGTAGTGCAGGGAAAGTGTAAGGTGTAGTGCAGGGAAAGTGTATTGTGTAGTGCAGGGAAAGTGTAGTGTGTACTGCAGAGAAAGTGTAGGGTGTATTGAAGGGAAAGTGTAGTGTGTATTGCAGGGAAAGTGTAGTGTGCATTGCAGGGAAAGTGTAGGGTGTAGTGCAGGGAAAGTGTAAGGTGTAGTGCAGGGAAAGTGTAGTGTGTAGTGCAGGGAAAGTGTAGTGTGTACTGCAGGGAAAGTGTAGGGTGTATTGAAGGGAAAGTGTAGTGTGTATTGCAGGGAAAGTGTAGTGTGCATTGCAGGGAAAGTGTAGGGTGTAGTGCAGGGAACGTTTAGTGTGTGGTGCAGGGAAAGTGTAGTGTGTAGTGCAGGGAAAGTGTAAGGTGTAGTGCAGGGAAAGTGTAGTGTGTAGTGCAGGGAAAGTGTAGGGTGCAGTGCAGGGAAAGTGTAGGGTGTAGTGCAGGGAAAGTGTAGGGTGTAGTACAGAAAAAATGTAGTGTGTAGTGCTGGAAAGTGTAGGGTGTAGTGCAGGGAGAGTGTAGGGTGTAGTGCAGGGAAAGTGTAAGGTGTAGTGCAGGGAAAGTGTAGTGTGTAGTGCAGGGAAAGTGTAGGGTGCAGTGCAGGGAAAGTGTAGTGTATATTGCAGGGAAAGTGTAGGGTGTAGTGCAGGGAGAGTGTAGGGTGTAGTACAGGGAAAGTGCAGTGTGTAGTGCAGGCAAAGTGCAGTGTGTAGTGCAGGGAAAGTGCAGTGTGTAGCGCAGGGAAAGTGTTTCTGCAAAAAAAAAAAAAAAAAGAAAAAACAGGATGCGATCCTGGTGAAATATTTTCACATAAAATACCACCACCTTTCACTGTAACCAAATACACTCACAAGAATAGTTGCTGAATTTAACACTTATTTGTAGTCCAGCTGCAATCGCTTCGGGGATACTTAACCAACTGCCCCCCTCTTTAGCAGTATCCAATGGCATCTCAACTCCCCAGGATAATCATCCACATACCTCCCAAGTGTCCCTCTTTAGGAGGGACAGTCCCTCTTTTAGACCCAAATCCCTCTGTCCCTCTTTCCCACTCTGATGTCCCTCTTTTTAGGAGATCAGACTGAGTGGTGTGTCGAAAAGTGTATCATATTGTTCTACAGCAATATATCTTACATTATTGTTTGAGTAAATGTCAGTATATGTGTTTATAAATTAGTCTGTGTAAATAAAATACTTTGGTCTTGTTATAAGTCATTTATTAGGTTACACAAAGAGGTATGAATAGGTCATGAAATAGCCGAAAAATCCCCGGTAATGCCCCACCCACCAGCCACGCCCCCAGCAACACCCCCTAAAATACAAGTGTCCCTCTTTGGCAATTTGAAATGTTGGGAGGTATGCATCCACCACATGGAAGAAAGAACATGTAAAAGTAGAAATAAGAAACAGGAGGAGGTCCTATAGTGTGTTATCCGATGTGTCTTATGTTGCTTTAATTGCATAAACAAGATGCACTCACAGGTTAATATTGCTGACCATCTATGCTAGCAATAAACGTATAAAACTTGCAGGTTACTTTACCCGTCCCTGCTTGGGTGCCGTGATTTCTCTCCTCTCAGGACCCTTCAGTTGGTCATTAGCAGGTGATTCGCAACCTGAAATGAAAAGATCCCTAAAGATGAAAAAAAAAGTAAATTAAAAAAATAAATAAAAAGTTTGTAGCCGAATATAAAAAAATACAAATTTATTAAAACAAACAAAATAGGCTAAATGGTAATGACGCATTTCGCAGCACAAAACAGCTTCCTCAGCCCATAAAGCCCTTATTGAGAATATAATATAATGGTAATATAAGATACATCGGATAACACACTACAGACTCTCCTGTTTTTTTGTTTCTTCCTTTACAAGTGCACGGAAAGTATAGTGTGTAGTGCGTGTAGTGCAGGGAAAGTGCAGGGAAATTGTAGTGTTAAGTGCAGGGAGAGTGTAGTGTAGTGCAGGGAAAGAGTAGTGATTAGCAGGCACGTGCACACATAGTCACCAAGGGGGGCTTGAGCACCTGCCCTTTGTGTCCAAAGTACCCTCGTGCCCTTTTATTAAATATATATTTTGAATAAATAATTATGAGAAGTGCCCTTTTTTTCATTTGAGCCCCTGCCCCCCAAAATGTCTGTGCACTTCCCTGGTGATTAGTGCAGGGAAAGTGTAGTGAGTAGTGCTGAGGAAGTGTAGTGTGTAATGCATTCAGAGTCTGGGAGAGAGTACAGTGTGTAGTGCAGGGAAAGTGTAGTGTTAATTCAGGGAGAGTGCAGGAGAGAATGTAGTGTAGTGCAGGGAATGTGTAGTGAGTAGTGCAGGGAGATTGCAGGAGAGAGTGTAGCGCAGGGAAAGTGTAGTATGTAGTGCTGGGAAAGTATACGGTGTAGTGCATTGAAATGTCTCCATCTATTGGGCTACCATAAAAAAGGTGCATTAAAAATGTTGCCTGAATCAAAAGTGCAACATTCTCATGTTGCCTGCTTAAAGATTGCATTAAACAGCCCCTGCAATCTAATATAATACTGAGTTAACCCCTTGAAGACCAGTGCCTTGGATAGCTCTCTGGCATTAACCCCTTAGGGACCCTTGACGTACCAGGACCGTCACGGTCCTTTAACTACTCAAGGACCGATGACGGTCCTGGTACGTCACGTACTTTTTACTTACAGCGCTCTACCGGGAGTGCTGTAAGTAAAAATAGGGCATGAAATAGACCGCTCCAAGATCGGAGCGATCTCTTTCAAGCCCCATAGTGACGCGCCAATACACGTGACAGGTCACGTGTACCGGCGCGTCAAAGTGCCCCTATGCGGTCGTTATGGGACGGAAATGTCCCATAACCTCCGGTCCTTAAGGGGTTAAATGGGGATTTAGTTGCTATCTTGATTCGTTCTAGATGACTAGCTACCCATCTACTCTGGCGTTAGCTCCAGAATCATGTGCATCGCTTATATTATATATTTAGTTGCAGCCCTGCACGGTGTATGTTAGTTACATCGCTGCTAACATAGACCATACAGGGGCTGCGGCACTACAATAACTAAAGCGATACACATGATTTTAACGTAGATGGATAGCTAGCCAGTTCCAAAGTGTGAGCGCTAGAGGGGCGGTACTGGGCCGCACGGAGGAGGGTATTTTGTGCCACTGCTATCCAAAACATTGCACTGGTGCACGCACACCCCCCAGTGAAGGGTTAATAATTTCAAGATTGCTGAGTCTGCCATTGGCGGTTCTGTAAGAAGAATATAAAGTCTTTGCTGACCCAGTATTACTCAGACCATCTAGAATGAATCAAGATAGCAATAAGAGCTATCCAAAGCACTGGCACATTCAAGGGGTTAACTCAATATTATATTACATTGCAGGGGCTGTTTAATGCAAACCTTTAAGCGGGCGACATGAGAATGTCACTCTTTTGATTGGGGCTACATTGTGAGGTAGCCCTTTCGATTCAGGCAATGTTTTTAATGTGCCTTTTTTATGGTCGCCCAGTAGATGGCGGCATTTCAATAGAATACCCTGAGACCCAGCTGGAGAACAGACTTACAGTTCCTTGGATGTATTGTATGGGCTTACGGTCCAATATCAATACATCCACATGTCACCAGTGTTGGGATCCCTAGTTGCGTCATGCGTTTGTGTGTTAGAAACCACTGTTCACGTACACATCGGGGGTTTTAACACACATTGGGCACTCAACGCCTAGGTTTGCTGGGTGCTATTTTAACATAAAAACAGAGAGTCCCTTACGTGTGTTACAAGCCACACATGTAATTGAATACCAAATTCATCTGCTTTCTCACTGTTTACAAAGGTCGCAAATGTATTGCCTGTTTTGCATTTTTACCTGTCAGTAGTTTGTCACAGCACAAGGCAATAATCACAGTGGTGTTTAGGATTGTAAGATATGGGAGAGGTGTTACTGATCCTCTAACAAACCCCTGTTTGTCCTCAACTCTGTTCCCACTTAATGGACTCACAATGATTTCTGTCTGTAGGTAACAGCTCTACATGAATTGGACTCACAATGATTTCTGTCTGTAGGTAACAGCTCTACATGAACTGGACTCACAATGATTTCTGTCTGTAAGTAACAGCTCTACATGAACTGGACTCACAATGATTTCTGTCTGCAGGTAACAGCTCTACATCAACTGGACTCACAGTGATTTCTGTCTGTAGGTAACAGCTCTACATGAACTGGACTCACAATGATTTCTGTCTGCAGGTAACAGCTCTACATCAACTGGACTCACAGTGATTTCTGTCTGTAGGTAACAGCTCTACATGAACTGGACTCACAATGATTTCTGTCTGTAGGTAACAGCTCTACATCAACTGGACTCACAGTGATTTCTGTCTGTAGGTAACAGCTCTACATGAACTGGACTCACAATGATTCCTGTCTGTAGGTAACAGCTCTACATGAACTGAACTCACAGTGATTTCTGTCTGTAGGTAACATCTCTACGTGAACTGGACTCACAAGTGATTTCTGTCTGTAGGAAACAGCTCTACATGAACTGGACTCACAGTGATTTCTGTCTGTAGGTAACATCTCTAGATGAACTGGACTCACAATGATTTCTGTCTGTAGGTAACAGCTCTACATGAACTGGACTCACAATGATTTCTGTCTGTAGGTAACAGCTCTGCATGAACTGGACTCACAGTGATTTCTGTCTGTAGGTAACAGCTCTACATCAACTGGACTCACAATGATTTCTGTCTGTAGGTAACAGCTCTACATGAACTGGACTCACAATGATTTCTGTCCGTAGGTAACATCTCTAGATGAACTGGACTCACAATGATTTCTGTCTGTAGGTAACAGCTCTACATGAACTGGACTCACAATGATTTCTGTCTGTAGGTAACAGCTCTGCATGAACTGGACTCACAGTGATTCCTGTCTGTAGGTAACATCTCTACGTGAACTGGACTCACAATGATTTCTGTCTGTAGGTAACAGCTCTACATGAACTGGACTCACAGTGATTTCTGTCTGTAGGTAGCATCTCTACGTGAACTGGACTCACAAGGGATTTCTGTCTGTAGGTAACAGCTCTACATGAACTGGACTCACAGTGATTTCTGTCTGTAGGTAACATCTCTACATGAACTGGACTCACAATGATTTCTGTCTGTAGGTAACAGCTCTACATGAACTGGACTCACAATGATTTCTGTCTGTAAGTAACATCTCTACATGAACTGGACTCACAATGATTTCTGTCTGTAGGTAACAGCTCTACATGAACTGGACTCACAATGATTTCTGTCTGTAGGTAACATCTCTACGTGAACTGGACTCACAATGATTCCTGTCTGTAGGTAACATCTCTACATGAACTGGACTCACAATGATTTCTGTCTGTAGGTAACATCTCTACGTGAACTGGACTCACAATGATTTCTGTCTGTAGGTAACAACTCTACATGAACTGGACTCACAATGATTTCTGTCTGTAGGTAACATCTCTACGTGAACTGGACTCACAATGATTTCTGTCTGTAGGTAACAACTCTACAGGAACTGGACTCACAATGATTTCTGTCTGTAGGTAACATCTCTACATGAACTGGACTCACAATGATTTCTGTCTGTAGGTAACATATCTACGTGAACTGGACTCACAGTGATTTCTGTCTGTAGGTAACAGCTCTACGTGAACTGGACTCACAATGATTTCTGTCTGTAGGTAACAGCTCTACATGAACTGGACTCACAATGATTTCTGTCCGTAGGTAACAGCTCTACATGAACTGGACTCACAATGATTTCTGTCTGTAGGTAACAGCTCTACATGAACTGGACTCACAATGATTTCTGTCTTTAGGTAACATCTCTACATGAACTGGACTCACAATGACTTCTGTCTGTAGGTAACAGCTCTACATGAACTGGACTCACAATGATTTCTGTCCGTAGGTAACATCTCTACATGAACTGGACTCACAATGATTTCTGTCTTTAGGTAACATCTCTACATGAACTGGACTCACAATGACTTCTGTCTGTAGGTAACATCTCTACGTGAACTGGACTCACAATGATTTCTGTCCGTAGGTAACAGCTCTACATGAACTGGACTCACAATGATTTTTGTCCGTAGGTAACAGCTCTACATGAACTGGACTCACAATGATTTCTGTCTGTAGGTAACAGCTCTACATGAACTGGACTCACAATGATTTCTGTCCGTAGGTAACATCTCTACATGAACTGGACTCACAATGATTTCTGTCTTTAGGTAACATCTCTACATGAACTGGACTCACAATGACTTCTGTCTGTAGGTAACAGCTCTACATGAACTGGACTCACAATGATTTCTGTCCGTAGGTAACATCTCTACATGAACTGGACTCACAATGATTTCTGTCTTTAGGTAACATCTCTACATGAACTGGACTCACAATGACTTCTGTCTGTAGGTAACATCTCTACATGAACTGGACTCACAATGACTTCTGTCTGTAGGTAACAGCTCTACATGAACTGGACTCACAATGATTTCTGTCTGTAGGTAACTGTCACGGATTGTTATGACTCTCAGACACAAGTTTTAGGTAAAAATCAATTTTATTGAAATAATAAATTGATAACGTAGGATGGCAATCACATACATACAGATATATTCAGAATATAGCACAGACAGAAGGCAGACTCTACCGGTCCTGTCAATATACCGGACAGGACAGTCTTTAGGCTCTACCGGCCTTGCCAATACCGGGTAAGGCAACCTGCAGATGGAATCGCATAACGGTTCTACCGGCCTTACCAAATTACCGGGCAAGGCAGCCTCAATAGATTCATAATGTAGGCTCTACCGGCCCTGCCAATACCGGGTAAGGCAACCTCAGATGGAATGTGGCAAAAGGTTCTACCGGCCTTACCAATACCGGGCAGGGCAGCCCAGAGATAGTAGCAGCAGTCAGATGGTAATGGCAAATTGACAGGATCGTAAGCAACCCAGTGTACACACACTGAGACCAACAGGGGAATCGTAAAGCCGCAAGACTTTGGAGCAAACCAGCGTCCGCACGCTGGGACCAACACTGAATTGTACAGCCGATAGGCTTAGGAGCAAACCAGTGACCGCACACTGGTGTAACAAGCGAGTTAGTATAGCCGTAAGGCTTAGGAGCAAACCAGCGTCCGCACGCTGGGACCAACACAGAATTGTATAGCTGATAGGCTTTGGAGCAAACCAGTGACAGCACACTGGTGTAACAAGCGAGTTTGTATAACCGCAAGGCTTTGGAGCAAACCAGCGTCCGCACGCTGGGACCAATACAGGATAGTACAGCCGATAGGCTTTGGAGCAAACCAGTGACTGCACACTGGTGTAACAAGCGAGTTTGTATAACCGCAAGGCTTTGGAGCAAACCAGCGTCCGCACGCTGGGACCAATACAGGATAGTACAGCCGATAGGCTTTGGAGCAAACCAGTGACCGCACACTGGTGTAATAAGCGAGTTTGTCTAGCCGCAAGGCTTTGGAGCAAACCAGCGTCCGCACGCTGGGACCAACACAGAATTGTATAGCCGATAGGCTGTGGAGCAAACCAGTGACCGCACACTGGAGTAACGAGCAATGTCGCCGACGCGACCAGGCAGGAGGTCGCCAGGATACAGGAGACAGGCGATGCGATGACAGGAACCAGCAACGATCAGTCAGGTCAGGAAACAGCAGAGAAGAAGTTCAGCAGGAACTGCAACACCAGAGACTAGGCCGGAGCCAGGACTGGAAGTACTTCAGCATGCAGGAAACACTGGAACAGTAGAGATCAGGAACTCAGGAACATATGAGATCAGGAACTCAGGAACACTGGAACAGAGGCCCAGCTATCACTGGCATAGTGATAGCAAGAAGGTCAGAAACAACACGAAAGGGCAACCAAAGGGTGCCCAATCCAGGTTTAAATAGGCAATGAAAGGCGGGCTATCTGCAGACAGCCAATAGCAGCCCCCTACTGGTGACAGACAAGGAACTGCAGCAATCACGGGCACCGTGATAGTAACATCTCTACATGAACTGGACTCACAATGATTTCTGTCTGTAGGTAACAGCTCTACATGAACTGGACTCACAATGATTTCTGTCTGTAGGTAACAGCTCTACATGAACTGGACTCATAATGATTTCTGTCTGTAGGTAACATCTCTACGTGAACTGGACTCACAATGATTTCTGTCTGTAGGTAACATCTCTACATGAACTGGACTCACAATGATTTCTGTCTGTAGGTAACAACTCTACATGAACTGGACTCACAATGATTTCTGTCTGTAGGTAACATCTCTACTTGAACTGGACTCACAATGATTTCTGTCTGTAGGTAACAACTCTACATGAACTGGACTCACAATGATTTCTGTCTGTAGGTAACATATCTACGTGAACTGGACTCACAATGATTTCTGTCTGTAGGTAACAGCTCTACATGAACTGGACTCACAATGATTTCTGTCTGTAGGTAACATCTCTACGTGAACTGGACTCACAATGATTCCTGTCTGTAGGTAACATCTCTACGTGAACTGGACTCACAATGATTTCTGTCTGTAGGTAACATCTCTACATGAACTGGACTCACAATGATTTCTGTCTGTAGGTAACATCTCTACGTGAACTGGACTCACAATGATTTCTGTCTGTAGGTAACATCTCTACGTGAACTGGACTCACAAATGATTTCTGTCTGTAGGTAACAGCTCTACATCAACTGGACTCACAATGATTTCTGTCTGTAGGTAACAGCTCTACATCAACTGGACTCACAATGATTTCTGTCTGTAGGTAACAACTCTACGTGAACTGGACTCACAATGATTTCTGTCTGTAGGTAACAGCTCTACATGAACTGGACTCACAATGATTTCTGTCTGTAGGTAACATCTCTACGTGAACTGGACTCACAATGATTCCTGTCTGTAGGTAACATCTCTACGTGAACTGGACTCACAATGATTTCTGTCTGTAGGTAACATCTCTACATGAACTGGACTCACAATGATTTCTGTCTGTAGGTAACATCTCTACGTGAACTGGACTCACAATGATTTCTGTCTGTAGGTATCATCTCTACGTGAACTGGACTCACAAATGATTTCTGTCTGTAGGTAACAGCTCTACATGAACTGGACTCACAATGATTTCTGTCCGTAGGTAACAGCTCTACATCAACTGGACTCACAATGATTTCTGTCTGTAGGTAACAGCTCTACGTGAACTGGACTCACAATGATTTCTGTCTGTAGGTAACAGCTCTACATCAACTGGACTCACAATGATTTCTGTCTGTAGGTAACAGCTCTACATCAACTGGACTCACGATGATTTCTGTCTGTAGGTAACAGCTCTGCATGAACTGGACTCACAATGATTTCTGTCTGTAGGTAACATCTGTACGTGAACTGGACTCACAATGATTTCTGTCTGTAGGTAACAACTCTACATGAACTGGACTCACAATGATTTCTGTCTGTAGGTAACAGCTCTACATGAACTGGACTCACAATGATTTCTGTCTGTAGGTAACAGCTCTACATGAACTGGACTCACAATGATTTCTGTCTGTAGGTAACAGCTCTACATGAACTGGACTCACAATGATTTCTGTTTGTAGGTAACAGCTCTACATGAACTGGACTCACAATGATTTCTGTCTGTAGGTAACAGCTCTGCATGAACTGGACTCACAGTGATTTCTGTCCGTAGGTAACAGCTCTACATGAACTGGACTCACAATGATTTCTGTCCGTAGGTAACAGCTCTACGTGAACTTGACTCACAATGATTTCTGTCTGTAGGTAACAGCTCTACATGAACTGGACTCACAATGATTTCTGTCCGTAGGTAACAGCTCTACATGAACTGGACTCACAGTGATTTCTGTCTGTAGGTAACAGCTCTACGTGAACTGGACTCACAATGATTTCTGTCTGTAGGTAACATATCTACGTGAACTGGACTCACAATGATTTCTGTCTGTAGGTAACAGCTCTACATGAACTGGACTCACAATGATTTCTGTCTGTAGGTAACAGCTCTACGTGAACTGGACTCACAATGATTCCTGTCTGTAGGTAACATCTCTACGTGAACTGGACTCACAATGATTTCTGTCTGTAGGTAACATCTCTACATGAACTGGACTCACAATGATTTCTGTCTGTAGGTAACATCTCTACGTGAACTGGACTCACAATGATTTCTGTCTGTAGGTAACATCTCTACGTGAACTGGACTCACAAATGATTTCTGTCTGTAGGTAACAGCTCTACATCAACTGGACTCACAATGATTTCTGTCTGTAGGTAACAGCTCTACATCAACTGGACTCACAATGATTTCTGTCTGTAGGTAACAACTCTACGTGAACTGGACTCACAATGATTTCTGTCTGTAGGTAACAGCTCTACATGAACTGGACTCACAATGATTTCTGTCTGTAGGTAACATCTCTACGTGAACTGGACTCACAATGATTCCTGTCTGTAGGTAACATCTCTACGTGAACTGGACTCACAATGATTTCTGTCTGTAGGTAACATCTCTACATGAACTGGACTCACAATGATTTCTGTCTGTAGGTAACATCTCTACGTGAACTGGACTCACAATGATTTCTGTCTGTAGGTATCATCTCTACGTGAACTGGACTCACAAATGATTTCTGTCTGTAGGTAACAGCTCTACATGAACTGGACTCACAATGATTTCTGTCCGTAGGTAACAGCTCTACATCAACTGGACTCACAATGATTTCTGTCTGTAGGTAACAGCTCTACGTGAACTGGACTCACAATGATTTCTGTCTGTAGGTAACAGCTCTACATCAACTGGACTCACAATGATTTCTGTCTGTAGGTAACAGCTCTACATCAACTGGACTCACGATGATTTCTGTCTGTAGGTAACAGCTCTGCATGAACTGGACTCACAATGATTTCTGTCTGTAGGTAACATCTGTACGTGAACTGGACTCACAATGATTTCTGTCTGTAGGTAACAACTCTACATGAACTGGACTCACAATGATTTCTGTCTGTAGGTAACAGCTCTACATGAACTGGACTCACAATGATTTCTGTCTGTAGGTAACAGCTCTACATGAACTGGACTCACAATGATTTCTGTCTGTAGGTAACAGCTCTACATGAACTGGACTCACAATGATTTCTGTTTGTAGGTAACAGCTCTACATGAACTGGACTCACAATGATTTCTGTCTGTAGGTAACAGCTCTGCATGAACTGGACTCACAGTGATTTCTGTCCGTAGGTAACAGCTCTACGTGAACTGGACTCACAATGATTTCTGTCCGTAGGTAACAGCTCTACATGAACTGGACTCACAATGATTTCTGTCCGTAGGTAACAGCTCTACGTGAACTTGACTCACAATGATTTCTGTCTGTAGGTAACAGCTCTACATGAACTGGACTCACAATGATTTCTGTCCGTAGGTAACAGCTCTACATGAACTGGACTCACAGTGATTTCTGTCTGTAGGTAACAGCTCTACGTGAACTGGACTCACAATGATTTCTGTCTGTAGGTAACATCTCTACATGAACTGGACTCATAGTGATTTCTGTCTGTAGGTAACATCTCTACAGGAACTGGACTCACAATGATTTCTGTCTGTAGGTAACAGCTCTACATGAACTGGACTCACAATGATTTCTGTCCGTAGGTAACATCTCTACGTGAACTGGACTCACAATGATTTCTGTCTGTAGGTAACAGCTCTACATGAACTGGACTCACAATGATTTCTGTCTGTAGGTAACAGCTCTACATGAACTGGACTCACAATGATTTCTGTCCGTAGGTAACAGCTCTACATGAACTGGACTCACAATGATTTCTGTCTGTAGGTAACAGCTCTGCATGAACTGGACTCACAATGATTTCTGTCTGTAGGTAACAGCTCTACATGAACTGGACTCACAATGATTTCTGTCTGTAGGTAACATCTCTACGTGAACTGGACTCACAATGATTTCCGTCTGTAGGTAACATCTCTACGTGAACTGGACTCACAATGATTTCTGTCTGTAGGTAACATCTCTGCATGAACTGGACTCACAATGATTTCTGTCTGTAGGTAACAGCTCTGCATGAACTGGACTCACAATGATTTCTGTCTGTAGGTAACAGCTCTACATGAACTGGACTCACAATGATTTCTGTCTGTAGGTAACAGCTCTACATGAACTGGACTCACAATGATTTCTGTCTGTAGGTAACAGCTCTACATGAACTGGACTCACAATGATTTCTGTCTGTAGGTAACAGCTCTACATGAACTGGACTCACAATGATTTCTGTCTGTAGGTAACAACTCTGCATGAACTGGAGTCACCTAGAATAATCTACCTGACAGCTCCTGTGGACAGAACACCAAAAATATCCATAAAACAACTGTTATATGTAATTGCTTTCAAATATATAGGATTGGAAAATAACATATAAATGATGTGTCATTTAAACACATAAATATTACTTAGACTGTAACATACTTTGAAATATTACAAATATTAAAGAGATGTTTATTTTTGGCGAAGACAATGAGATAAACGTATTGCTAACCACACACAGGGGATTCCATTTTTATTTACAATCACTACAGTAATTCACGTTTACATCTGAAGGGAAATATCGCTTCTTATGGATTGTTTCATGTTAACTCTTTAAAGATCAGAGATGTATGCAATGCATTGTACGCCCCTCTGGTCCTTAACCCCTTAAGGACAACGTGACGTGCTATGACCGTCACGGTCCTTATACCCTTAAGGACCGATGACGGTCATAGCACGTCACATACTTTTTACGTACAGCGCTCTACCGGGAGCGCTGTAAGTAAAAACGGGGCCTAAAAGTGATCACTCCAAGACTGGAGCGATCTCTCTTAGGCCTCATAGCGGCGCTCCGGTACGTGTAACAGGTCACGTGTACCGGCGCGTCACCAAGGATCAAAGCGGTCCTTAAGGGAAGGTAACTTCCCTGGACCGCTGGTCCTTAAGGGGTTAAAGGCTTAAAAAAGCAGTAAAAAAATATTAATAAAATATATATTATTGGACTTTTCCTGATGGGAGATTTTCATTCAAACGTTATCAGTTCTCAAACTTTTTATTTTTTTCTACATTAGAGTGTTCTGTAGTAACCAGGTGGTGCGATTCTCATCACTTACCTGTTACAGCTTACCTTGACTTCAGCATCATCTGCAGGCGCGAGGCCTCTGTTTTATGTGTTTGCTTCCTGTAGTCTCCTCCTATCAACTTCCTACTTCCTCCCTCTGAGCTGCTCCTCCTACTTCCTGTGGAGGGGTTTAAAAGGCAGACTGAGGCCTGACTCAGTTGCCCTAGCGTTCTTGTTCATAGCAGGTCTGTTACCTTGGCCTCTGTGTATGACCTGGCTAGTCTTCCATTCATTCTAGTGCTGACCTGTGGCTCTGTCTGACTATTCTTTTGCCTAACCCCTAATAGTGGACATCCAATCTAGTGCAGACTTGTGGCTCTGGCTGACTACCTGAACTGTGTATGACCCGGCTTGTCTGACTACCCCCTCTGGTCTTGACTTGTGGCTCTGTCTGACTATTCTTTTGTCTTTTCCCCTGGTGATCAGACACCCAATATAGTGCGGGCCTGGGGCTCTGGTAGACTTGCATAGCTGATTGCAGGTGTGAGTCAGTTTTTACCTTACTTCTACTGACTGCAGGCGTGAGTCACTATTCATCCTTACTGGCTCCAGGTGTGAATCAGTGAGATTTCTCTCTGACTGCAAGCCGAGTCAGACCTCATTCCTCATTGGATCAAGATCCTGGGTTCCTGTTCCAATTCCTGTTCCTGGTTCCAGCTGAGACTTCCAGTGGCTAAGACCTAGTCTCCAGCGCAGTGGTTTAGCATTGCAACCTATTATTTCTGGTAGCAGGCTTGCTGGCCATTACCCTGTGCTTATTCCTATTGTATACATTGTAAATATCCTCTTTATGTCATTTGTTAATAAACTACATTAACTAAACAGTACTGACTCCTGAACTTCTCTGGGTAACCGTGACATTACCATTGAGAGAAAGGCCGGGATTCATCAAGCTGCACTTCGCTGTGATCCACACATATGCATAAGCGAAAATGTGTGTTCGCCGCATACATTGTAATGAGATTCCCCAGCTTGAAGATGGAGGATCAGATTGGCGGATCTATCTGGCCATCGTTTATTAATGACTAAGCGATGGCCAGATACAATCGGGCAGTTGATGAATGGGTGAATGGTTAATACGCAAGGAAAGCCTCTGATTTTCTTGCACATTAAAGGGATAGTAGTAATACTTCGTTTCAACTTTATTTTATTTTGTAGGCATTAAAAAAACATGAAGAATTATATGTCTTATCTCTCAAACCTTTATGGTTTAAGAGATATTCACAAGCAAAGTTTCCCCCTCCTGCCCCTTTTTCCTAGTGTAAGCCATCTCTTCTCAGATGTGAATCTGGTTGTAAGACCAGACAGATAACAGCAGGGGATAATCTTCTTCTTATGAGAACAATGAAAGCCCTGTCCCCCTTGACAAGTTTTTCAGCTTTTTCCCTTATCTTAATTGAAGATTGTCCCTATATGCAGTCTACCTGGGCACCTCCCTTCTGATCTGGTTGAACAGGGGGGGGATACTTTGCTTGTGAATATCTCTTAAACCATAAAGGTTTGAGAGATAAGACTTATATCGTTCTTCATGTTTTTTAATGCCTACAAAATAAAGTAAAGATAAAATGAAGTATTACTATCCCTTTAAGCATTTTGTACCTTGATGAATTCTGGCCATAGTCATTAAAGCAAGCTCCCTCATAGTGTACATTGTACAAAAAAATGCCTCTTGCATACTAGTTGGGGACGTTTTAAAGTTTTATTTATAAAGATATAAAGTTTGTACTGTAATAACTATTGAATGCATACACCCCCAGCCTGTTGCCACTGGTGATTACAGAGCAACACATTCACTGTCTGATCCTCTAGCCTTGTATTACTGCAAATTATAGAACCACACAGTCACTGTCTGACCCCACAGCCTTGTATTACTGCAAATTATAGACCCACACAATCACTGTCTGACCCCACAGCCTTGTACTACTGCAAATTATAGACCCACACAATCACTGTCTGACCCCACAGCCTTGTACTACCAGAAATTATAGACCCACACAATCACTGTCTGACCCCACAGCCTTGTACTACCAGAAATTATAGACCCACACAATCACTGTCTGACCCTCTAGCCTTGTACTACTGGAAATTATAGACCCACACAATCACTGTCTGACCCCACAGCCTTGTACTACCAGAAATTATAGACCCACACAGTCACTGTCTGACCCCACAGCCTTGTACTACCAGAAATTATAGAACCACACAATCAGTGTCTGACCCTCTAACCTTGTACTATGGGAAATTATAAAACCACAAAGTCACTGTCTGACCCCCTTAGCCTTGTACTCCTGGAAATTATAGAACTACACAATCACTGTCTGACCCCACAGCCTTGTACTACTGGAAATTATAGACCCACAATCACCGTCTGACCCCCCAGCCTTGTACTACTGGAAATTATAGACCCACACAATCACTGTCTGACCTCACAGCCTTGTACTACTGGAAATTCTAGAACTACACAATCACTGTCTGACCTCACAGCCTTGTACTACCAGAAATTATAGACCCACACAATCACCGTCTGACCCCACAGCCTTGTACTACTGGAAATGATAGAACCCCACAATCACTGTCTGACCCCACAGCCTTGTACTACTGGAAATTCTAGAACTACACAATCACTGTCTGACACTGCGTATACCAGGTACCAGCTGGGGAGAGTTATCTGTGTTGTTACTAACTAAGCTGGAAAATACCTGGGATTCTTTTGAAGATCACTGCTCGAGTCTCGGCAGTGATAACTGAGAAACAAGAATTGATAGAATGTAGATCACACAGGAACAACATAACATGGCCGACCACATGATTACAAACCAGATCTCTCTGTTGTCCCCACTGTCAGAGGTTTGACTGAGCTCATTCTGTATGTGGATGGAGGTGGAATCCACATCCTTCGTTACACGATGCAAGCCTCTCTTCCTTGGGTCTTACTTCAGTGCAGGGGGAAAAATTCTAATTGCCACCTATATGGGTACAGTTTGACTTACTTTATTTAACACAGTAAACTAGGTTGAATAAAGACACAGGTCCATCATGTTAAACCTTCCGCTCATACCCCAGTAACTGAGAATTTTATACCTTTCCTGCTACCCAATAAGTTAGTCTTTATCAGACCTTCCTGATCTGCCTACTAATAAACAGTATAACTCTGTATGTTCCCTTTTGAAAGAAATGTATCTAATCTTCTCTTAAATGTATCCATTGTATCTGCCATAACCACCTCCTTGGGCAAGGAATTGCACAATTTGACAGACCTTACTGTAAAAAAAAAACCCTTCCTCTGCTGAAGTTTAAACCTCCTTTCCTCTAATCTCAAGGGGTGTCCCTTGGTCACCTGATCAGGCCTAGGAATAAATAGCTCACCGCAGAGATCCTTGTTTTGACCTCTCATATACTTGTACAATGTGATAAGGTCTCCTCTTAGCCATTTCCTAGTTTGTCTATTCGTTCCCCATACGTCAAGTCCTCCATTCCCTTAATTAATTTTGTTGCTCTTCGCTATACCCTCTCTAGTTCTAGTATATCCTTTTTCAGAAATGGTGCCCAAAACTGCACTGCATACTCAAGGTGAGGTCTTACCAATGATTTGTATAATGGCAAAGTGATGTTATCCACTCTTGCTTCAATACCTCTTTTTATGCCTTTGCTACTGCTGTCTGACACTGGTCACTGTTTCCAAGTTTGTAGTTGACAAGGATACCCAGGTCTTTCTCTAGCAATGAGTCCCCTAAAATGATTCCATTAAGTTTATAAGTAGCCTTGGGATTGTTTCCTCCCAAATGCATGACTTCACACTTCCCCACATTAAACTTCATATTCCATTTGTTTGCCCAATCTGACATTGTATGTAAATCCCTCTGTAGAGAGAAAATATCCTGTTCTGAATTAATTATCTTGCATAATTTAGTGTCATTGGCAAAATACTGATATTTTGCTTTCTATATCTATTTCCAGATCATTTATAAACATGTCAAAAAGCAGCGGACCTAATACTGAACCCTGAGGTACTCCACTCTCCACTTTAACTGTACTGGAGAATTTTCCATTTACAACCACACACTGTTCCCTATCCTTCAGCCAGTTTTGTATCCAATTGCAAACATTATCTCCTAGCCCCTTATACACCAGCCTTCTGTGTGGCACTGTATCAAATGCCTTTGCAAAGTCTAGATACACTACGTCAACTGCTTTGCCATTATCAAGATTGATGCTTACTTACTTATAGAAGCTGAAAAGATTAGTTGCATGATCTATTCTTCATAAAACCATGTTGATTCTTGCTAATGATCTTTTTTTTTGTGTTGTAATCCTGAATATAGTCCCTTATTATCCCTTCTAGCAGTTTTCCCACTACAGAGGCCAAACTCACGGGTCTATAATTCTCAGGTTCTGTTTTAGTTCCCTTCTTAAAGAGATATTAATGTTTCATAATAAAAGAAGCTCTAATTAATCCTCATAGTATTTGGACTTTGGAGAGTGTTATTTAAATTCTGTCAGAGTTGTAGTTCAAGAGTAATTCAATGTGCCTAGAGGGATTCAGCTCCACCGCACTGATGAGGCCCATATAGGCCGAAACGTACGTCTGTGGTTATGCTGTTTCTCTCGTGCAGAGAGGATTTGCCTGACATTTCGGAGCTGGACTGTCTGTGGGCAGGACCAGTCTGATATGGACATGGAGATTTCCTCTCTGCAATGGCACATGGGAGTGAAAAACGTGAGTTGTAGCACCATTGAGAGGCTACCATGCCTAGAACAAGACACTTTACCTTGTTCGTGCTCAATGGGTGCTCCTCACAATTCTGTTTGTCTCCCTAAGTAAAAGGGCATCCCAGGCATGGGCCCTTGCTTCCGTGTGCCTAGAGGGATTCAGCGCCACCACACTGATGAGGCCCATATAGGCCGATACGTACGTCTGTGGTTATGCTGTTTCTCTCGTGCAGAGAGGATTTGCCTGACATTTCGGAGCTGGACTGTCTGTGGGCAGGACCAGTCTGATATGGACATGAAGATTTCCTCTCTGCAATGGCACATGGGAGTGAAAAACGTGAGTTGTAGCACCATTGAGAGGCTACCATGCCTAGAACAAGACACTTTACCTTGTTCGTGCTCGATGGGTGCTCCTCACAATTCTGTTTGTCTCCCTAAGTAAAAGGGCATCCCAGGCATGGGCCCTTGCTTCCGTGTGCCTAGAGGGATTCAGCGCCACCGCACTGATGAGGCCCATATAGGCTGAAACGTACGTCTGTGGTTATGCTGTTTCTCTCGTGCAGAGAGGATTTGCCTGACATTTTGGAGCTGGACTGTCTGTGGGCAGGACCAGTCTGATATGGACATGGAGATTTCCTCTCTGCAATGGCACATGGGAGTGAAAAACGTGAGTTGTAGCACCATTGAGAGGCTACCATGCCTAGAACAAGACACTTTACCTTGTTCGTGCTCGATGGGTGCTCCTCACAATTCTGTTTGTCTCCCTAAGTATAAGGGCATCCCAGGCATGGGCCCTTGCTTCCGTGTGCCTAGAGGGATTCAGCGCCACCGCACTGATGAGGCCCATATAGGCCGAAACGTACGTCTGTGGTTATGCTGTTTCTCTCGTGCAGAGAGGATTTGCCTGACATTTCGGAGCTGGACTGTCTGTGGGCAGGACCAGTCTGACATGGAGATTTCCTCTCTGCAATGGCACATGGGAGTGAAAAACGTGAGTTGTAGCACCATTGAGAGGCTACCATGCCTAGAACAAGACACTTTACCTTGTTCGTGCTCGATGGGTGCTCCTCACAATTCTGTTTGTCTCCCTAAGTATAAGGGCATCCCAGGCATGGGCCCTTGCTTCCGTGTGCCTAGAGGGATTCAGCGCCACCGCACTGATGAGGCCCATATAGGCCGAAACGTACGTCTGTGGTTATGCTGTTTCGCTCGTGCAGAGAGGATTTGCCTGACGTTTCGGAGCTGGACTGTCTGTGGGCAGGACCAGTCTGATATGGACATGGAGATTTCCTCTCTGCAATGGCACATGGGAGTGAAAAACGTGAGTTGTAGCACCATTGAGAGGCTACCATGCCTAGCACAAGACACTTTACCTTGTTCGTGCTCGATGGGTGCTCCTCACAATTCTGTTTGTCTCAATGACAAAGTATCCTCCTCCTGCCCCTTTTACTGATGTAACACTGTTCAGCCAGATCAGAAGGGAGGTGCCCAGGTAGATTGCAGAGAGGGACAATCTTCAATTAAGATAAGGGAAAACCTGAAAACCTTGTCAAGGGGGGCAGGGCTTTCATTGTTCTCATAGGAAGAAGATTGCATCCTGCTGTTATCTGTCTGGTCTATGGACTGCATTCCACATCTGAGAAGAGATGGCTTACACTAGGTGAAAGGGGCGGGAGGGGAAACATTGCTTGTGAATATTTCTCAAACCATAAAGGTTTGAGAGATAAGACTTAGATCGTTCTTCATGTTTTTTTAATGCCTACAAAATAAAATAAAGATAAAACGAAGTATTACTATCCCTTTAAATAGAGGCACTACATTGGCTCTTCGCCAATCCTGTGGCACTGAGCCTGCGGTGAAAGAATCATTAAAGGGTAAATATAGGGGTTTTGCTAACACTGCACTGAGTTCCTTAAGAACCCTTGGATGTATACCATCAGGACCCGGTGCTTTGTCAGTCTTAATTTTGTTCAGTCTTCCCATGACATCTCCTTGAGTTAACCCAATATCTATTAATTGTATTGTTTTATTTGTTACTTGCGGAGGCTCTTCTACCATTCCTTGTTCCCTTGTGTATACTGATGCAAAGAAAGTGTTTAAAACATTGGCCTTTTCCTTATCCTCACTAACCAACTCACCCATCTCATTTTTGAATGGTCCAATGCACTCCCTTTTACTTTTTTTGCTATTTATATATTTGAAAAACTTTTTTGGATTAGTCTTGCTTTCCCTTGCAATTTGAGTTTCATTATCGATTTTGCTACACTAATTGCCTTTTTGCAATCTTTGCTGCACTCCCTGTATTTTAAGAAAGATTGTTCAGTTCTTCAGACTTAAATAATTTTAATGATTTTTTTTTCTTTGCCATTTCCTTCTTTACATGTGCAGTTAACCACATTGGCTGTGATTTACTTCCTTTGCATTTGTTCCCCATTGGTATATATTGTTGGTTACATTTCTGCAACCTAAATTTGAATTCTGACCATTTTTCCTCAGTATTTTTGCCTTTAAAGGGATAGTAACCCCCCAACAACTTGATGGCGAAATACAGCAATCAAAGAAACATACTGAACGCACTTAGTCCCATCTCTCAAACCTTTATGGTTTGAGAGATGTAAGGCAAGACAGTCCTCCAGTCCCTCCCCCTTCTGCCTGACGAGCTGTAAAGCTGTCAGAGGCAGAATCCGGTTGGCCGACTTTCAGCGGTTCTGCAGGAGTTCTGACATCTAGATATCTCCGTATAATTACTTCATAGGAATGGTCTACAACATGTGCTTGCAAACCAGGCACATGTTTTAGACCATACCCATGAAGTAATAATACAGAGATATCTAGATGACAGAGCTCCTGCAGAGCCGTCGTCTGGTGCTGGAAGCCGGATCGCATGACATCCGCTATACAGCGGACGTATGAGAAGGGGGAGGGAGCGGAGGTCTGTCTTGCCTTACATCTCTCAAACCATAAAGGTTTGAGAGATGGGACTAAGTGCGTTCGGTATGTTTCTATGATTGCTGTATTTTGCCATCAAGTTGTTGGGGGGGTTACTATCCCTTTAAATAAAGTATCCCAGTCTGTGTGTCACCTGGCACCTCCAGGCTTGGTGCTAAAGTGATTGGTATTCATTTGGAATTATTATTATTATAACTCTCACAAGAGTTGGTGGATACATGGGCAGAAGATATTCAATACTTTCATGCACAAAAAGTATATATATATATATATATATATATATATATGGCCTGTCAAACCAGAGTATATTAGTTTTGCAATTTCTGTCCCCACTGATGCCTCAAGACCTTCCAGGGACTTATAAAGATCATTGTGCCAGGTCTGCAGTGTAACAGATCTCTAAGTCCTGGGGTTGACTTAGTCTGCTATGCCGGGTCTCTCTCTCCTGAGGCCCGCCCCCGATCGTCGTCAGCACCGGTAAAACAGCTCCAGTAGTCCTAGGATGGGGGTCAACAGAAGACCCTTGATACCACCCAAATAACGTGAAACAGGACGCAGGTCAAGGTCCAATACTAACACACTTTATTATGGCTGAATTCAGCTCTTTTAGGAAGAGTTAGGACAATAAACAAAAATGTTTAACAACATTAACTTGTAAAATACAATGGGATGGGAGACAATACAATGGACCCCCTGGGGAAGAGGTAAACACAGATACACTAGAGGGGCAGACTTCATTGAACCTTGGAAATTCAATCTGGCCACCTTTAATACCTGGGCCAATAGGGAGGGGAGCGACAAACGGAGCGACCAATCCAATGGCCACCTACCTTTCCCCATGTACAGTCTATGGAGTCTCTTTAACTCGTAGCGGCCAATCAGAAACCGGCCGACATTCCGGGTCCCACCCCCTTCGACCAATGGGAGAGGGGCCGACATTCTGCCATGTTAATCTTATGGCAGACCTTTAACTCTCCTCAGCCAATCACAGGTTGGCCGACTTTCCAAGTCTGGGCCGGCTCCTTCAGGAGGCAAAGAAACCATGAATGCGGCTCTTTTCAGATGGTGTTTACCCTCCGGCTGTCCAGTCTTTCCCCAAAGGGCCGAGTCACGTTGCTGATATGTTTAAGGCTTCACGTAACGGCCTAGGGTCCGTTACACCATGGCCTGTCAAACCAAAGTATATTAGTTTTGCAATTTCTGTCCCCACTGATGCCTCAAGACCTTCCAGGGACTTATAAAGATCATTGTGCCAGGTCTGCCCCACTTACCATACCAACTCTCATTCCACCTGCAGTCACACAGGAGATGGGTTGTAAAATATCCAGTATCGATTTTCACTTATTTTTGGCATGACATTGATATGGCTTATTTAATTCTTCTATACACTATACTGTGTATACCCATGTTTATTTAGCATTTTAGTGAATTAAATCTTTCATAAACTCTCCTTAGCCATTTACATTTTTAATTTACTATACTTACGTGAGGACCACAGAAGGGTTCTTGCAGTGACCTTTGCTGGGTCCACCGGATATCAATAAAGGAAAATCATATGCTGCCTATGTTATAATTCTTATCCATAAAGGTATTTGTACAAACTACCGTGTTGGAGGCCATTAATAGTATGTCACTATGATGAAGTCTGATGTCTTGGTTCTTTATTAAAGGGATAGTAATGTTTCGTAATAAAAGCAGCTCTAATTAATCATCATAGTATTTGGACTTTGGAGAGTGTTATATCAATACTGTCAGTGTTGTAGTTCAAGAGTAATTCAATGACAAAGTATCCCCCACCCGCCCCTTTTACTGATGTAACACTGCTCAGCCAGATCAGAAGGGAGGTGCCCAGGTAGACTGCAGAGAGGGACAATCCAATTAAGAGAAGGGAAAAACCTGTCAAGGGGGGCAGGACTTTCATTGTTCTCATAGGAAGAAGATTGTCCCCTTCTGTTATCTGTCTGGTCTATGGACTGGATTCCACATCTGAGAAGAGATGGCTTACACTAGGTAAAAGGGGCGGGAGGGGAAACTTTGCTTATGAATATCTCTCAAACCATAAAGGTTTGAGAGAAAAGACTTATATCGTTCTTCATGTTTTTTTTTAATGCCTACAAAATAAAATAAAAGATAAAACATATTACTATCCCTTTAACTTGATTCTTGGCTAACTATTGTACTCCACTTGTGATGTCTAGAACAAACACATTATGAGTGATTCAGTTTTTCTGCTGTATAATTTACCCTCAGCTGGATCTCGCGCATGTTATGTTTTACGCCAGAATTACGCCATTAACCTTCTGGCTTTTACTTCCCTTCTACCCTTTATATTTACTTACCTCCCTTCCTTTACCCCTTCCCTTTCCTCTCCTTTCCACCTCTCCTTTTTCAAAAATAGGCAGCCACGTAGGCAGCTAAATTACCTGTGATCTTTTCACGTACTGAGTATTCATGTCTGTACTACTCTTGAGAAAATACAATTTGTTTTCAACATAAATTAATGGGAATATTTTTTTAATTTTTATTTGCTCCTAAGGTGCATCTGGTTTGCTCCATAATTAATCCTTGTTCCATAGTGTACATGACCCAAGTTTAAGAAAATGTGATAGAACAGCTCTGCATGCTTGCTGTCCACCACAATAGCCTATAAGAGGGACATGTATGTGAGCGGTTGGAACCCAGCTGCCCTACATATCACTATTCCACCAGGTTGTACAATAACCTCTTCCTTCCTGAGAGGCAGCGACACGCCAATCTGTATTGCACGCAAACAAATTGACACAATAATTAGCTTTATCCTCTTAATTTTAAACATAAAATTTAGTTTGGAACCACAATGTAAAGTGGACCTGTCACCCTTGAAAAGTTTAGTTTATTGTACGCATAATTAAAGTCTACCTGTATTTTGTACTAGAAATGTTTCCTTTGTATTCTGATGGCACAATGTGACACTATATGCTAATTCACTGCACAGTATGCTAATTTGTTCTGTTGCAGACCAATCGTGTTGTTCTCAGTGCCATTAGAAATTTCTCTAGTGTGTGAACTCTGCATAGATTCATTCATAGTACAATGTGCGGTGACACTGGCCTAGTACAGAAACGAATTAGCCACAAATAACGGTTAATATATCAAGAACGGTTTACATTAAGAATAAAATGTCCTGTACAGCCTCCAGGAAGTTTTTAATTCTCTTTAACCCTTTGAGCGCCGGAGAAGTACAAAACGCATCACTTTGCAATGCGTTCTGTACCCCTCTGGCACTCAAAGGGTTAAAATTAACTAAACTTGTCTTAAGGACCAGAGGAACGTGTAACACATTGCCAAGCAGTCCCTTAAGGGGTTAATGTGGCAGACCCTAGAGGCGTAACTAGAAGCCACGGGGCCCTGGTGCAAGAATTGCCACGGGCCCCCCTCTGACCACATTGGCCCCCCTCAACCACATTGGCCACCTCCACGTTGCCCCTTCAACAATGCCCCCATCACAATGCCCCTCATTCTCCACATTTCCCCCCAATCTCCACAATGCCCCCATCACAATGCCCCTCATTGTACACATTTCCCTCCAATCTCCACAATGCCCCCATCACAATGCCCCTCATTGTACACATTTCCCCCAATCTCCACAATGCCCCTCATTCTCCACATTTCCCCCCAATCTCCACAATGCCCCTCATTCTCCACATTTCCCCCCAATCTCCACAATGCCCCCATCACAATGCCCCTCATTCTACACATTTCCCCCAATCTCCACAATGCTCCCATCACAATGCCCCTCATTCTACACATTTCCCCCCAATCTCCACAATGCCCCCATCACTATGCCCCTCATTCTCCACATTTCCCCCCAATCTCCACAATGCCCCTCATTCTCCACATTTCCCCCCAATCTCCACAATGCCCCTCATTCTCCACATTTCCCCCCAATCTCCACAATGCCCCTCATTCTCCACATTTCCCCCCAATCTCCACAATGCCCCCATCACTATGCCCCTCATTCTACACATTTCCCCTCAATCTCCACAATGCCCCTCATTCTCCACATTTCCCCCCAATCTCCACAATGCCCCCATCACTATGCCCCTCATTCTCCACATTTCCCCCCAATCTCCACAATGCCCCTCATTCTCCACATTTCCCCCCAATCTCCACAATGCCCCTCATTCTCCACATTTCCCCCCAATCTCCACAATGCCCCTCATTCTCCACATTTCCCCCCAATCTCCACAATGCCCCCATCGCCACATTGCCCCTACTGACCCCCGTCCTCCTACCTCCTGGTGGTCTAGCGGTGTGTGTGACATGCCGAATGAGGAACAAACCTCTGACTTGTTGGTACACAAGCTCCCGCGCGGTCCTTAGTAATGCAGTGCGCTGGGAGATTATGTCATCTCCCAGCGCTCTGCATTACTAGAGTGCCAGCTGCTGGGAGATCAGCTGTGCTGCGGGCACGTGGCGAGGGGGTCGCAGGGGGCAGCCGGGCCCTTGAGAGTGACGGGCCCGGTCGCAGGTGTGACCCCTATTTTTACGCCACTGGCAGACCCACTTTAAAGGAGATGTATCAGCTTATGAAAAAATTTTTGCCATAGGTTTTGTTAATAAAGTAATATTAGGAAAGCTGTTTTTTTTGTTAATGTAAGTACTTTTAAAGATATTGCATGTTCAAGCTGTGCCGGTCAGTATAATGCAGCAAGCTGAATATTCGACAAAGCTCTTGTTCATTGCCTAATTCTCCTCCCACCTCCCTCCCAGCTGCCCCAGGGGATGCGTTCTCGCTTCACGTCGGTGTAGTGTGAATGGCTGCTATCGTTATCTCAAACTCTGGTTAGTATTATTCTGATGTTGCAACCTCAGTATAAAGCTAACTGAAGCTTGATATAACAATAGAATCCATTCACACGAGCACACCGAAGGGAAGCGTGAACGCGCTCCCTGGGGCAGTTGGGAGGGAGGTGGGAGGAGATGAAGAGCTGGGCTGAAGATTCGGAGTGCCCATTATGCGGAAGTGCACAGCACTTACATTAAAAAAAAAAAAATTGCTTTCCTAATTCTACTTTATTAACAAAAACCTATTAAGTTTTCTTATTTAAAAACTTTATTCAAAACAACCTATATATCATGTTGGCCAAAAGAACAGCAGATTCATAGTTTAGCAGATATTTATGCTTTACTTCTTAACCCCTTAAGGACCGGCCGCGCACGCATGGTGTGGTCACTTAAGGACCAGGGACCATTTTTTTTTTTTCGGGATCGGATTCCGGACTTCCCAAACGGCGTGCGGCCGCATGGGAAGCCCGGAATTCCATGACGGTCCAGGACCGTCATGGGTCCTTAAGGGTATAACAACTCATGACGGTCCAGGACCATCATAGGTCCTTAAGGGGTTAATAATGATCTCTCTGAGTGCAGAGCTGTATGCTAATGAAGCTCCCAGTGCAGTACAGATCTTAATTAGCATACAGTAATGCACTGAGAGAGATCACTTTCCAGAATTACAATGATCAGTATCAGTAAATATAAGTATCACTTAACGCAGAGGTTCTCAACTCCTGCCCTCAGGACCCACTAACAGGCCAGGACTTAGGGATTTCTCTGCTAGAGCACAGGTGTAGTGATCAGAGGCTCATTCACACTGATTAACTCACCTGTGCTCTAACAAGGAAATCATGTGATCAGAGGCTCATTCACATTGATTAACTCACCTGTGCTCTAACAAGGAAATCATGTGATCAGAGGCTCATTCACATTGATTAACTCACCTGTGCTCTAACAAGGAAATCATGTGATCAGAGGCTCATTCACACTGATTAACTCACCTGCGCTCTAAGAAGGAAATCATGTGATCAGAGGCTCATTCACATTGATTAACTCACCTGTGCTCTAACAAGGAAATCATGTGATCAGAGGCTCATTCACACTGATTAACTCACCTGCGCTCTAACAAGGAAATCATGTGATCAGAGGCTCATTCACACTGATTAACTCACCTGCGCTCTAACAAGGAAATCATGTGATCAGAGGCTCATTCACACTGATTAACTCACCTGCGCTCTAACAAGGAAATCATGTGATCAGAGGCTCATTCACACTGATTAACTCAACTGCGCTCTAACAAGGAAATCATGTGATCAGAGGCTCATTCACACTGATTAACTCAACTGCGCTCTAACAAGGAAATCATGTGATCAGAGGCTCATTCACATTGATTACCTCACCTGTGTTCTAACAAGGAAATCATCAAATCCTGGCCTGTTAGTGGGTCCTGAGGACAGGAGTTGAGAACCACTGACCTAGGGCAACTGAATCGACTCTTTGTTTGCTCTGAAGATTCTCAGCAGGGTTTCTACTGGATGAATTCAAGCTTGGAACGTGTTGGAAGTCTCCTGAGTGGCTGATTTAGATCTGGGGACTTTGGCAGTGTGAGAAGCACTTCAGTTGCTGTACTCGGATTGCATGAGGTGGACACAGGTCTAGACGATGTTCCTATGCCCCATTCCCTTTATTATATGCTGTGGGATGCCTGGATTATCTAATAAAGCTTGTCTTTGGTAAGATCGGCTCGATCTGGAATTATTATTGCTCAGAGTGGTAAAGAACCCCTGGTGAAGTTCTGTGCCCAGTCCTACATAGACATGGCATGAAGCCCAGTGCCATTTATATATGGCATAAGTTACATTAACCTTTTTAGTTCCAGTGTGGTACACCACGCATTGCAGGGCAATGTGTGCCGTACCTCACTGGCACTAAAAAGGTTAATGTCCCTTATGCCGTATATAAATGGCACTGGGCTTCGTGCCATTGTGCTGTATATAAATGGCACTGGGCTTTGTGCCATTGTGCTGTCACTCAAAGGGTTAAGAGAAGACCCTCTAGCATTCAATTGATTAAAAACCCCATTTATGCTTTGGAGATCTGTGTTAAAGTCATCATTTAAAGGGGCAAGGTCAAAATTGATATAAGTGCATAGCATGAGAAGGGTTACAACCGAATCTGATCTATGCTGCTGGTTTTTGTCTTCACATCTTTAATTCACCTACAAATTTATGCAAAATACAAGATTCTTATTTCACTGTGGGGGGAGATTTTGTTCTCTATTTGTTGCCCACTGAGGCCCCTGTCTCATTCTGTTCCCACAATTCTCCTCCAGTGATGTTGGCTTTTCTATCATCAGTGGGGGAGGGGGGTTAAAGGAAGAACTGGGGGGGGAACCCAGCTGAATTCAAAAGCCACAGAGAAATGTTCCAAAAATTATGAAAATACCAAAAACTAAATGTACGTGTTGAAATATTGTGATGGCACGTAGGTGCAAACTTCTCAATGCTGTGCCCCGTCACATCAAAGGGATTTACTGTTCATCCCTAGCTGTTTTACCCCAGAATGGTGTCCTTTTGCATGCAGACATAAGGCTAGTACTGCAGTTCTTGTCCACTGTCCTCCATTACTTTCAAATCTTCAACGGAGCCACTTGTATCTTCAGAGAACAACAGGGTTCCATGGAATACAGTCTGAGAACCACTGTTCTGTATGATGCTGTGCTCGGTACTGTACCTGGAACAGTTCTCCAGTACATCTCATGATGACTCAGTGATTGGAAGTTCTGAGTCCTCATCTCACCTGATTGGCTGGAATTCCCTCATACATTGTGTTAAATTGAACAAAGTAAGACTCCTCAATGTTATTATACACCGCCTGCAGGAAGGAGAAAGAGAGGAATCAACAGAGAATTAAAAAGGGACTAGATTGAGACATATTCTAAGTCTAAACAAGTATGACTGTAGGGCAAACCAACCGCATCATAGGGTACAAATTAATTGTCCCCAAATTTCCATTGATTTATATGTTTGTTTGTTTTTGTTTTTTTTTAAATCAATGCCTTTTTATTTGCTCCTAAATTACACCACTATAGACCACTAAGTATGGCCCATTAAATCTAAAAATAAGATTTTTTTTAAATAAATTAAATATTTTACTGTAATGAGTAAAAGGATACTATATAGTCTTTTCTTGGGGATATAAAAAGGTCACTCCCACTACTTCTAATGGGAAATGCTTTTTTTCAAAAAAGGATATTGTATAATTATTGATTCCACCCTTACAGGGAAGTTGGTTTGCTCCAGAATTCTTCCAGCTTTGCACATAAGCCTTCAATATTTGCATAGAATTCTGATACTTTATTGTCCCCACAATCATCTTCATTAACCCTTAAGGACCCATGATGGTCCTGGAATTCAGGGCTTCCCTGCGCAGATGCACACTGTTCGGGGAGCTTTGATTTGGTATTGAATATATATATATATATATATATATATATATATATATATATATATATATATATATATATGGTCCGTGGTCCTTAAGTGCCAGCTGCTTGCTTGTGTAGCAAGTCCTTACGGGGTTAATCTGTGGAAAGTGACTGAAGAACCACAGATCCCCTAAAGAGCAGTTCAATTGCCAGTTAGCAGATGAAAGTGACATTGACCTGGTGTCTCTGCACATGGGCTTCAAGCAGTCACCAGGTCTTACACTAAATCTGAGTCAGTGGAACTATCATCCACCTTATACTGAGCCCCAAATCCTAATAATAATAATAGCGATATGCATCTAAATACTTGTAATTTCAAGAATAATTGTGGCATTAGTGAAAAATAGGCATAGGCAGGGATCTTGCCGTAGAAGCTCTCTATCCTTGCGTTGTCTGTCCTTTCTGGTGCTTTAACCCCTTCGCGTCCTTTTACATACCCGGACCGTCACGCTGGTCCGGCACTTAAGGACCAGTGATGGTCCTGGTGCGTCACGTACTATTACTCACCGCGCTCCTGCAGGAGCGCGGTGAGTAATACCGGGGACTGAGTTTGATCGCTCCAAGACCGGAGCGATCTCTTTCAGTCCCTCCATTCGGCGTGCCGCCCCACATGATCAGTCACGTGGGGCGGCACGCCGAAATTTCATATCTGGTCCTTAAAGGACCACACACCCCAGGACCGCTGGTCCTTAAGGGGTTAAGGTACAATGGCATTCAACTCACCAATCGTGGAGGAGAAGGGGGCGGACAGTTCACACTCAGAGATGTTGTCTCTGAAAGATATCTGCGCTGTTTCCCGCTGACTGTCTGCCTAAAAAGTTCTATTTTTCAATAATGCCGCAATTATTCTTGAAATTATAATTACGTAGATGAATATCGCTATCATTGTTAGGATTTGGGGCTGAGTATAAGGTGGATGATAGCTCCGCTTTAAGCTGTTTTGTGCACCTTCACTGCTAATATGACTTTTACTGGGAGTTAGTAAGAGTGCAGTTGTCCACTCACATTTGTATGGTCTTAGATCCTTTCAGGCTATAGGAACAATTGGTGGGATGCAAGAAACGTGCGAAAGCACTAAGTTGAGAGAGAGAAAATCAATATCGAACACTTTTGCATATGATGTTGAATTGCCATGAAAAATAAAAATTAGTGAACACGTGCGCACATTATGTATGTATGTATGGGTGTGGTTATGTGGGGGTGGTCATGATGATCGAATCTGTCTGAGTGGAATAGCAAATGCGTCTAACGCAGGAAGTGCTATTTCAAATGAATTTATATGTCTGTGTACTGTTTTCGTAATAAATAATTTTTTATGCGTAATTCAAGAAGTGTTCGGTATTCGGCTTCCTGGATTAGAACATGCACAATATCTATCTGCACACGAAAATGCCTTCAGCGCATGCACACATTTCTTGCCTTCAACGATACAGGCCTTATTTATCAGTCTAAAATGGTGTCATTCTGGTGAAAACCTAATGAAACATTGGAGTGAAATAAAAATTCTTCAAATGCTTATTGATTTAAATGAGTCTTGTAAGTAATCCTTTGAACGCTAGAAAGGTCGTCAACACGTTGCAAATCAATGCATTGGAGAACTTTCTAGCATTCAAGGGTTTAAAGGGATAGTAATGTTTCATAATAAAATCAGCTCTAATTAATCATCATAGTATTTAGACTCTGGAGAGTGTTATATCAATTCTGTCAGTGTTGTAGTTCAAGAGTAATTCAATGACAAAGTATCCCCCTCCCTCCCCTTTTACTGATGTAACACTGCTCAGCCAGATCAGAAGGGAGGTGCCCAGGTAGACTGCAGAGAGGGACAATCTTCAATTAAGATAAGGGAAAAACCTGAAAAACTTGTCAAGGGGGGCAGGGCTTTCATTGTTCTCATAGGAAGAAGATTGTCCCCTTCTGTTATCTGTCTGGTCTATGGACTGGATTCCACATCTGAGAAGAGATGGCTTACACTAGGTAAAAGGGGCAGGAGGGGAAACTTTGCTTGTGAATATCTCTCAAACCATAAAGGTTTGAGAGATAAAACTTTTATCGTTCTTCATGTTTTTTTAATGCCTACAAAATAAAATAAAGATAAAACTAAGTATTACTATCCCTTTAAAAACCCCATTCATCTCAATGGAAATTTTTATTTCCCCTTGTATGGTGCAGCATGTTCTCTCCATAATTATACAACCATAGATCAATGAAATGCACAGATACAAAAAACAAACTCAGTGAATGAGGACTCCAGTGCAGAATAATTATTGAGAACCGAAATGACTGCAAACTATTGAAAACCCCCTAATTATTTTCTATTTAAAAGGTCCTTAAAGTTGTCTGAGCACGGGTGCTTTGTATTTGCTGCATCAGTTTTAGCCCAGACCCTGAACAACAGTAAGGATGCATTTTATTAGTCCACGTTTCATCAGATCAGAACTCCTTCTTCAGGACATGATTATGCCAAAATGTTTACCAAACTGAGCTTTGGTATTCTTCCTATATCAGATTACAATAAAGAAGAACTCTGTCTCCAAAAAAAAAAGAATAATTAAATATGTATTTCAAAATACAGACCATGTTTGCAGGATACGTCTCTTGAAAAGATGGCCGCGAGCCATGAAACGCATTGAGATGGCATTTTAACACTGTTAATACAATTTATATATGAATTATTAAAAAACTAGTTGAAGAGTCCGTTACACGGGCCACAGTGCCACTGCCAGCCGGTCTTGGGGAAGTCATGTGCAGTAGAGACTTCCCGCGGCGGAGCGGGCAGTCTCTACCGCGCATAACTGCAGCACGCGTAGCAGTCTCTACTGCGCATGACTTTGTTGTTACACATGTTTTAACGAATTATGATATAGGATGCATTACAGAATATATATTAAAAAGTAAAACGTTGCTAAACTTTTTTTATGGCTCGTAGCCATCTTCTCAGAACTACCAGGCAAAAAGTATTTATATGTACATTTTTAAATATTAATATTTTTGCAGCTGGAATGTTGCTTTTTTATTGTGATCTGATATAGAAAGTATGCAAGGGCCCAGTTTTGATACCAGAGGCTTCTCCATACAGGCCAGGTTGATTACCCTGCATGTGCTGTAGCTGACTGACGTGTAGATACGACTGACTGATACAAAAGTGTGAGTATTTGGTTTTTTACACTTATATTTCATGTTACTTATCCACTAGAGTGTATATTACAGTGCCCCCATGTACTTAGGTTTTGTTGTCTTTGAGGATCTTTCCTTGAGAAGAGGGGAGCAGAGATCTGTAGAAGACTCTGGGTGGTGGCGGATTGCTATCCTTCACTCTGCAGTACAGTGATGGACTGCGGTTAGAAAGTAAGTAACCGCAGTCTATGCAGAAGTAGGTGCAGGGCAACTTTTATAACTACAATTTTGACAAAACAGAGCTTTAAAAAAAGAAATGAATACACATTTACACACATTCGCTATATGCACTAACTATTAAAGTGTTAGTAATGTCCACAAAAACGTTTTTTGCATTTAGAAGAGCTTAAAAAGCTGAGCTAAATGCAAAAAACGTATCTCTCAGACCGCTATTCGTGTCGGTCGACACGGTGGCGCTTGAGAAGTGCCTCGATCTTGTTATTTACCACAAATCCCTTCATTGGAATGGTCTAAAACGTGTGCCTAGTTTTCAAGCACTCGTTTTAGACCATTCCAATGAAGGGATTCGTGGTAAATAGCGAGATCGTGGCTCTGCTCAAGTGCCACCATATCGACCGACACAGATCTCCTGCTGACAGCTTTACAGCTGTCAGTAGGAGAGATCAAACTTTAAACGCCTGTATCTCTTAAACAATAGCGGTTTGAGAGATACGTTTTTTTGCATTTAGCTCAGCTTTTTAAGCTCTTCTAAATGCAAAAAACTTTTTTGTGGACTTTACTAACACTTTAAGGCTAACTTGTACAGGGTTGATACATCCCCTTTAAGGGGTTAATTTTGTACATGGACAGCAACCAAGAAACACAGTGATTCAGTCTCACCTCAGTGTGTTCTGGAGGCTCTTGGCATGCTTGGTGAATCTGTCTCTGAGGTCCACTATTAAATGGCAAGAAAAAATCACAAATAAACACATTATAACACAATGTTATTCTATATAAGTTGTGTTACAGAATTGCAAACAAAGGGTTGCACAGGACTCAGACGGATATATAAATATTGGGCTAAGTTGATGTGAATTAATAGTGTTTGTGCGTATGTGTGTGTGTATTGGTAGACTTGTGTGTGTGTCTCTCTCTCTCTGTAGGATCGTGTGTGTGTGGGTATATGTGTGTATGTGTTATATGTGTCTGTGTGAGTTATCAGGTATATGTGTATAGGTGTGTGTAGGTGTGGCTAGACGTGTGTGTCTGTGTATGTAGGTGTATGTAGACGTGTGTGTCTGTAGGTTTGCGTGTGTGTGTCTCTCTCTGTAGGTTTCTGTGTTCGTAGGTATGTGTGAGTATACTTGTGTATGTGTTATATGTGTCTGTGTGAGTTTTCAGGTATAAGTGTGTGTAGGTGTGACTAGACGTGTGTCTTTGTATGTAGGTATCTGTAGATGTGTGTGTGTCTCTCTCTCTGTAAGTTTGTGTGTGCGTAGGTGTGTGTGTAGGTATATTTGTGTATGTGTTATATGTGTCCGTGTGTGTTTTCAGGTATTTGTGTGTGGGTGTGTGTAGATGTTGACTAGACTTGTGTGTTTGTGTATGTAGGTGTCTCTAGATGTATGTGTATGTAGGTGTGTGTCTGTGTGGGTATATATGCATATGTGTTATATCTGTCTGTGTGAGTTTTCAGGTATGTGTGTATAGGTGTGTGTAGATGTGACTAGACTTGTGTGTCTGTGTATGTAGGTGTATGTAGACGTACGTGTATGTAGGTGTGTGTGTGTGTGTGTGGGTATATGTGCATATGTGTTATATCTGTCTGTGTGAGTTTTCAGGTATGTGTGTATAGGTGTGTGTAGATGTGACTAGACTTGTGTGTCTGTGTATGTAGGTGTATGTAGACGTACGTGTGTGTGTGTGTCTGTAAGATTGGTTGAGAGTCATGTTGCCAAAGGAGGAGTGAAATGTCTGGGTGATTAGTGATCTTCGTCCACAGACTGACATATTTGCTACTGCATTACACAGAGGATTAATGTAAAAAAAAACTTAACACTGATTAATATGTGAGATTCCATAAGCTAACTTAAAGGAACAGTAAACCCTATTTCTATACTAATTAAAATGTTTGGCCATCTTTCCCTGGGTATCGCTAGTCTACTCCTTATGTAGTCACTCACCCAATCCCACTCTAATTCCTGCATGGACAGGTGAATGGCTTCTCTGCTTCTACCTGAATTGCTACCAAGTGATACCAGGTCTGAGAAGGGACAAAATTCCAGATATCTCAAACACCATATTACTACTGTCGTAGCACGGTGCTAAAATCTGAGCTCTCTAACATCCAATGGGTTTCAGGATAAGCAGGGACTTGGCTTGGGCACAAAAATAGAATCAGGTCAGTGGCACCGTGTACATAGCTACATAGTTGATGAGGGCATCAAGTTGAACCTTTGCCAGATCTGCTTTGTTGATCCAAAGGAAGGCAAACAAAACCTGCCTTGCAGCCATTTTTTCTACAAATAAGACCCAAATGGATAAAAATCAGAAATTGCTTCCTGACTACAAAAGGCAATCAGATTTCTGCCTGACCGAAGACAACACAGAGCAGTTCTGTTCTGTGTTTTTTTGCCCAGATTAACCTTTTAAAGGGATTGTAATGTTTCATAAAAAAAGCGGCTCTAATTAATCATCATAGTATTTGGACTTTGGAGAGTGTTATTTCAATTCTGTCAGAGTTGTAGTTCAAGAGTAATTCAATGATAAAGTATCCCCCTCCCGCCCCTTTTACTGATGTAACACTGCTCAGCCAGATCAGAAGGGAGGTGCCCAGGTAGACTGCAGAGAGGGACAATCTTCAATTAAGATAAGGGAAAAAGCTGAAAAACTTGTCAAGGGGGGCAGGGCTTTCATTGTTCTCATAGGAAGAAGATTGTCCCCTTCTGTTATCTGTCTGGTCTATGGACTGGATAACACATCTGAGAAGAGATGGCTTACACTAGGTAAAAGGGGCGGGAGGGGAAAGTTTGCTTGTGAATATCTCTTCAACCATAAAGGTTTGAGAGATAAGACTTATATCATTCTTCATGTTTTTTTAATGCCTACAAAATAAAATAAAGTTAAAACGAAGTATTACTATCCCTTTAAACATCAAAGGTGCGTGTACAGCAGTGCAAAGCAATGTGTTGCACACCCATTGGGTCTTTAATGAGGTTAGGTAAGTGGGGTTTATTTTGAGGAGGTGTTTGTGTTCTTAGTGTTCCAATACAGATATTATATTTATTATTAATCTTTATTTATAAAGCGCCGACTAATTCCGCAGCCCTTATGTTTATAGGTGCTAAAAGTGATGCATTGTGGTATCATGTTCCAGTGCCCGTTGTGAAAAGCAAGAGAATATTATTGGTTAAAAAAAAATTAAAGCAGAACTCTCAGTCAAATTAAAGTGTCCCCCCAAATCATAATGCACATAGCGATACGCTTATCAGTACTAGTATTATCCTGAATAAGTGCGGTGTTATTGAGAAATCCAACTTGTTCCGAATACCACAGACAGGTATCTTGCTGTAGTGGCATCTGCACGCCTGCGCCGTCAGTCACTTCCTGTACCTTAAGGTGCAATGCAACAACTCCTAGAGAAGACCAGGACGGACAGCGCAGGAGCACAGATGTCTCTTTAAGAAGATGTCTACGCTGATGCCTTCCTGTGCTTCTCGGAACAAGTTAGAGTTCTCAATAATGCCGGACTTATTCAGGATAATACTAGTATTGATAAGCGTATCACTTTGTGCAAAATGATTTGGGGAGCACTTTAATTTGAGAGATAGTTCCGCTTTAATTCAAAAGTTATTGCAATTTAAATTGTTGTTGTTAACAGTGCCATCTGGTGTAAAGTCAGTTACTCTATAGCATTATATCAGAGAGGGGAGCCACTGGCTACAGTTCTCCGTGTAGTATAATTGTAACAGCAAAGCTGATTTTCAGACAAGTCATGATACTGTACCATGTGTCGGTGACCCAGTACCATTTTTCAGTGACTTTGTACATTTTTTGGAACTTTGTCCGCAAAAAGTAAGGTGGCCTTGAACCTTTCTTTTAAGAAAATCACTTCTGTGTAACAGCTCTACCAAATCATGGACATTTTAATTGTGATATCTTTTGAATAAAGCTTCTCCCCGCAGTGGAAATGATCTTGTTTTACTCATCAGAAAAATCGCTACAATGTATGAGTGTTTCCTTATAAAACTTTATTTATAGTTTTTGCAAAGTCATTTACTTACTGTTTTCCATACAGCATCTTCCAGTAAATTATTCCAATCAGGATAACAAGTACTACTAAAAGACCGGAGAGACCAATTAATCCTGATGTTGGGCTTCCTAGTGAACGGGCATCTACATGAAAGAACAACATATATTAATTGAATTCTGTCAAAACAACTGCACTACAGGAGAAAGAAATCACCAAATTATCATTGATTTAATGTGGGATTGAAACCCCTTCAATGATAAAGACCTGCTGAGGCTGATGTATTATTAAGAACTGGCGGATTATTCACTAAGGTGTGATAGAAACGTAGAATTTGACGGCAGATAAGAACCATTCGGCCCTTCAAGTCGGTCTACTGTAAAAACCTTCAAACCTTATTTGGTCCTTTGTCTTGTCTTATGTTCAGGACAGCCTTATACCTATCACATCTATTAACTTCTGCCACTTCGGCTGGTAGGCTATTACACTTATCTACTACATTCTCAGTGAATTAAAATCATCTTACATTTCACCTAAACCTGTGTGCCTCTAGTTTTAGACTATGGTTTCTTGTCCTAACATTTTTACTCCTTTAAAATGTACTTCCCTCCTGAAATTTGTTGAATCACTTGCTGTATTTGAATGTGTCTATCATATCCTCTCTCTCTCTTCTCTCCTCCAAGCAATACATGTTCAGATCCTTTAGTCTATCCTGATATTGCTTTTCCTGTAAACCGTTCAACATTTTAGTAGCCCTTCTCTCAATTTTCACTAGAGTATCAATATCCTTCTGGACATGGGGTCTCCAGTACTGTACACAATACTCTAGGTCTCCAGTACTGTACACAATACTCTAGGTGAGGTCTAACTTGGGATCTGTAGAGTGGCATGACCACTTCCCTTTTTCTGCTACCAATGCCCCTAGCTATACAACCCAGAGCCCTGCTTTCATTCTCTACTGCTTTATTACACAGCCTGCCTATCTTTGTGGTGACACAGAGTAAATAATTTCTCTAGAATGACAGACTTATCAATTTTTATATTATTCTATGGAGCCCGTTCACTAAGATTTTCCAGCTTGATACATCTTAGTGCATATGCCCCAATAAGGCCAAAAAGCTATTCCTTCTATGTGGAGACAAGGCCAAGCGACTCAACTATGCACGAAAACACAGGAACTGGGGTGCAGAAAAATGGCAGCAGGTGCTCTGGACTGATGAGTCAAGATTTGAAATATTTGGTTGTAGCAGAAGGCAGTTTGTTTGTTGAAGACTGGAGAGCGGTACAAGAATGAGTGTCTGCAGGCAACAGTAAAGCATGGTGGAGGTTCCTTGCAAGTTTGGGGCTGCATTTCTGCAAATGTAGTTGAGGATTTGGTCAGAATTAATGGTCTCCTCAATGTTGAGAATTACAGGCAGATAAACATCCATCATGCAATACCATCAGGGTTTGGTTGTCCCCAAATTTATTCTGCAGCATGACAACGACCCCAAACATACAGCCAAAGTCATTAAGAGCTATCTTCAGTGTAAAGAAGAACAAAGAGTTCTGGAAGTGATGGTATGGCCCCCACAGAGCCCTGATCTCAACATCATCGAGTTTGTTTGGGATTACATGAAGAGAGAGAAGCAACTGAGGTTGCCTAAATTCACATCTTAGTTCATATGCCCCAAAGGATAACATATGAACTGGAGAGTTATCTCCTCTTTATCACAACTTAGCACATCTCCCCCTGTAGTCTATAACTAAAGTTCTCCCATAGAATAACATAGGAACTGGAGAGTTTATCACAAAATAATAAATTAATAAACAAATAAATATTTTAGGTGACAGACAGCTGACTGGGAGCCTGTTGTGAGCTCTGTGACTGAGGCAGAATCGATAGACAACAAATGACTTGAGGGCTTAGGCATCACACTCCATCAGTTGTGTAGAGAGTAAAAACACATACAGTAGTTGAGTAATGTCCAGCAACACACAAGGGGAAGGGGGAGGCTGAATGGTAGAGCAGCGCAAGGACGTGGGAGGAAAATGGTAGTTCAAAACTAACTGTAGCCATGGTTGCTGCAGCATGTGCAATAAATGATGATCATCCCTCTCCTCCCAGGGAGCATGCAGTTTGTCAAGGTCCCACCAAAAGTTCCACCTCCACATATAAGAACAATGAAGACGACAACGAGTCGCATTCTAGTGTTGATGATGTCAATAGAATAATGAAGGAAGGTGTAACAGCTGAACCAACTGCTGCATCTGACAGTGAGACAAGCAAGCACAAAAATACCTGTCCTCAAAGTAGTAGCAAACTTGGTAAAAGTAAAAAGACATTGTTTGAAAACTCTAAAAGCTTAGAAGACTATATAAGGGTAGTGGGCAAGACGTGACAGGTGATGCTGAGGATGACCTAATGATGACTGATTATGATGATGATGATGCAGATCTAGAATATATCCTTCCACCATCCTCTTCTTGTTCAGATATAGATGATGTTGAGAGAGATGATAACATGGCCAGAAAGTTAGCAGAAATGCAAAGGCCTCCACCACTAAAAAGGAGCACTGTCTGTTTGAGAAAACCATTGGAAACTTTGACCCTGGACAAGCAAAGATGGAAAAAAGTATGCAGTCATCCTGTTAGTCATCATCAGCATCATCGCTGCTTCCAGGTCCAAGTCCCACACTTGTGTTGAGTTACCAGCAGCAATAACAGCAACACAGGTTATTAACATGGACAAAATTAGCTCTTGTGCTGCTGGAAGTGCTGCACCTTTGACACCTAGTAGTAGTAGCAGCAGTAGAATTGCATAAACATCTAACCCCAGTAGTAGTAGCAGTCCCTCAGGAACCCCTCAGTCTATGAAGTCTGCAGTATGGAGATACTTCGCTCAGGATCCTAAAGCTAAGCATGTTGCTATCTGTTGTCTGCAGGGACGTGCACAGACATTTTGGGGGGCAGGGGCTCAAATGAAAAAAAGGGCACTTCTCATAATTATTTATTCAAAATATGTATTTAAAAAAAGATAATAATTTACATCTCAGGAGCCTGTAGGCACAGAAATATGAAGCGCCCCCCCCATTGGCCATCTCCACTGAACACCTCCACAATGCTTCTAATCTCCACATTGCCCCCCATCATCTCCATATTGCCCTTACATTGTCCCCTGTCAGCTCCATATTGCCCCCATCAGCTCTAGGGTTGCCACCTTTTCTTTAAAAAAAATACCGGCCATGGCATTCTCTCCATAGACTTAACACTGGACAAATTTTTACCAGCCTGCCGGTAAAATACCGGCTGGGTGGCAACCCTAATCAGCTCCACATTGCTCCCATCATCTCCATATTGCCCCCCATCAGCTCCATATTGCTATCAGCTCCAACTTACCCTCACATACATTGTCCATCATCTCTACATTGCCATCATCTTCATCTTGCCCCCCCTCAGGTCCATATTGCCCCATCATTTCCACATTGCCCCCCAGTGTCCGTTTCCTACCTCTTCCCTGTGGTCCAGCGGCAGGAGAGGTCTGTATGTGCCTCCCTTGGCACAGACCTGTAGCTGCTGGAGCTCCCGCGCGGTCTTCTCTTCATGCAGAGCGCTGGGAGATGATGTTATCTCCCAACGCTCTCTAATACTAAAGAGCCGACCAGGGAGCACAGCATCTACAGGTCTGTCCTGAAGGAGTCACAGACCTGACTGCGCGATGGGGGGGTTAGTGCGGGCGGCAAGGCAACTTTTGTTTTTTTTGTTAAAAGGGCACGAGGGCAATTTGGACCAAAAAGGGCAGGTGCTCAAGCCCCCCTTGGTGTCTATGTGTGCACGTGCCTGGTTGTCTGTGCAAAAAGCTCGTGAGCAGGGGGAAAGCAGGCTGACACTTGGGCACCTCGTCTATGAGACCCCACCTGAAGCACAACCACAGGTCTGTCTGGGAGACAGACTATCAGCAGGTCAGAGGTGCCACAACAAGCAGCAGCAGAAGCACTCCAAAACGTTTGCAGGTTTCTGGGGCGGTGATGTTATTTATGTGTCAGAGAGTGTGCAACAGCTAACGGTTAATTAATTCCAAATAAAACTTACGGCTCCTGCTGCAGAGGAGTATGATGACTCTAGGCTTGCTGTAGGAGATGACAAGAGTCATAAACCACCCTCACATGCTGCCTCTTCCTCCACCACCTTCTCTAGTCATGTTGTTAAAGAAACAAAGTTACAGGGTTCTTCTGCCATGTCCTGCCATTCCACACTGACTAAATTCCTGGGAAAGAGTCATAAACTTCACAAAATCAATCCCAAAGTACGTCCGTGGAATGGCAAGGTTGCCAAGATGTTGGCAGTGGACATGCTGCCTTATTAGAAAACTGAGGTTTCATAGAACTAATAACGTGTAGCTCCATGCTGGCATATCGGAAGCCGCAGTTATTTTTCCAGGAAGGTTGTGCCTGAATTGTACAAGAAGAAAGCCAGGCCAAATGTATTAAGTGCAGCACAGATGAGAAAGAGGAAAAGAGATGTGAAGAAAGGTTGCTACCATCTACCAAACTTGGGAGTGGGACCGCTGCTATGACCAATAAGTAATGTGTATCCGTAATCTGAGAAGGATAGCTTGACACAAACATGATAATGGTGAAAATGGCTGTATGAATATAACTTTTAGGCAGGTGTGAAACATGCTGTAAAGAAGAATAATTTAAAAAATAGACCTGTTAATAGTCTATGTTCATCAATCAACAAAATGCATAGTGAGCGAACAAAAGAAAAATCTAAATAAAATCAATGTTTGGTGGACCACCCTTTGTCTTCAAAACAGCATCAATTCTTCTAGGTGAACTTGCACAAAATCAGGGATTTTGTAGGTATATAGTCAGGTGAATGATTAAACAATTATATGAAACATGTCCTAATGATCATCAATTTAATATGCGGTTTGAAACACAATCATTAACAGAAACAGCTGTGTAGGAGGAATAAAACTGGGTGAGGAACAGCTAAACTCTGCTAACAAGGTGAGGTTGCTGAATACAGTTTAAAAGTCATACACAGTGGCAAGACTGAGCACAGCAATAAAACAAAACAGGCAGTTAACAATAGGTAGTTATACTGCATCAGCAAGGTCTCTTTGGCACGGGTTTCCAGATGTGATGTCCAAGCTCCATTGAAGAAGTACAAAGAAATGGCAATGTTGAGGATGCAGTAGACCCAGTGGTCAAGCAAGGAAACTTAGTGCAGCAAATGAAAGACACATCATGCTTACTTCCCTTTGCAATCGGAAGATGTCCAGCAGTGCCATCAGCTCAAAACTGGCAGAAAACAGTGTAATCCTGGTACACCCATCTACTGTTCACTACCACAATTGCCGGCAGCTCTTACTTCCATTCAAATTTGGACGTGTCCCTTTAAATTTCAAATCCAGGATTAAATGACTGTTCCAAAGTGTGTTTCAAAACTATTAATATAAAGAGATCATGAGGGTGCACATATCAGAGCTATCCCCAATAGCTCTAAACATACAACTGCAACCACCAAAAAATATTGCACTTCCACAAGTATCTCTCAAAAGTAAAAACAGCTTTATTGATGTATTTTCACACACGATACATATAAAATAGCTCCATCCAAATGTTATCACGCTCTTATACCACATGGAGATACTTAAGTATTGGAATCACAACCCAGTAAATGACACCATGTCACATCCTATTGAACAATGTGTTTCGCGCGAAACTCGTTGATCAATAGGATGTGACATGGTGTCATCTACTGGGTTGTGATTCCAATACTTAAGTCTCTCCATGTGGTATAAGAGCGTGATAACATTTGGATGGAGGTATTTTATATATATCGTGTGTGAAAATACATGAATAAAGCTGTTTTTACTTTTGAGAGATACTTGTGGAAGTGCAATAGTTTTTGGTGGTTACACCCATCTACTGCCCTGAGAAATGGCAGCAGGTGCTCTGGACTGATGAGTCAAAATTTTAAATATGTATTTGTAGCAGAAGACTGGAGAAAGGTACAAGAATGAGTGTTTCCAGGCAATCATGAAGCATGATGGAGGTTCCTTGCAAGTTTGGGGCTGCATTTCTACAAATGGAGTTGGGGATTTGGTCAGAATGGTCTCCTCAATGCTGAGAAGTACAAGTAGATACTTATCCATCATGCAATACCATCAGCGAGGCATTTGATTGGCCCCAAATTTATTCTGTAGCATGACAACAACCCCAAACACACAGCCAAAGTCATGAAGGACTATGTTCAGCGTAAAGAAGAATAAGGAGTCCTGGGCCTAGATGCACTAAATGTCGATGTGTTGTCGGTATGCTATTGTCGATGTGTTCGAATCACTCTGACATTTCGATCTGCACACACATCGACATATTCACAAAAATTGTCAGATGGAAGGGAAAGGTTGGAGAAGGTCCCTATTAGCATACAGGATTTTTGAAGTGCTGTCAGTGTGGAAGGGATCTCCTCTCCTCACACATCACCAACACTACGACAATTCTGAACAGCATTCTCTGTGCTTCCCTACCCAGCCAGTAGGGGAATACAGGGAAGGCTTTCAGCACCATGGACAGAATTGACTGCCACAGGGATGTGCCTTGCTCACTGACACACTGATAAACATAGACATATGCAACATACAGGCAGACACATACACACAGTGAGCGGCAGAAACATGCTAAAGACATACACACACACACACACACACACACACACACACACACACACAACAAACATGTGCAGACACACATGCGAGCAACAGACATGCTCACACACAGGTAACAGACATGCACACACATATGCAAGAGACATGCACACACACATGCAAGAGACATGCACACACACATGCAACAGACATGCATACAAATGCAACAGACATGCACACACATGTAACAGACTGTATTTTATTTCTCCTTTACCTTGGCCCAGAATTGCAGTATTATGCCTGTGTGTGTTTGGGTTGTGCAAATGGAAAGCAGAAAGTAAAAGTAGAGTTATACCAGCATGTTAACTCTTTGAATGCCAGAGGGAAGTTGCATTGTGTTGTGCACCCCTCTGGCACTCAAAGGTTTAAGTTATAGAGAGTTAAATAGCAGTGGGAAGTGTAATCATACCTGGGAACTTTGACTTGTGGAGTCCCTGGAGGGGACTCATGTGACGCTGATGTGGAGAGACCAATAACGGAATTTGGTTTAAAAGTGGGCAGGCCTTAATCACGAGTAAGGTGTGGGGCTTAATATAAATATGGAAAAGTGTTAGTAATAGGCTGGGGAAGGCAGAAAAGTGGGAGGGAAATGCAAGTTTACAGTGTGAGGGGTTTGAACAAACTCCCTCCTATGTTTCTGGTGTGTTCTCAGGGGTAAAACTTGATACACAATCCTGTGGTAGTCAGTGGGTTAAGTGTGTACCTGATGGCTGCCTGTCCTCTGTCTTGCATGGCAAATAATAAAGAAGGCCTACCTTAACCCTTTGAGTGCCATTTTGTTCCCCTGGTGCTGCAGCTTCCCTTCAATGGCTATAATTCAGGTCCTGCCGAGGCCACTGGCAGTCAGAGTGAGTGTGTTACGGTTTTCTGACACTCAGACAAAGGTTAAAAGTAAAAACACAGTTTTATTGAAATAAAATCAAAGGACAGCGCCCCTGGTGGCCAGGACAGGCATAAACATTAATGACTAGTACAGACTCCAATACGTATGAGCAAACTATAATGATCAGAATAAATGAATGGACAAGGGTTAATGTGAGAGCAACTGAACAGTCTCTGTGATGATAATTAGCCAACGCCCAGAAGTTAATATCACTCTCTTGATGGTGCAAAGGAAAGGTGTAGTAGGCAACTGAACTGAATCACTCTCAGATAGCTGTACAATAGGACGCCCAAGTGAACAGCAAGATTTGACCAGAGCTGAGCCAATACCTCCTTAGAGGAATGTAATGGATGAAAGCCACTGCTGGAGCAAATGGAACTAGAATCTGAAAAGCCCTTAGTACTCGCAACTGAAAGAAACCCTGCGTGCCAACGGGAACAGAGCCAGAACATCCATTGGGTGCCAATAACACTGCACAAGCGATAGTGAGCCAACGCACTGGTAGTACGATAGATAGCATGACACAGTGGGCACTTAGAGACCAGAGCTGAGACACCCTTCCGGTGACGTCACGGAGCAACACACTGCAAGAGCAAACAGAAGGCCACTAGCACCGGGAGGTGCAACCACGGTGCAGACCGAGCACCGGAACGGAAACTGCTCTGCTCGTGTGAACGGATAGGCTAGGTCAATAAGGCACAGGCTCAGTAAGTGTTAATTGGCTCGGATGAAACACACAGGCTTGGCAAGTGTACGGATGAAGGCTCAATAACGGAGGCAACCAGCACAGCAAGGGTATAGGGCAGGTTCGGTAACGGAGACAACAGCTCAGCAAGGCTATAAGGCAGCTCGGTAACGGAGGCCACAGCTCAGCTTAGCGGAGAAGTGATTAGTCAGAGCGATACTATGCACAGTTCAGAATGTCGCCGGTAGGCGACCGAGATCACACTGGAACACAGGATACAATCACGGAGCAGGAAGCGTCAGCCGGAACCGGGTCAATCACGAATCAGGAATGTCAGCCAAAGCCGGGTCAATCACGGAGCAGGAACGTCAGCCAGAACCGGGTCGAATCACGGAGCAGGAACGTCAGCCAAAGCCAGGTCAATCACAGAGCAGGAACGTCAGCCAGAACCAGGTCAAATCACGGAGCAGGAACGTCAGCCAAAGCCGGGTCAATCACGGAGCAGGAAAGTCAACCGGAACCGGGTCAATCACGAGCAGGAACAGTAGAATGGTCAGACGAGCCGAGTTGGTACACAGGAACGCAGGAACACAGCAACAACAGCGCAGGATCAGGAACACCACGAAAGGGCATCTGACAGGTGCCATAGGCCCAGTATATAAAGGAACATCCTGGGCGGGCCAATCAGCCTCCTCCAATGCACAGGTATCATCACAGAGATTGACAGGGAATCACGGAGACCGTGATAGAGTGACAGTGTGTATGTGTATCAAAATATATGTGTATATGTGTGTTTGTGTGTGGTGTGTGTGTGTGGTGTGTCTGTGTCTGTGTGTAGTATGTGTGTCAGCCATATTTCTTTGTGGTTGAGCAGGAAATTGAGGGAGGGCAAACCCTGCCCACTCCTGTCCAAATCACCCCCCTTTTATCTCCAGCATTGCTATTTCTATATGTGCATGTTTTGTGCTGTGTGTGTGTGTGTTTGGTGCTGTGTGAGTGTGGTGTGTGTGTGTGTATCTGTGGTGTAGGAGCAAGTGGCAGCCATTTTGTTTTTATCCTCAGTTGTATAGTGGTGGGCGGGCTGGATAGTGGGGGCAGGCCAACTACCTGCACTGCAACTCCTGTGAAAATACGCCCCCACTGAATCATCCAATGGCAGCAGTAACTCCTCTTTACTGCCACCCCTGGGTGGTTTGTGTGTGTCTACTGAGGAGACATAAATTATGTAATGAGCCATTCTCTTCTATGTGTGTGTCTCTTGAGTAGACATAAATTATGCAATGAGGCTTTCTCTTTTATATATATGAATTAACATGTCTATTTTTGAAAGTATTCTTACTTTATAGCATTTTTTCATACCTGCCTAAAACTTTTGCAAATTACTAATAAATATATATATATATATATATATATATATATTTATTTATGCACACATTATTCACACTACACCAGTCCCCCACCATCACTACCATACACATCTGCCTCATTGTAGGTTGAACTTTATCACTTGACATCATCATAAATATATGCAAGTGTCACTTAAGCAGGAAGTTAGTGTTGTGGGCAAAGGACAAATGCACTCTGCATGCTAACACATTTTTCAAGGTATATGTTGCTGTAGGACTCACAACTTTGACTTTCAGCTGTTTCTTCTCCACAACAGCCCGCACCATAGGAAACAAAGGTGAAAAACTTGTTGGAACAGATGAAAAATTTAGCTTTGGTGAAAAGGAGAAAAGTTTTTCATAAAAAGGGAAAACGTCTGTTTTTCATGAAAACACATACGGCAAAATGTTCTCACTTTTTGCCGACCCCTAGTTGTAATTCTCTCTCTGTTTTCCTCACTGCATATTTACCACATTCTGGCATGAAGACAGTAAAGATTTGTGCAGCTCCTATATGGGAATAAAGACTAGCCCCGGGAAAAATGGAACACCAGCCCAACATTTCCGCCTTGCACCCACCCATGTCCCTTTCCTTCCTAACGCAAAAGGGAAGTCAGCCATTTCCCTGGATCACTTCCCCTAACTGTAAGGGATCTATTTAACTATTTAACTATTTAAAGGTCAGAGAGGAGTGCAACGCCTTGCTTCACAATGAGCTGCAACCCCTGGTCCCTAAAGGGTTAATAAAACGGCATTATATATATGAGCATCACAAACGATCCGTTGCAAATAATTTACTAACTGTAGCTCTATTAGGGATGGGTGAAAATTGTACATACAAAACAGAAATGTGAAAAATCAGTTATATTACTGTTATTCTTGCCTCCCATATTACATGTCATTGAGTTTATTTAACATGCCACTGCCATGCTAATTAAAGCCATGGTAGTGTGTACCACATTGTCAGCCTGTTCTGGAAGAAAGCTGATGAAATGTTGAGCTAATAGATAGTGGTGTAGAGGCAGACAGGTAACTAGAGGGAGTTGAAGTTGCTTGATTTACGAGTATAGCCAGTAGTTCTCAGGACAGATGGGGAGTAGCTTGGGGAAGGAATAGTATTGCTACAGGAGTATTCACAGACATAGAAAGCATAGCTGGAAGCTGCAAAGTTCTCGAAGGAACTTAACTGATGTTAGTAAAATATGGAAATAGATATTCTCTGAATGGGATTTTTTACAGAAAAAGCAGCAAATTGTGCTCTTTCCATGATAGTTCATGGGAAAAAAATTTAACTTTTTTTCCATACTTATTCTCTAGTACTTAAAAAAAATCTTATTTTTTCTATCCCCATGTCTAAGCCTGAATTTACATCTCAAGTACCCATAGACACATCACACTCTGGCACCCTTAGCCCTCCCCTAATTAACATAATTACATAATATAACCAGACCCCTAATTTAACAACACCCTCTTTTGTGGCTAAACCCTGTTGGGTGTCTCTCACAGCAATGAAAGCGTTAAAGAATTTTTATATTTATTTATATTTCATTTCAATAGTTTTTATTAAACGAGCAGTAAATTTATTTATGAAAAACAATATTTGTTTTATTCAAAATGTTATATTCTTTCAAACTGTCAGGAAGAGATTAACAGCTTCATTACTTCCTGAAAGATTGATTACTTTGGGCCATATGTTCAAAACAACAGTGGAGGAGTTTTAGGGCAAACCATTTGCACTGTAGTAGGAGCTAAAAATTCCCCTTGATTTAAATGGCGATTGTAACCCATTAAATCTTGGAGAGGTCTCCAACACGTTGTGAGGTAATGTGTTGGAGACCTGTCTAGCATTCAGGGGGTAAAAAAAAGCTGCGTTTAAATCAAAGGGTAATTATTATTTGTCTGGTATAGTGCAGTTGGTTTGCTGCAGAATTCCTCCATATTACTTTTGCTCATACAGTGCTTTGACAGTTTATATGCATTCTATGGAGAACTGATGTCAGAGACTCATCGCTTCCATAGAATGTATGTTAACTTTATGGCCACTAGAGGGCACTGCTAATGTAAAAAAAGAAAGTTAAAGGGATAGTAATACTTCATTTTAACTTTATTTTATTTTGTAGGCATTAAAAAAACATGAAGAATGATATAAGTCTTATCTCTGAAACCTTTATGGTTTAAGAGATATTCACAAACAAAGTATCCCCCCCATGTTCAACCAGATCAGAAGGGAGATGCCCAGGTAGACTGCAGAGAGGGACAATCTTCAATTAAGATAAGGGAAAAAGCTGAAAAACTTGTCAAGGGGGGCAGGGCTTTCATTGTTCTCACAGGAAGAAGATTGTCCCCTTCTGTTATCTGTCTGGTCTATGGACTGCATTCCACATCTGAGAAGAGATGGCTTACACTAGGTAAAAGGGGCGGGAGGAGAAACTTTGCTTGTGAATATCTCTTAAACCATAAAGGTTTGAGAGATAAGACTTATATCATTCTTCATGTTTTTTTAATGCCTACAAAATAAAATAAAGTTAAAACGAAGTATTACTATCCCATTTAAGCTTACTAACAAAGAGAGCGGGACCCTTGTTTTACAGGAAAAGCCCAGCAGTATATCTTTGTTCTCCTAAAAAGTTTACTGCTCTCCTAAATGTTTTTGTAGTTTTGTGTCGATATTAGAAGTAAAACAACCAGTGCAAACTTCAGGAGTCTCAGTTACTGTACCTGATACCTGGAGCTTCCACATTGTAAGATTGTTTCCTTGTTTTCCTATTACTGTACAGTTGTAATTCCCAGAGTCTTGCACCTGAACGTTCCTTATCTGTAGTGTCAGGGGCAGCTCTGACTCCAAGA